>CM063511.1:109216048-109228548 GCA_032207245.1 Pardosa pseudoannulata
CTACCATATATATTACATTTTGCATACTGTCACGCGCATAGTGCAGTACATATTTTCCATCTCAATAAAAATCTGCTCTGAATAATAAGTAATAAGAAAAAACAGAGCACATATCTAGGATGAAATATTCACGCTTTAGAATATCAGATATTCCCTAGAACTTGTTTCTGATCCTATCTAAGGCTTCAAGCAAATGTGTAGGTGAGAAAAAAAATCTAAGTTGCTTAGACGTGAATTACGATCAAGACGATAACCCGTTAATCATTAATTTAGTAAACTCGAGATTGAATATTTATTGGCTAGATTTCATTTTGAAAACAATGAAGAATTTAATGAAATTTATAGAATAAATTATAAATATTTTTAAGAAAGTGCAGCTGCGGATAGGCGTTAACTATTTGCATAGCATACAAATTTAACAGAAAAATACGAGAGTTGGAACTTTAATAGTGGCAACTATTTATTTACATGGAATACAAAAGTGATTCATGATACCATATTTTACAGTCATTCAGTCAGTGGCGGGCGGTCCATATGTGTAGGGTGTGCACTGCACACCCTGGCAAAATTATGAGGGACAATAATTTTCTGCACCTATGTCTACCTATCTTTATATGGTATATTAAATATTATTTATAATATATTCAAATATTATGTTGATTTACTTGCTTGTATTCCCGCAGTGCGTGTGGTACTAGGTGCTGCACCACTTAGCGTGCAAACGAACATAGGAAGTTATGATGTGTACGCACTGCGCACTAAATTGAAAATCACGCTTTATATGTATGGGCTACTGGAGAAGAACAGCATACTATGGCAGTGAGGCAAGTGCAGCTATTTTTTCTGCACTTGGCATTCAGAATCATCCGAAGATACGTTTTATTAAGATTTTTATTAGAGCGGGGACTTTTGGTTTTTTTTTTTTTTTTTTTTGGTTTTTTAACTGATTAACTGGTCATACGATTTTGCAGACTGTTAATGTTTAAATTTATATATTGTAAAATTTTGTTTTCATGGAAATATAAAAAAAGGATTTCATCAATATAAAGTGAAGTGTTTTAGTGTGTTAAATTAATTTCGGTGATGTACTATATTTATTGAAATAATTAGCTGAAAAACAATGTTTTGTTTTAAAGAAACGAATTTTAACAGAACAGTCCAAATTTTACCATTCATTGTGTCTTACAGACAGTATATAAGTTATATTATGTAACACCATATCCCTGGTTTTGTTTTTAAACATTGTCAAGATGTTTTTCGCAGAATATATGATTTCCAAATGTTAAAAACAATTAATAAATATAATTTAAACCACTGACCGAACAAGAAACAGTTCGCTCTATTGTGCCAGAGTGCAGTGAAGTCCTCTGCACGTGGAATAGACATTCGGTTTGTCGGCACCAATGAGCATTCTGATGAGGCACCGCAGTGGAGGGCGACATGTGGTGCTACGTTTGCTGAACATATAAGTTTTTCGTGAAAGCCCGAACCGTTGCTTTTTCGACGCCGATATGACACTATACAACAAAAGACATAATTTTTACTTTAGTGCTAGTAGAATTCTCATAAGTTTAGCTGTTTTTATACTTATTATTCGACTACACGTAGGTAAATATTTTATTTATTGTATTCTTTAAATTTATATTCATAATAAATAACCCGTTTCAGAATGGAGAACTCAGATGTCTCAATAATTAAAGATTTATTGGAAAATCCATGTTCTCTGCACACCCTGCATAAAAACCTACCGCACGCCACTGCATTCAGTATAGTCGCACGCATTCTGTATAACCCATTTCCAACTATGTGGATATCGCAGAACGCCTGTAGCAGCGCCTGTTCTGCTGATAGTTCGAATTCACCGGTCTATTGACGAAATGCCACGAAATGTTTCCTTCATCTTAGGAATTAAGACAAAGTTCCACGGGCTTAGACCTGGAGAGTAAAGTGGATGGTAAAGCCCTAGATGACACTGTCCTGTTGTAAGATCTCTGCCACATTGAATTTTTATCCAACTTCGTTGTGTTTGTTTTGAAAACATCCTGACAACACTTTAGACCGCAAGCTAATACAAGGATCAGTTCTTCGCTTCACTCCGAATGCGCATGACGTAGAAAGGGCGATTCATTTTAGTGAGAAGTAAGGTAGGTATGTAGCTCACATGTGGTATATACGATATTCTTTGGTTTTGTAACGTAGCTATTTCACAGCATTGTTACCACTATTAAATTTACAACCCTCGTATATAATTTGGATAGTTACAATGCTGTACTTTAGATTTTTAATGACATGTATAACAATTTCTCAAATAGCATGACATATTTACAGCGTGCAAATGTAATAATTAAACTAAAAAATTCAAATAATTCAGTGTTTCATCTATACAAATATCAGAGTAATACTTTTTGCTATTGTTTCTCGTAAGATAGAGAGATTAATAGAGCTACCATATTGCGGTGGAGATATGTTACAGGCGGCTTCATGTCATAATGACATCAGAAGTAGCCAGACAGGGGAATTTTGTACTATAAATTCCCTTCTCTGGCCTCATTAATACGCGGAAATCGCCTGTGACGTATCTTGACTGCAATATGGTAGCATCCTTAATCAATTAATGCCTGAGGAATATCTGTGTACACATCTACACAGAATAAATAAAATATGTAATGTATATTAATGAATAACTTAAATCTAGGTTATTCCCAGATAGCAAATTTAGTTTGCAGCAAACTTGCAGCAGTCTTGCTTTTCAAACTTGCAGCAAGTTCACCCTGACAACTCTGCAACTTTGAAACAAGACTACAGCAAGTCCACGCAAACTTTGAAGTTATCATTCCTCAAGCTTGAATCAAACTTGTCATGCAAGTTACAGTACATTTGTCGTGCATGTTTGGGGCAAACTTGTCATATCAAACTTCATGCAAGTTTATTGCAAACTAAGGTTTTTAAAAACCCTACTGTGTTTGAAAAACAAACCGTTTTGTTTCGTTTAAATAGCATATGTAAAGGGAAATAATTATGGACTACACAGAATAAATAAAATATGGAATTGTAACAACTTTGAATACTGCAGCCTGTCTGATTAGTTTTCAGTTTAAGCAACATGGCATGGGAGTTTTAAATATAAAAATACTTCACGATAAAAAAAATTATATGGGTATAGCACCATATGCAAAGACAGTACGGAAGAATGATGTTTTCTAATAAATAAAGTTATTCGTCTTAATTTTCGTCCATGTACCTTCCAAAAACGTAAATTAATAATCGAGTAGCAAAAAATCATAAAATGCCGTTGCAAATGTCAAAATTATCAATAATAGCAGATGAATTTCTGTCACATCTTATAATTTTGGATAATATTTTTTTTCATAATTTGATTAGTTTGTGGGAAATATGACTGATTATTTACATTATTTTGGGCCTGTTTTTGTCTCGTAGACCATTTGGGACTTTGCTTTGATTATGTAAGTACAATGTGAAGTCATTAAATGTGTTGCAACTGCTATATGAATATAATTATTTAAGTACTTTTTGTGTTAAGTCTACATATGCTAAATTCAACTTCATCCTTTCATTAATAAAATATATTAATAAGGAAACAGTAAAGTCTTTCTATAAAAAATTCTACCGAAAGGGAAATAATTAATCACTAATATAACCCTTTTCTCCTAACGTATTTAAGGTGGCTTTTTATTTTAGTATCTGAGTTATAGCGTAAAGCTAATTTAGCAAAATTATTTTTCTGAATTCTCTTACATTAATTATTCTACATTTTTCGTATAAGGAGAAAATTCGGTCAAATAACATTTTTCAAACAATATGAAACTTTGGACGTAAAAGGACATATTAGTTTTCGAGTTGAATAATATTTATTAAAACAGCAATATAAAGTAAAAAGATCTACTCTCTTTTAAAAAAAATTTTTTTCGAAACATTTATAAAGTTCAATCTTTAACAAAGTTATTTAACTTTGTTATATAAAGCAATGCAAATTTTTAAAATGTAACACATATTCACCAAGTGCAAAAAAAAATCCACCTACAAAAAACCATTTGAAATTTGTAAATTAGAAACTATTTTTTACATCAAATACAAGCTATTATCATTTTTATTCTATGAACCACAAATATATTTATACGCTAAATATATTTTAATTTATAGAATGAGGAAATGTAATTTTTACAAAAAAAAAAAAAAAAAAATATATTAGTACTTATCAGATTTAAATAAAATTTTTCATTTTAAACAACTCTAAAGTGTTTGTTTAAAAAAATAAACTTCATATAAAAATTAATTTCTAATTTATATACGAAGTATATAATACAGTTTTATACAGTTGGAACTACAGATATTTCAAATAATACGCTTGACATTTATTACATAAAAATATTTAGTATAAATATCCGCCTACAGGTGGCGCTGCCAAAAATATAAAAATATTTAACATGCTTTATTATGCTAACAAATATCAAAAAGTAGCATTAAAAATGTTCATTATGTCACCCTTCATGTTCAACAATAAGATGTAATGGCAGAACCATATTTTCTACAGCTGACCAGAATGAGACTGCAGAAATATCAAGAAACTGGCGCCGAATGATATCCTTCAGATCTATCACAGATCCTGGCATTTGACGGTACATCTAGTATACCCCACAGCCAAAAGACTCAAGATGTTATATCTGGAGAACTACCATCTTGCTTAAGACACGTGCACACATTAGACCTCTTAGTACCCACTTCATACGACGGAATTCTTTTATAGGTGAAACGTTCTCCTAGTTCTACTACATCTGTTAAACAGTTTTGCCAGTAGCTCTTTTTTTTTTTTTGCAACGAAGAAATGATGTGCAGACCAGAAACTAATGTTTAACATAGTTTAATGAAACTAAATAAATACTATATGTGTTACAGCACCATCTACAGGCAGATTTTTGTACTAAAATGTTTTGTGTAAAAATGCATTGCACATTATTTGAATTATCTGTAGTTCTAACTGTATATCATTTGTACCAATAGAACGTATTCTAGAGTCCTCAGCAGAGGGTAACTTATTTCTTAAATTACCCTGTATATATATTGGTAAGAAATATCTTGCAGGTGAGGGAATTTTATTTTTTTTATTTATATTTCATATGCTAAAAAAATATGCTTCTTGAAACGACAAGACTTAATAATTTTTAAATCTAGAGTGTTTTCGCCTTTCATTTACCAAATATTATTTCTTAACTTACTTCTTCTTAAACCTATATATATTTGTCTAAATTATCTTGCAGTGAGTAAAATTTATTTTTTATTTGATTTATGTTTCATATGTTATTATAAAAAATATGCTTCTTGAAAAGACAATACTAAATAATTTTTAAATCTAGAGTGTTTTTGCCTTTTCCTTACCAAACCTTATTTCTTAGCTTATTTCTTGCTAACCCTGTATATATATTTGTCAAAAATATCTTGCAGGTGAGGGAATTTCATATTTCATATGCTGTTATAAAAAATATGCTTCTTGAAACGACAAGACTAAATAATTTTTAAAGCTAGAGTGTTTTTGCCTTTTCCTTACCAAATCTTATTTCTTAGCTTATTTCTTGCTAACCCTGTATATATATTTGTCAAAAATATCTTGCAGGTGAGGGAATTTCATATTTCATATGCTGTTATAAAAAATATGCTTCTTGAAACGACAAGACCGAATAATTTTTTAAAGTTACAGTGTTTTTGCCTTTTTCTTACTAAATCGTATTTCTTAACTTATTTCTTTCTAACCCTGTATATATATTTGTCAAAAATATCTTGCAGGTGAGGGAATTTCATATTTCATATGCTGTTATAAAAAATATGCTTCTTGAAACGACAAGACTAAATAATTTTTAAAGCTAGAGTGTTTTTGCCTTTTTCTTACCAAATCTTATTTCTTAACTTATTTCTTGCTAACCCTGTATATATATATATATATATATATATATATATATATATATATATATATATATATATATATATATATATATATATATATATATATATATATATATATATATATATATATATATATATATATATATTTGTCAGAAATATCTTGCAGGTGAGGGAATTTCATTTTTTATTTGATTTATATTTCATATGCCAATAAAAAATATGCTTCTTGAAACGACAAAACTAAATAATTTTTAAAGCTAGAGTGTTTTTGCCTTTTCCTTGTCAAACCTCATTTCTTAACATATTTCTTGCTAATTTCTTTGCCCTGTATATATATTTGCTAAAAATATCTGGGTAGTGAGAGAATTTTATTTTGTATTTGATTTATATTTCATATGCTATTATGAAAAATGTACTTCTTGAAATGATAAGACTAATTAATTTTTAAATATAAAGTGTATTTAAAGATCAATTCAAAAAGAAGCAGAACGTGTATGAGGATTTAAAACAAGGTTGTTATAATGAATATTTTAAGTTTCGAAAGTTACTATGTCTCCTCAAATTAAATATAAAAGACTACACTCCTTTTCCTTACGAAATCGATCTGTACACTAGGGAAAAAAATTGAAAAAAATTAGTGTTAAAAATCTAATAAAATACTCCATCAAAAAGACGTTAGAGCCACTTTCCTCAAGAGACATATCAAATCAAAACGAAAAAAGTCTGATAAATGGCGATCGTTGCCATTCACTAAATGGAAAAACTGGGATTCCCCAAGCCGTAATAAAAAACATACAGAAAAGACAGATGGATAAAAAAGTGTACAGAAATAAAAATCGGCGAAATAATTCACCAACATAAAAAAAGATGCTAAATATTTAAACAGCCTATCCTTTCAAGGTAAAAGTATGTTTGGTAGAAGTAAAAATATATGTTTTTTCCAGCACTTCGAAATGATATTTATTAGTTGTAATATTTCGTTTCCTGTAAAAAGTTTACAGAACATAATTTATATACTAGACATCTTTTAAACCTCTGGTTAAATATATATTCTTGAGTGGGTTTCTGTAAAGGTTTTTTACATTTAGTTGAGGGTGGAAATTGAAATGATCACCATTTATTAGAGGTACGGTAACTGCTGGAATGACCTGAGTGGGTGATTTTGTCATTACAGTTGTGATTGAGGGATAGTGAAGATATTAATGACGGAAACACACAGATCTGCATATTTTAAAAGGATAAAATCTTGGGAGGAATAGAGATCTAGTTATCATAAAATGAAATATGGGTGGCAGCTTTTTGTGTGAAGGCTGATGAAATTATCCGTGTCGTCTACCATTAATCTTCTGTCATCCTACCATTGTTTTTTCATATCTTTTATGTATATCTCATGGATTGTGAATTAGAATGAAAGGAAAAATGTCTCAAACGAAGAGAAAACGAGAGTTTTGTTATGTATTTTATCTTTTTTTTCAAAGTTCCGAAATCGGAATAATTACATTTGTTTCGACTGTCTTTATCGGAACAAACATACTTTTCCATCTTACCGCGTTATTACAAGTTATGCTTGTATGATTTAAACTTGCGTTTGAAAGCTTACTACAGTAATACTTAAGTCTTATGTAGTCGTATTCATTTATAAACATTTAACTCATCTTTGCGAATAGTACAATGCGAAAGGATAATTATTTTTTACTCTCGCAAAAAAAAACGTATATTTTACTTAATAAATTTTTTTACATTGCTACGTAAATTTTTTTTCTTTAATGTGGTTAAATAAGTAAATAATGCTACGCAAAATAATTTTTATGCAATAAACCAATGTGAATAATTTTTTCTTAGACTTAATTTGTATACAAGTGAAAATATCTTATTGTATGATGATAAATAAACAATAAAACTTATTGATCTAAAACAGAGGTGGGCAAAAGCCTGCCCTTTTGCTTACTTTATCCAGCCCGTTGAAAAATCCTGCATGCAATTTTTTTCAGATCTTATATGCAATTTTGTTGAAATCAATAGTATTTGTATGCGTAGTGTACAACATATATTTGTGAAAGAACATTTTCGTTAATGACTTATACGAATAATAAATATGTATCACAAATTACTGACGAAAATCTACACTCGGTATTAAGGATTGCTACAAGTGATTTGGATCCATATTTTGAAGAAATAATATCAAATAAACATTCTAGAATTCACGTTTCGCATTAACTAAAACTATTCTGTTTTAACGTTCTATGTTTGTCTTTTTTTTATAATTCTATTTCCTATTATATTTACAAAATGTAATATAAATATAAAAAGGTAATAACTATGATCAAAATAAAATAATTTGTATCGTTAAGATATAAAGAAATATCAAAATATAATCTTTCATTAACTGATTTATTTAATGACCATTAATTTAATATAATGGATCACATTCCTTTAAAAATTACGTGACATATTTTACTGGGCAAAAATTGTTCGCATATACACCTAGGTAAGACAATTCATAATTACTATTATCTTTTATTAACTGTCAAATGTCTCTGTCCAAATGCTTTAAAATGATACTTATAGTGTTTTTGTCAAAAAAATTTCGCGCGTGCACAGCATACTCGGTATAGTCCTCGGGTCCGGGAGACATTTTGAAAATTTCATTTTGGCCCGCGCTTAAAAGTATTTGCCCACCCCTGACCTAAAAGCATAAAATCCAGATGTGTGGCATTATAGTTGAAATACAAATTTAAGATATTTTATATATGTTTTACATAGAAGGAAATGCTCACTTCATTTCCCTCCAAAAATGCAAAAAAATTATAATTTTTATCTTCCTTTGTTTTTTTTTATTACTTTGTTTTTTTTTTACTATTTTTTACTATTACGCGTATCATTAACTGTCTTATTTTGTTAAATGATGCAATCATTTTTGCATCACTAAACCAACTGGTACCTGGTTAGCGGAACTACTAAAACGTAAAAAACGTATCATGTTGTTTAAATAATATAGGCTTTATTTTATTTTCAAAACTTTAAAATTGTGTCGTAGTTTTTATTAATTATGTATTAAGAAATTTAATGAAATCAATATATTCTTTATCAATTATATAATCAGTTTTCTGAATGATACACTGTATTGTCAATGATGACCGGTCAATTAATTTCGATTGCAGGGTATTGTGTACAATATTTTTTGACATGCGTCCTGAAAATAACATTCTTTGATATTGAGAACTCTGCAAATTATAAGCAAAACACTTGAAGATATTTGGGATGGTTTTTATAAAAACCTTAATTTCCCCACAAGTATACTTGCTATCATAATAACAATGGACACATATTGTTATAAGAAGTATCCTAATCATGTACGAAAGTTTCAACTCTTTTCGTACATTACTTTTTACAAGGTTATCCAAAACATATTCGTTTTTTTTTCATTTTGTTGACGGTCCCCTATAGGGTTTCGGGAAAAATTCTTTGCTGAAATATATGACGTCTACCATCCTGTTTACACGCTTGAATTTTCAAGATAATTCCTCGTGTATTTTTTATAGAAATTCAACAAAATGTCTAACATCGCCAGTGACCGGTCATTATTGGTAATATTGTATATAAATATGTTGTGAGCTATTAGTTACTAGATATATTTTCCATTTATAGTTTTATGATATATATAAGTTATGCTTGTATAGTTTAAAGTTTTGTTTAAAAGTTTACTACAGTAATACTACTTAGGTCTTTGGTGGTTAATTTAATTATTATTCTTATCATCTATTTAAATATAAAACCCAGAAGAATTAAATAAACAAAATAAAAATGCATGAAGGGATTTTCTCTCGAAAATTCATCACCGAATGTTTAATACAAAGCATTATAGTGATTACATTATGCGACACTAGACTCGAAAAAAAAAACAGAGAAATAAATGAAATTCGTTGAAAAACCACCCTTTTTGGTATAGTTTCTCTCAAAATATAAAATTCTGGTTTTATAGATGTTACATATAATAACGACTGACTCTTTTGTAGTACTAGAATTTTATATCGTCCTTTTCATTATTTCCTACATTGTATATGAGTTACGAGATAACTTTCATTAACCTCGTAGAAGAGTGAAATTTTCAAGGAAATACAGAAACTACTTGTCTAATGATGTCATTATTTACTTACATTTTAAAATACGATTATTTCAAGTTTTCTTCTATTTAAAGTTTGTGATTTCAGTAAATATATAGGAAGAATTTGCTAGCTGGAATGACAAAACTGGTGAAGGCTGTTTGGTTAATATTAAATCTCGCAAACTGTTTTCTAAGTATGACTAATAAAAATATGTATTTCCTAGTATGTCACTTAACTATCAGTAGTTTTATGGTGAAATAAATTATATATCTAAGGAAACTACCTTAGTGTTTGTTAAAAGATAAATGTAGTAAATTAGTATTATTAATAATTTATTCTTACTGTACTTTGCTTAAGGTATAAGGAACGGAGCGATTGTTTGCCTACATTTTAAAATACGATAATTTCCTTATTCTCTTTTTTATTAATGCTTGTAATTTTGCTGAATATAAATGAGAAGTATTAGGTTAAAATAGAATTTCACTTAATATTACATTGAAATGATTTAATATAAATTTACACACAATTTCTTTTAAAATCAATGAAGATAATTGGAAAATTGCTGAGATAACATTTAATTTTGTAAACTATTTGACTACTTTGATTTCTAAATTTAACGTACTCATAAAATGTCTATCCAAATATGATACACAACTTTAAGTGGTTTGATTGTGAAATAAATTATTTGCCCAAAGTAACTAAATAGAATATAATTTAAAATGAAATCAAATGAAATTGTACTTTAGATAATCCAGATGCAATGGTAACTATAACAAATTGTAAAATGAAAATCAATCAAATTAAAACTGCTTTTAGCTGCATCAATAGGCAGTTAATTGCAATAACAAAGAGATACGGATATCTAACCATTTAACCCCATTTGTACCGTTCGCCAAGCAGGTAATCCTGACGGGTTATAGTATGTGTATGGTCGAAGGATGGGCGAATAGTTAAGGCGCTGATTTTCGGAACCGGAGTTTCTGTGTTCGAATCCCATTGTGGCATGAAAGTACGTACCCGTTCGGAATCAGCTTTAAGCAGTAGATCCCGTTCTTATTACCACTCATGTTTCAAAAAAGAACACCTCATCTCTTTAAAACAAACTAAACCAAACTGAATGTTCAAATAACATTACGAAATCTTCAATCCTTTGATATGTTTAGTTTTATGTGTGACGAAATAAAATACTTTAACTCAGAGATTATAACATCCAAGTGTGATTATTAAATAATAATATTACGAAATCAGAATAAAAGGTATCCTTCAAAAACATTGCATCCTTCATTTCTTTTACAGGTCACTATTAGAATTTAAACACAATAAATGCTAAATTTATGTAGTTATGTAAAGCATGTAATATAAAAAAGTACTTATATAATTTTAAAATCTGATGTTGACACTTAATCATAAAATGCTTGTTTATAAATAGGAAATATCTAAATGCTTTTGATAAATATTTCATCTATTTAATATTTCGGTGGCCATTTGAAGATATTTGAATGCATTTATAGTATCTTTGTTAAGATTTCTTTTTTACAATAACTTATAATATTTTGAATGTAATATATATGTAGCAAAATCTCAATAATAAATCTAGATAAGTATCACTGTGGACATCAGAGAAATGTCTTTTTGAATGTGGGCAGATTTTATGCGTCACATCATAATGTCCTTCAAGATCATGTGATACATTTAGCCAGTACTGTTCAGTAAATCTTCTTGTCTAGAAACATCCCATGGCCTAACCCATTATTATCCTATATTCATCAAATCCTACACGAAAATAAAGATATCTATGTAAGAGGGACATGAAAAGGAAAAAAACGGTGAATAAATAAATGAAGAACAGAAATAAATGACGTGAGAACAGAAGAACAGAAATAAATGAAAGTGAGTGAGAGTAACTATTTGGATGACAATTTGTTTCTCTGCGCTATGTTAGGTATGAAGATAATGAAATAAATCAACCTTGTTACTATATTTTTCTTTTTATTTTACAGACAATTCTTTTTAGAGAATGATGATTAAATTTAGGAATCAGGGAAATTTTATTATGAATGATTTTATTTCATTTAAAAAATAGTCCATATATCGAGAACAATTTTGCTAAACCCTCTACCATATTCTACCCACCAAGAAATGCCAAGAAAAAGGGTACATTTGATTAAATAAATAAGTGCATAGAAGCGTATATTTTTTAAATGCAGTATGCAGTCAAAACTGTCGTAGATTAAATTATGGAAAGATTAAACTGATTTCATTTTAGTGATTACATTGTTGAATCCAAGGACTTATCGCAAATCACTGGTGGATATCATACCTCCGGAATCGAGCACATGTTAAAGTAGATACAACACACGGTCAGCTAAATGATGAAAGCTAGGAATATTCACGACACACATTTAATAAACATTAAAATTGTAGAAATACATCGAGCTGTGTTAGCTCGCAACCACAGCATCACAGACTCCAGTGAGT
>CM063511.1:109233548-109243548 GCA_032207245.1 Pardosa pseudoannulata
TATATATATATATATATATATATATATATATATATATATATATATATATATATATATATATATATATATATATATATATATAATATATATATATATATATATATATATATATATATATATATATATATATATATATATATATATATATATATATATATATATATATATATATATATATATATATATATATATATATATATATATATATATATATATATATATATATATATATATATATATATATATATATATATATATATATATATATGTATATATATATATATATATATATATATATATATATATATATATATATATATATATATATATATATATATATATATATATATATATATAATATATATATATATATATATATATATATATATATATATATATATATTGTGAAAAAGACACCAACAGGAAAATTAAAATCTCAATAAGTCATGTTTATATTTATAAATCTGCATTCCTCTAGTCATAATTCATTTTATTACAACATAATGCAAAGCTGTATTTTTAGTTTTCTAAATTTCCTGTTTATATATTTGCAATGACCAATATAATATTCAAACTACATTTCAAAATAAATGTCTTTTAAAAAGACCAATGTGTGTAAAATTTTATATTTTCCGAATATAATACTAGCTTTTGTTTAATAAATAAGACAAGAGTAGAGAATTGTTAACAATAAAAACCTATTAAAAGTATTCTATAATTACTTATTCAGCCTATTTTAAAAGTATTTCAGTCAGTAAAAAAAGGAGGAATCTGTTTTGAGTAAAAATCATTCAAACTTCTTTTAATTATTACAACAATTCTATCCATTAATTTTTAAACTAATATGAAATTTAGAGGCAAGCGTAGAATGTAAATCAAAAAAATTTTATCTTTCTGTTAACTACAGGGTAACTGCATTGCAACAACTTGTTCTTAAGGTAGCATATTAGATTGGTTAATTTACTGATGTTGCATAGCTTATTTGTTAAAAGCAAAATCGTTTTAGACATTTTTCAAAATTCCCATTTTATAGTAGGACTGTATCATTTGGTTTTTATGATGATGCATTTTGGTACTTAGAGATAAATGGAAATCCAACGTAAGTCAAGCACAATTACAAAGTGATTGTGTGTGTGTGTTTACCATATCTTTCTATTTATAGTTTACTGGCTTTAGCTTTCCATTTATTACAATGTTCTGGAGCAAAGGCTTACCTTACCGAATACATTTTTACACTTGTTTAATTTTAAATCAGTAGAAAATTACTAATTTTTGTTACATTTTGATACTTGTTTAGTTTCAAATCAGTAGAAAATGTCTCTTTTTTATTACATTTTGACACTTCTTTGGTTTTAAACCAGTAGAAAATTTCTATCTTTTGATACATTTTGATACTTTTTTAGTTTTGAATCTGTAGAAAATTTCTAATTTTTGATTAATTGTCCTCATAATAAGGTAATTTTTATTAGTAATATAATATTCATTATTCCATACTCTCTAGAAGTTATAAGCGTAGTGTCTTCAGTGATATGACTATATGGAATATCTTATTTTATAACATTCTATTATGATTAGCATGACACATAATAACAAAACTATAGAAAAGTTAGGACTAATCTGTCAATATTTTTTATGTGTATGATTTAAAAAGAAACCATTTTAATCTATTTACTAGCATTACTAATTCCAAGTACGTATATATATATATATATATATATATATATATATATATCCTCCGTTCAATCTCAAGTTATCCTCTCCTTAATTTCATATTATATGTTAAAATATATCATTGTATAAATTAGTATTTTAAAATATGGTTTCACATTATCAGAAAAATCAAAATAAAACTATGAAAAATATCTGAAATTACTAAAACTGTAGAAAAACAATCTTGAAATTCAATATTTTTATAAAAAGGTAGATTTTACGTCATGGGTTATTGTTTCTAAAAGAGTTACATAATTGATATTGAGAAAATTTTGGTTTTACGTCATGAGCTATTGTCTCTAAAAGGATTACATAATTGATACAAAAATGCTGAAGAAATATAAGATATTCTGATAATTTTTCGTAGATAGAGACAGATTCAGTGAGGTAATAATTTCTTCAATGTACGTATAAATGATAAAAAATAAACAAATATAAAATATTCTGATAATATTTCGTATACAGCGCGGCATAATCAATGAGGTAATAATTATTTCAATATACATATAATTGATAAAAAATACTGAAAAAATATAAGATATTTTCATGATGTTTCGTATACAACGGGACATAATCAATGAAGTAATAATTCACTCAATGTACATGTAATTAATTAACATACTGAAGAAATGTAAGATATCCTCATACTGTTTCTTATACAACGTGGCATATTCAATGAGGTAATAATTCACTCAATGAAAGTATAATTGATTTTAAAAAATGTTTAAGAAATATAACATTTTCTGATAAACAGCGTCTGAAATATAACGTATTCCTATAGACAATTTTTACTAGACAGAGTGGTATAATCATTGAGACAGTAATTCATTCAGTGTTTGTATGATCAAGATGTCATAACAGCTCATGAAACTTATAACGTATATACATAAAAATATAAAAATATGGATATTCTCAAAATGTTTCTTTACTGAGTGGCATAATCAATGAGAGAATAATCAATTCAATGTACATACAATTAATAAAAAAATAATGAAGAAATATAAGTTATTCTCATAATGTTTTTTATACAGCTTGGCATAATCAAAAACGTAATAATTCCTTTAATAAAAATACAAATGATTTAAAAAATGCTTAAGAAATATAACATATTCTGATAAACAGCCTCTGAAATATACTATATTCCTTTAGACAATTTTAATTATACAGCGTGGCATAATGAATGCGACAGTTATTCATTCCGTGTATGTATGATCAAGCTGACCATAACAGCTCATGATACTTAAAGCGACATCGGGGAGATTCAAAATTAACTTTGTTAAAAATAAATTGCTTCAAAATTTTATGTGTAACAATATATTTATGAAGAATGGAATGAAGCTGTAAGGAAAATGTACTTATTTTCAATAGTTTTTAGTCATTTTTCAAAAATAGCTATCATAATTTAATAAGATAGAAATGTCTAATTTGTAACTACGATTTACCTAGCTGGAAATCTACAGTCACCAAAATCCCTACTTTGCGAAGGTTGAAATTCTTGATTTAATGAGTGAAATTTATATTTAGCGGTAGAAAATTGTTTCAAAAGTTATTTCTTTTACAAAAAATATTATTTTTTATTCTAATTGGATAATTTGCTAAAGGAATAGTAAACACATCTATAATTGTAAAAAGTAGCAACACCTTATGCTACAAAGTTAAGTAAAGATGCGGTCGACGAAATAGCAATTAGTGAAATTAAACGTTTGTATTGTCGGTGGATTAATAAAATAAAATCAAAGAGTAAAATATAACAACATTAATAGCTCAAATACTGATACATAAGTATTATACTAAAATATTAAACTGCTATTCTAAATTCCAAGCATATTTATAAATGTGCATTTATTTATACAGTGGACTCCACTTAATTTGATCGCGGTTAATGTTATCAATCGCTTATTGTTATCGAAATCATTTGGTCCCGATTTTCTCTATTCATTTGTATGCTAAAATTATTGCTTTATGTGATAGTTACATTGGTTAATATTATCACTTTTTGAACCTCCTTTTAATCGGCAAAGGAATATTTACAATGTAATCAGAAGAAACCTATTCGCTGTTGTTTGAATTTCCGAGAATTCTCCCTCTTCCACCTAGGGAAATTGGGAATGATCAAAGGAATGGGAAATTTACACGTTTCTTTAATTTTTCAGAAATACGCACATCCTGCTGCAGGTCAATGGGTGTCAGCTAAGCAGAAGACAACACAT
Source organism: Pardosa pseudoannulata (assembly GCA_032207245.1). NCBI lineage: Eukaryota > Metazoa > Arthropoda > Arachnida > Araneae > Lycosidae > Pardosa > Pardosa pseudoannulata. The sequence continues at coordinate 109,237,469 of CM063511.1, forward strand.
TCTTATTGGAATTGAGAAGGAGCGTATTCACATTTTATGCCTTGCTGTCTTAAATGCAGCTTGTCGATATGGAAGCCAGAAAGCGAAATGATTTAACCTTAAAACAAAAGATCGAAATTTTAAATCGTTATAACAGGTTACTTAAAATGAGTCAGAGCAATGATGCAGAGCAGTTAAACATTTCTCAGCCTCGGAATTGCATTGAAAATGTTGAAACGTGGAATACAACACCGCTCCGATGACTGTAAAAACATTATGATTATGAAGAATTTATCAATGAGCTTCTTAGAAAAAATTGTAGACAGTCAACAATTGATAATTTTTTTAAATTATGTATACAATTATTATCTCCTAGTTCTGCTAGTTCTGTTAAACAGTTTTACCAGTAGCTATTTTTCTTCCAATAAAGGCATGATGTGCAGACCAGAGACTAATGCTTAATAAAACTAAATAAATACTATATGTGTTACAGCACCATCTACAGGCAGATTTTTGCACTAAAAAGTTTTGTGTAAAAAATACATTACTCATTATTTGAATTATCTGTAGTTCTAACTGTATCTCATTTGTACCAGTAGAGCATATTCTAGAGTCCTCAGCAGCGGGTAACTTATTTCTTAAATAACCCTGTATATATATTGGTAAGAAATATCTTCTAGGTGAGGGAATTTTATTTTTTATTTGATTTATATTTCATATGATAAAAAATAATATGCTTCTTGAAACGACAAGACTTAATAATTTTTAAAGCTAGACTGTTTTCGCCTTTTATTTACCAAATATTATTTCTTAACTTATTTCTTCTTAAACCTATATATATTTGTCAAAAATATTTCTTGCTAACCCTGTATATATTTTGTCAAAAATATCTTGCAGGTGAGGGAATTTCATATTTTATTTGATTTATATTTCATATGCTATTATAAAAAATATGCTTCTTGAAACGACAAGACAAAATAATTTTTAAAGCTAGAGTGTTTTTGCCTTTTTCTTGCCAAATCTTATTTCTTAACTTTTTCCTTGCTAACTCTGTTAATACATTTGTCAGAAATATCATGCAGGTGAAAGAATTTCATTTTTTATTTGATTTATATTTCATATGCTAATAAAAAAACATGCTTCTTAACATAAAGGATAATATTCAGTACATAAATATAAGGTGAGTTTTTCATTTTATTTTGATGTGTGAATTAAAGGAGGTGGGTAGAATTATCTAATTTTGCATAATGTTTATAGTTATCAATCGGTTATTGTTATCAAAATCACGGTGTCCCAAACTGATCACATTAAGTGGACTGTAATTCCATCTTCATTATGCAGTATGCTTCACATTTGTCTAGTCCTTTAATGTGAATAAGAAAAAAGGAAAATTAATTTGTTGACGAGAAAATTAAAAACTGTATCTACATGCAAGCTTTAATCATATTTATGAATTTTGCAGTTATTTTCTGATTATGTTTCATTGAAAACAGCGATCAATCTTCCTAATCCTAATATCTAATTACAGAGATAAAACTAGTTTACTCTCAAATTCATTTTGGGTTAGAATTTAATATTAATTCTCGACATCAAAAGTTATGTGCACTTATAAATTTGTTACTTATCAATAACATTACTCTCTGTTCACTTCTTATAAGAAGCTACAATTATGGTCTATTTCCCAATTTAGGTAACAACAGTTTAACATCCAAGAAAAGGATAAACGTCTGCTTATCTTGATAGAAATCTCTGAACATCCTGTAATTTAAGAAAAATGGTTTCTACTCTTACACTGTACTAAAACCTTGACAGAAGAATTATAACGAAAAATAAAGAAGAAGCTATTCTTTGACTCCTTTTTCTTTTTTTGATCTAACACGGATAGCTTAAAAGATCTTTTCACGTGGTAAAATGTTGCAGATGGTATCTGTCGTTGGTAGCAGTGTGGAAGTGTGAATCTATTGTTTAAATTCGACAATGCTCCATCAAATTGAAGGATGATTCATTATGACCTAAACATCATTTCGGAGACAAATCAATGTTTTAAGCACAATTTTATTGTTTTCCTTTATGTTTAAGTGCCGCTAAATGCATTAGTGCTGTATTTTTTTTATTTTCTGGCTAAATGAAATGACATTAAAATATGATAATTTGATTAGATTTTAAAACAATCAACTAAAAGTGAAATATAAAGGGACATAATACTTGGCAACCCATTATTTAGGTCTAACAAGAATTATAATTTTTTAAAAATTTGAAATACAACTGTATAATAGAAACTTTATGAAAGAAGTTTTTTTCAAAAATAAAAAGACGTGAGCAGTCAATTTGACAGCGAACGATTCTTATCGTATTTTAACTGTATTTTTTACTTATGTTTGAATGAATTAACAATAATATGATAATTTTACTCATTAGATTTTAAAACAATCAACAATAAAAGTGATATATAAATGAGAACTTATAATACTTGGAAACACATTATTAGTAGCTAGAAAGAGTTATTATTATTATTATTATTATTTTAAATGAGATGAAACTGTCAAATAGAGACTGTATGAAAACAGTTTTTTTAATAATAGAAAAACGTGAGAGGTCATTTTGAAAAAGAATGATATTTATCGAAAACTGTATTTTTTCTGGTTAAATGAATAATCAATAATATATGATAAGACTCGTTAGATTTTAAAACAAACAGCTAAAAGTGAAGAATAAAGGGTCATAAATGGGCATAAAGAATTATTATTATTATTATTATTTTGATTTGGGGTAAAACTGTAGAACAGAGACTTTATGAAAAGAGTTCTTTAACTATAGAAAGACATGAGCGGTCATAGAGAATGATTCTTATAGTATTTAACTCTTATATCTCTCTTGCTTATCCTTCGATTTTCTCTGTGCTCATTGACCTTTCCTAATTATTTATAAAAAGCATGCACATGAAAATTATTTATTTTTATTCATTATTATAGAAGCTATCAGCTTGTATATCTAGTAAGCCTGATTTAGTCGTCTAAAATACTGAACAAATAATTAGTCTATGTTATATTTTACATTCTACTTTTAGCTATTTTTCATGGAAGATATAGAAATGAAAACTCATTATTAGGGGCTATAAAGATTTATTATTTTTTTACTTTTGGGTAAAGATCTAGAATATAGGCTAAATGAAAGCAATTTTTTCAATAATAGAAAGACGGGAGCGATTATATTGACAGATAATTATTCTTGTTGTATTTTAACTCTATTTTTAATTTCTTGTTAAATGAATTAACAATAATATATGATAAATTGACTCATTAGATTTTAAAACAATCAACTAAAACTAAAATCTAAACTAAAAAGGATTAATAGAGACTTTATGGAAACAGTTTTTCAGTAATAGAAAGACGTGAGCGATCATTTTGACAGTGAACCATTCTTCTCGTATTTAAATTATATTTTTAACTTCTGGTTAAATGAATTAACAATAACATGGGATAATTTGTCTCATTAGATTTTAAACAATCCTCAATCAATCATTAATTTGAAATATAAAGGGTCTCTTAAATTACATAGAAACTCATTATTCGTCGCTTAAAAGAGTTATTTTTTTAATTTGAGGTAAAATTGTACATACTTTATGAAAGATATTTTCAATAATAGAAGAAAGCCAGCAGTCATTTTGACAGAGAACGATTTTTATCGTAAACAGTATTTTTTACTTCTCGTTAAACGAAATAACAATGTGTGATAATTTGAATCATAATATTTTAAAACTAGCATTAAGTGCATAAAGAGTAGCATAACTAATCTCTAATAATATTTAGCAACGCATTAAGAATTACAGGCTAAAAAGAATTATTATTATTATTATTATTATTATTATTATTATTATTATTTTCTTTGGCGTAAAACTGTAAAATAGAGACTTCATGTAAACATTTTTTTAATAATAGAAAAACGTAAGTGGTCATTTTGACGTAAATTGTCTTTTTTTCTGGCTAAATGAAATAACAATAATAAATGATAATTTGACTCATTAGATTTTAAAACAATCACCTAAAAGTGAAATATAAAGGATTATAATATTTGGCAACCACTTACTTGGGACTATAAAGAATTATATATTTTTTTTTAAATTTGAGATAAAACTGTAGAATAGAGAATTTATAAAAACAGTTTTTTCAATAATAGAACACGTGAGCGATCATTTTGACAGCGAGCGATTCTATAAACCATATTTTTAACTTCTGGTTAAATGAATTAACAATAAAATATGAAAATTTGTCTCATTAGATTTTAAACAATCATCAATCAACAATTAAATTGAAATACAAAGGGTTTATTGTAATACATAGAAACCCATTATTTGGAGTTTAAAAGAGTTATTTCTTTTAATTTGAGGTAAAACTGTAAAATAGACACTTTATGAAAACATTTTTTTAATAATAGAAAAAGGCCAGCGGTCATTTTGACAGAGAATGATTTTTATCTTAAACAGTATTTTTTTACTTCTCGTTAAATAAAATAACAAATTATGATAATTTAACTCATCAGATTTAAAAAAAATAAAGGGCATAACGAGTAGCATAAAGGCAAATTAGTAGCATAATACTTAGCAACTCATTATTCTGGGCTCTAAAGAGTTTATATTATTATTATTATTTTCTTTGAGGTAAAACTGTAGAATAGAGCCTTTATGAAAACATTTTTTTAATAATAGAAAACTTTAGTGGTTATATTGACGTAAATTGTCTTATTTTACTTCTCGTTAAATCAAATAAAAATAACAAATGATAATTTTACTCTTTAGATTTTAAAAGAATCAACTAAAAGTAAAATATGAAGGGTTATAATACTTAGCAACCACTTATTTGGGGCTATAAAGAATTATATATATGTATTATTTTTTAGTTTGAGATAAAACCGTATAATAAAGACTTTATAAAAACCATTTTTTCAATAATCGAAAGACACGAGCGATCATTTTGACAGCCAACCATTCTTCTCGTATTTAAACTATATTTTTTACTTCTGGTTAAATGAATTAACATTATGATAATTTGTCTCATTAGGTTTTAGACAATCATCAATCAACTATTAAATTGAAATACAAAGGGTCTCTTAAAATAAATAGAAACCATTATTCAGAGCTTAAAAGAGTTATTTCTTTTAATTTGATGTAAAACTGTACAGTAGATACTTTATAAAAACATTTTTTTAATAATAGAAAAACGCCAGCAGTCATTTTGATAGAGAACGATTTTTATAGTAAATAGTATTTTTTTACTTTTCGTTAAATGAAATAACAATGTATGATATTTTGACTCATCAGATTTTAAAACAAGCATAAAGAGCTTAATGAGTAGCATAAAGGATCTCTTATAATACTTAGCAAAGTATTATTCGGGGCTATAAAGAATTATTATTATTATTATTATTATTATTATTATTATTATTATTTTATTTGGGGTAAAACTGTAGAATAGAGACTTTATCGAAACATTTTTTTTAATAATAGAAAAACTTGTGTGGTCATTATGATGTTGTCTTTTTTTATTTTCTTTCTAAATGAAATAACACTAATATATGATAATTTTGCGCATTCAGTTTTAAAACAATCAACTAAAAGTGAAATATAAAGGGTTATAACACTTGGCAACTACTTATTTGGGGCTATAAAGAATTACGTATATTTTTTAAATTTGATATAAAACCATATAATTGAGACTTTATAAAAACAATTTTTTCAATAATAGAAAGATGTGAGCGATCATTTTGACAGTGAACCATTCTTCTCGTATTTAAACTATATTTTTAATTTCTGGTTAAATGAATTAACGATAACGTATGATAATTAGTCTCATTAGATTTTAAACAATCATCAAACAACTATTAAATTGAAATATAAAGGGGTCTCTTTTAATAGATAGGAACCCATTATTCGGTGAGTAATTTCTTTTAATTTGAAATAAAATTGTAAAATATATACTTTAAGAAAACATATTTTTAATAATAGAAAAACGCCAGCAGTCATTTTGACAGAGAACGATTTTTATCGTAAGAAGTATTTTTTTTTACTTCTTGTTGAATGAAATAACAATGTATGATAATTTGAC
>CM063511.1:109246048-109251048 GCA_032207245.1 Pardosa pseudoannulata
AAATTCGATTAAAAATGCTTTAGGAAAGAATGGGAGAATGTATTAATAAATTAAATTTTATTAAGATTATTTCATTAATCTTAATATTTAAAGAATAAAAATGTACTGCATAAATTATTTTTATTATGTTTGGAGGGGTTATGGTAATAACGAGTAGGTGTTCAAATATATATTAATAAATAAATTTTGGAAATTAAAATATATTTCAAAACAATGTGACAAAATATGACAATGAGTAAAAATAATAACAGTTATTAATTAAAGACATATTTTAAGTTATTTTTTATGTGAAAATGTTTTTTTTTAATTACTCTCGATATTTTAATTTTTATTCTATGCAGTTAGTTTTGGATAAATATATATAGGCAAAAAGTAATTAAGATTGAGCATAAAAAAGACATTATTTGATATAAAAAGCTTTTTAGAAATTTAAATTTGTATTTCTAATTTTAAAGAAGGCTTTTTAAATTTGACAGTTATTCTATGTCATAGAATTGTGTTTATGAAAAAAATAAATTTTACACTTCTTTTATTCTTCCTAGATGGCAGCACCAAACAATAGTCCTAATTAAGTTGGAACTCCATATGGTATAATGGCTAACACTGATTCAAATCTAATATGTTTATAAGTAATGAAAAATGGTGAATTAAAATGATTGTTTTTATACTAAGTGGTTAAGTGAAGGGATTTTAAAAGTATCCTTTTCATTCCATCTATATTTGTATTTATGTCTGTTTATCTATAAATTTACAAATATATTCTTTCGAAGAGGAAGAATACTTTTCCCTAAAATTTTATCTTTGTGATATTTAAGACCGTGTTCATCGTATGATTCAAAAGTTTACGATTTCTTCTATAGGGATGAATAGATTCTGTCTAGACGACATTTTGCTTAAGTAGAAAACTTGTGGCCCAGTCGTAACAGTTTTGTCGACCATTTTTTCTTGCATTTTCATTGGGAGATTGTAAGAAATACATTTTTTAAAGAGGTATACTGTTAGTAAATAAGAAATGTTTTTAAAAAAAAAGTTCTGTATGACAAGGTAATGACAAAGAAATTTGTGAAGTGAAATAAAATTTAAAATTTACATGACTAAATACAAATATATGAATAAAAAATCACCACAGCTTCTTGATAAATATAAAAAATATATTTAATCTGGCACATTTCCCAATTACATATTCTATGGTACATTTCGGTCATGGATTTTCACCTGTTCCACGCAGTATAATTTTTACGGCACAATAATAATTGATTTTGAAGTTTAAATTTGTAACAATCTAAATATTTAAAAATAAATGTATAGAAGGTACATACCCCACTTAGTTTAATACTAGTTGATTAATACTTATGTAATACTTAATTATTTTTTAAATATTTATTTATGAATATGCAACGATTATTAATGATACATCACATAATGATAATCATGCATTATGAATAGTAATGTAACCGGATAAGCTACTTGCTCACATGCGTATTTGTATGTTTAAATACACACATGAATACTTAGATGTATAAATACACACAGGCATAATTAGATGTTTAAATACACACAAGCATATTTAAATGCATAAATATACACATACATATTTATATTTATAAATATACATTTGTGTATGTTTTATATATTAAAAGGACTGTAATGGAAACCTGGAAATTTTCCGTTTTTTTGCCTGAAAAATTCAGGGAGTATTGAAATTTGAGTTTGTCTCCTGATTATTACTTAAGCAATAATATATATACCGTTAGTTTTATAAATTTTGTTACACACACACACAGATATATATATATATATATATATATATATATATATATATATATATATATATATATATATATATATATATATATACATATATTAAAATTCACTTTTATTTGTTAAATTACTGTAGCAATTTTATTTTACATACAGTGTTTTAGTAGAGTGCAAATTGTTTGAAACAAATTAGGCTTATTTATTAATAAGATAAAACATGCAACGTTTTGCAGGGGAAAAAAAAACAATCTTTGGAGACCTCAAACATGTAAATCGCATATTGTTCATGTCAAATTTTTTGCCCTTATAGGCATTCTATAAAACGGCTTTTAGGTATCGTAAACGTCTTATGGGTCTCAAATATAGAACGTATGGAGTTCCTATAGAGCTTCACTGTTCACTACTTAGATAGTTTTTGACGTCTAATAGAGGTACTTGTTTTTATAGGGTGAGGTATTATAGACGTCTAATAGAGATCGGTGTATTGTGTGGGCCGAGAGAGAACCGCTTCATCACCTTGTTCCCTTTTCCCCCACATTCATATGGAGTGTAAAAGATGTTACCATAACATATGCAAAATTTCTGTAAACATAACTTTCAACACAATATAAAGTAAAAATACAATATAATAAGTATTTAGAAAAATCTAATTTTCACCAAAAAATAATATGGTTTAGTAAAATATTATGTAAGATAAGTAGTTTGAAATAATTTTTCAACAGCTTTTATTTATGGGGATTACAAAACTCTTAAAATTAGAAAAATTTTCAATTTTTCAATGTTTAATTTTTTTTATATATTAAACTATAATCTTTTCTGCACATTTTGGTACCATTCTTTTTTTGAAATTCCGCATAGAACTCGAGTAATGATTATATCTATAATTACTCGTTCATAGTTAAAGGGAAACATCTGATTTAAAGGGATGATAAACCACCATATTTACATGTTTACATTTGTTTTGAAACTTCTTGTAATAATTTGTTTCATTAACTATGATTTTTCTTACTGCAATCGGAGAAGAAAATAAAATTAAACCTAAATCGCAGATGCATAAGTCTAAACTCTCTGACGGCAAACCATTGGGGTAAAGAGTCGTCTTACTCACTATCTGATTCTAATTGTAACGACTTATTATGGAAATGGAATTAGAACAAACTGTAATAAACTAGAAAATAGGAAACACGCTATTTGGGTAGTTTGGACTCGCACTATTTTAAACATTTATGTGATCCAAAGTTTATTCAATGTTGTCTTGGGGTAAACATACACAAATCCAATTTGCATTTAAATCAACAATAAGGAATTATTGTCCAAAAGTTTTGTTTTTCAAATGCAGATGGTAATACAGTCCAATATACTTTATTATTAATTTATTAATTTATATAATAAATGGTATAAAATACCAATACATGGCTGCGAAGTTTTTACTAATTTAGTACAACCCGGGGAGGACATGTAGCTTAACGAATTCTATAGACGCAATGTCGTGTAGTCCTCGTTATATATTTGGGTAAAAACACGTGATCAAATGTATAGTGGGATTTATTTTTAATTGCGATGAGTTAAATATTTTTGTACTATGATTTAACCACAGGTTCTGAGAAACTACAGACATAAATATGAAGAAAAAACTAACCGCTAAAATGATAGCAACTGAGACTAGCTTAATATAAAAAAGTAAATTTATTATAATATATTTATACATCTATTTACAAAACCAATATGATGCTAATTTTCATAAGTAGTAAGCTTAGTCAATATATTCAAAATTAGTTCTGACAATTTTTTATACACTTAAGCAAATATTGTAAGTAGAGAGAGGACCTAATCTCGATTTCAAAATGTAATGCAAAATGGGTACCTTTGTGGGTCTAAAATGTTGGGCCCGGAACACTTCTGGTTGAAGGGTATCGATGGTTGATCAGGAGAGGGAATCTATACATCATCCGTTGATCTGTTACAGACATCGTCAGGGGCTTTCTCCTGAGTCTTTGGGGTGCGGCCGTACTACTTTGTGCAGGAACACTTCCTGGCGAACTTGGCTGGACTCTCCTAGTCTGGACTATCGAGCACCTTCTTTTTGGATCTCCGAGCCAATCTCTTCCGGGACCTCCTAATCAATCTCCTCATTTTTTAGATTTTTCATATTTTATTATCTCAAACTTTGTCCCCTCCTCCTTCTTGTCTTCCAATCGGGATAGTTGCCAGAATTTCATTGGTCTGACCAAACCCCGCCCTGAGACCACCAACGTGAACAACCTTATCCCTTCTAATTGGGCACTGTCCCTTAGGGACTCATAAATATTCCACAAAGGTAATTCTTATTTAATGTCAAGTATGGAGACGGGATTCTAATCTGGGACTGGAATCAGAACTCCGCCCGAGACAACCGTACAAGACTACAATATCCGTTTTATCGAAATTTATGGTCCTCTATCTACAACGATGTGAGGAGGTCAGATTTAGATCCCGAACTTTTTACTTCCTTTATGAATGAATCAATTATAAAACATATCTAAATCGCCTCATCACACGCAAGCAACATTACTCTTGCTGGGTCCTCATAATTTTGAAACAGGGAATATAACATAATTCGAAAAAATTAAAACTATATTGTAAGCGCACCCTCTAATCTTGGTGTGCTATACTTGCGTGGGACCTGCCCGCCTACTGTACTGGGGCAGGTATGTTCGACAGCTGTCACTGGGATGCATGTACTTAAATATAATTTCTCCGGAAACTTGGACGGACAAAACAAAATTATTTATTTACACAACAATAAAAAAACAATTAAAGGAAATCATACATCATATTTCTGAGTCTCAGAGCCTGATCCAAATCAAAATCATAACTGCATGACCGAGCGTTTCATGTTCGAGAAGGTATAAAGTAATAAATTTCTCCCCTTTAAAACAGAGGGATGTGTGTCGGTCGCCGGCTCGAATCCAACTCACTGAACTCCAACTGCCCTCTTGCAGATCTCTCCCTTCTCCGGGGGGGGGGGGTTGTCTGGAAACTTGAGCCCTTCCGAAAGTTGTATATCCTCCTTGTCCGAAGGCCCTGCAAAAACAAACCACTACCCCGAAACACCTTATCAAGCCCCCTTTTTGCCGGCCGGCTTCTTACTTCTCCAAAGAAACGCCGAGTGGAAGGGGTCAAATGAGGCGATCCTGCTGATGTCACCTAAGCACACATGTTTCGTGGGTGCAAATTCCTTACATATATACTACTATTTC
>CM063511.1:109256048-109283548 GCA_032207245.1 Pardosa pseudoannulata
GGCAAAAGAAGAATTCTACCTTGAATTCCGATCCTCTGTCTCATCTTCCAACCTCACTACAAAACGAAATGCAGACACACTGGTCTACATTGCACATTACCTGGGTAGACAAAGTGATATTTAATGTACCATCTAGGCTCTGGGATTTTAGATTTACACGCCGATTACTAGGCCATCTTGGGTCAACTTTTCTCGTTAGATAAAACTAACAGTTTCGCAGTTGATAAACTCTATAAATTTATGTATATTATATATATGCATCTTTTCCTCTTGGATTAGAATTGGTGATAAATGCCTGGCTAAAGTGACTAACTTTTAGGATATAAAATATCACTGCAATAATACTTCTATGTATTACATTTTTTCAAAAGCTGCATAGTCTTGGTAAAATCTTGCAAAAATCGGCAAAAATCTTGAGCTTATAACCAAAGTGTTGAGAATTCGAGGCTCTAGTTGGCCAAAGGTTTGTCGTGTTCATTAATAAGGAATGGGTTATATAAAGTTAGTTCTTGGGGAAATATTCTTCAAAATCAGGAGATTCCTTTGGAGGAGACAGGCCAATCCTAGTGTGTTTCCTGCTTGGTCTCTCTTTATAAATGTGAACCAACTTTAAACAAGTTCTTTCTTTCACCGTAGTGATGATCTTCAAACGAAAGATTCAACTTTTCGCCTTAATTCGTGTAACCTCCGAGTCACTTGCTTGTCTCCTCTAAGTGACACTTGCGATACCGACACCGAAAACATTTTTTTTTCGTGGAGATCTATAGGGGTGTTCTTCGCCTTCTAAAATCTTTTCCAACCGTCCAGAGAGATTAAGGATCTTCGTACATCGACAAACTGGAATGGTACATTTATTGATGGGGTTCAACAATGCCAGATACTGCATGCTAATCCACAGGAGCCAAGATGTTGGAGCCTTTTTAAATCTTCATGTTACGCATAACCCATTCATCATACAGTGAAATATCTGCATAACAAAGTATTTATAACGTCATACATGTCTTCAGTAATGTTGTCTTTCGTTTCATGTATTTCATATTATTTAATGTATTCTTTATTTACTCAATGAAAAGTAATTAATATGTTAATAAATGTACGATAGTATAAATATTTACATTTTAAATTATTTAAAGAAAATTAAATTAATTAAAATATCCTCCAGTGTGTTGAATCGTGTAGATCATGTGGATGGAAACTATATAAGTAGTATATAAGTACATAGTCAAGCAGTATGAACATACATCAGCATAATCAATTTACAACGGTAACTAGAATTTACCAATAACTTCTTTAATTCCAACTCTATTTCTGGTGACAGGTTTTAATCTATTTCATAATTTGTTTTTAACAATATAATGTATTTTATATTTTTATGACGAAGTCTTGTTAAAGTACTCTGCTGGAAACAATTCTGCTTAACAATATTGAGAAAGCAAATTTCTACTTCTAATTAATCAATGTTAAAGAAGTCTTACACACTATATGAGACAGTAAAGTTTTGACGACTAATGCAGAATATTTTATATGATGCCTCATAAAATCTCAAAAATACTAAAATATTATAGTTGAATCTCTTCATCTAACACGTTAATATGCGACTTTGATATCTAAAATAAAATCATGAATTGCCATAATATATGACTAGTAGAAAATAGAAGAATAGAAGATAGAAGAATAGAAGAAGTGAATAGTTTACCTGTAATGGTTCTAATGTAAATAGGATGTAAATATTCACGAAGTCTTTGTCTAAAATGTAATTACAATGAGATAGAAATCAATGGTAGTGATGTACAAATACTTGAAAAAGGGAAAAAATATAATGAAAAGAGAGTATTGCAGAGTAAGTTCGGCTCCAAATACAGTTTCTGTTTAGTTCGATTGAATGGGATAGCACTAAGCGAAACAAACGAAATAAAGGCAAGATAAAAAAATTCGTGTGTTCAGGCAAAATACAATAATGTCAAGAAAGGTGGTTGTTTAGGATACGTGAAATGTATTATTTACAGAGCTGTCTAAAATATATAAAGTACCAAATGAGTTTGTTCATTGGGAAGATTGAAAATCCAGGCTGGGTTTTGACAAATATGAAATCGTTTCATTTACTCTTAGACAGGGATTAGAGTACATTTTAATAAAAGTCTCATTATATATTCAAATTAGAGTGAAACTTGTGTACAACTATATTGTCTATAGAGATATTTTCTTTCATGCATTGGACTTTCTTACTAACTCAATAAAATGCTAGACGAATAATTTATTATGAAATTATATATTATTATATTTTCCATAGTATTATTTTTATAGTTTCCATATTAATAACCCGGATCGTATTTTATTAATTTATATTTATTTAACTAATTTAAAACTTAAATATTTATAATATCATACATCTACTAACCTATTAATTACTTTTTATTGAGTAAGTAAAGAATACATTAAATAATATTTAATACACGAAACGAAAGAAAACATTGCTGAAGACATGTTTAACGCTATATATACTTTGTTATGCAGAGATTTCACTGTAAATTAATTATTAATTATTTATAATAATTTAATTAGTGAAAAATCACTAAAAGATTGATATGTTATTTTATATTTACATTTTAAACCATGTAAATGCAGTTAAATTATCTATCTAATTTTTATTCAAGATATATGCAGATAACATACGTAAATATAGGATTTACAAATGATAAATTGTCTTAAACGATTACATATGCATAGAAGTATTTTTCCTTGCAAGAAAATCTTTGTTATATGGATATTTTACTGCATTTTGTAATTTTTTTTCACAAATAATATAATTTACAAAATAGCGCATTTCACTCCTTACTTTCATAATCAAATGAAATCTTTAGCTATCTGAATAATAATCAGAAGTGTTCTAGTAGACAATGAAAATATATGTATAGAGAAGTGAAGAATAGATAATGGAAAGTAGCTATGGTGCCAAGTAGATGGTGACTGTAAGAGAATTTACGTATGTATCGAAAAGTATCTTGTGTTGAATTAAAGATTACGTGCATCCTGCTATTACTAGGGCAGGAAGCTGAGTAGGCCCTATTAAAGCCCTGCTATAACTAGGGCCCAGTGAAGTTGTCGTGCATCCCTCTTTATTACTGGTATCATAAAAAACGCATTTCTTTCACTACGTGTACAAGTTATGTAGACATATGCAGATAAAGTACGTAAATGTAGGATTTACAAATGATAAATTGCCTTGAATTATCACAGATCCATAGAAGTATTTTTCCTTGAAATAAAATCTTTGTTACATGCAGATTTAACTGCATTTTGTAATTTGTTTTCACAAAATAATATAATTTACAAAATAGCATATTTTACTCCTTACTTTCATAATCAAATGAAATCTTTAGCTTTCTGAATATTAATCAGAAGTGTTCTGATAGGCAATGAAAATATATGTATAGAGCACAGACGTGAAGTGAAGAATAGATAATGGAAAGTAGCTATGGTGTCAAGTAGATGGTGGTTGTAAGAAAATTTACGTACGTTTCGAAAACCAGTTTGTATTGAATTAAAGATTATGTGCATCTTGCTATTACTAGGACAGGAACTCCAGTGAGGTTATCGTGCATCCCTCTTTATTACTGGTAGCATAAAACGTATTTCTTTCACTGCGTGTACAAGTTATGCGGATATATGCAGATAACGTACTTAAATATAGGATTTACAAATGATAAATTGCCTTAAACGATTACATGTGCGTAAAAGTATTTTTCCTTGAAATAAAATCTTTTTTATATGTAGATTTTATTGTATTTTGTAATATTTTCACAAAATAATATAATTTACAAAATAGCATATTTTGCTTTTTACTTTCATAATCAAATGAAAACTTTAGTTTCCGAATATTAATCAGAGGTGTTCTGGTAGGCAATGAAAATATATGTATAGAGAAGTGAAGAATAGATAATGGAAAGTAGCTATGGTGCACGTAGATGGGGATTGTAAGAGAATTTAAGTCTTTCAAAAGCAAGTTTATGTTGAATTAAAGATTACGTGCATCTTGCTATTACTGGGGTAGGTATGGTGTCAAGTAGATGGTAATTGTTAGAGAACTTACGTATTATTCAAAAACTAGTTTGTATTGAATTAGATATTACGTGCATCCTGCTGTTACTGGGGCAGGAACCTTAGTGAAGTTGTCGTGCATCCCTCTTTATTACTGGTAGCATAAAAACGTATTTCTGTCACTACGTGTACAGGTTATGCAGATATATGCAGATAAAGTACATAAATATAGGATTTACAAATTGTCTTAAACGATCACATGTCCAGAGAAGTATTTTTCATTGAAATAAAATCTTTGTTATATTCATATTTTACTGCCTTTCGTATTTTGTTTTCACAAAATAATATTATTTAAAAAATAACATATTTTACTCCTTACTTTCATAATCAAATGAAATCTTTAGCTTTCTGAATATTAATCAGAAGTGTTCTGGTAGAAAATGAAAATATATGTATAGAGAAGTGAAGAATAGATAATGGAAAGTAGCTGTGGTGTCAAGTAGATGGTGACTGTAAGAGAATTTACGTATGTATCGAAAAGTATCTTGTGTTGAATTAAAGATTACGTGCATCCTGCTATTACTAGGGCAGGAAGTTGAGTAGGCCCTAGTAAAGCCCTGCTATTACTAGGGCCCAGTGAAGTTGTCGTGCATCCCTCTTTATTACTGGCAGCATAAAAAACGTATTTCTTTCCCTACTTGTACAAGTTATGCCGATATATGCAGAAAACTTATGTAAATATAGGATTTATTAATGATAAATTGTCTTAAACGATTACACGTCCATAGAAGTAATTTTCCTCGAAAGAAAATCTTTGTGCAGATTTTACTGCATTTTGTAATGTGTCTTCACAAAATAATATAATTTACAATATAGCATATTTTACTCCTTCCTTTCATAATCAATGGGAATCTTTAGCTTTCCGAATATTAATCAGAAGTGTTCTGGTATGCAAATGAAATTATATGTATAGAGTAGTGAATAGATAATGGAACCACAATGCGGCTCTTTGAAGTAGTGGCTGTAAGAAATTTCCCTTTTCATATTTTGTGTTGAATTAAAGATTACGTGCATCCTGCTTTTGGGAAAATATCGGGTCTTATTGAGTTTTGAGAGATGATTCTCAAAATCCTATTCTACCGTTTAACTACATAATTCACCGAGCATTCTTGTTAAAAATATTTAAGATAAAATGATGTTATGACACAGCGTAAACATTGTAAATTATATGCAATGCAAAAAAATCATCGATTCAAAAATTTCCTTGAAAATTTGAATTAAATGACATTCAATAAATATATTTTCTCGAAAAAAAAATCTGTTTTGCATATCTTTACTGGATTTTGTATCACAAAAATTTAATTTAAAAAATCATATTACCTTCCTTTTCATAATATGAATGAAATTTTTTTGAGAAAAAATTGAAAGGAATTTGTGTACAATGTAAGGTTTTACGTATGAGAAATGAAAGAAATATTATTTGATTAGCAGTTTAATTTTTGTTGGTGTCTGTTTTGAGGAATGTACGTGTTTTACTGATTGAAAAACTAATTTCAGAAAATTATCGTGCGAGTTTTCTGAAACATCAGGAAGACCCAGCATTAGTCCTTTACCAATCAGGTTAACCTCAAGGTATTTTTCAGATGTTATTCCTGCTACTAAAAAAAATTCTAATTCAGCGGGACAGTATAATATGTGCTTCAAAAAATTATTTAAGCATAAGAAATTACCTACTAGCGTACTGAATGTCATTTCATTTGTGTTGTCTGTTAAAAACTATCATACAAAGACTAATATTTCACTTTTTTTTCCATTTGCGCGAGATAACTCAGGATAGTGAACCCGAAAGTTTTACACCAGTAAAAAATTAAAAATTCAACTTAAAACCTATATATTTGGTTTTGTTTCATTTCCTTATATTTAATAATACAATTAAAAAATGGGATATTTTTTTGCAAATTTTTTCAACAAAATATGTAAGAGAAGCGGTTAAGGAGTTTTTCCACCCCTGCTATAGAGAATAGAGAAGTGAAGAATAGATAATGGAAAGTAGCTATGGTGTCAAGTAGATATTGATTGTAAGAGAATTTACGTGTTTCGAAAACGAGTTTATGTTGAATTAAAGATTACTTGCATCTTGCTATTACTGGGGCAGGAATCCTAGTGAAGTTACCGTGCAACCCTCCTTATTACTAGTAGCATAAAAACGTATTTCTTTCGCTACATGTACAAGTCATTATCATGTCAAATGTTACAAAAACCGAAAATTCTTTGTCGTTTAGTGTCAATTTTTCAGAAAGATGTTATAGCCTTTTTAACAAAAATCTTTGTAAGCTAATGGCTGTCGCGACTCACATAAATTGTTAAATGTAAAGATATTTAAGTCTGAAGGTCTTTGCTTTCCTTTCAATTATAAGGATCTTGAGCTTTTCTTTTATCACGGTGTTGTCAATGAAATGAAATTCTACAGTATATTAATACTAACAATATAATTTTGTTCTTTAATAATCTTATAAATTTTAATTGCCAATCAGTTTTTATTTTTAATCTTAAATTACTAGCTGCATTTAAAGTTTTAGATTTATAGAATAAAAATAAATTTATCTTTTTGATATAAAAGTGCATCTTCTAAGATGCACTTTTATATTTATCATAGCTATTTTATGGGACAGTATATATTTTAACCATTTTTTGTCGTTTTCTGAAAAATAAAACTAATTTAATCTACAAATCTAAATAACACATTTGAATTTAGAGTTATTAAATTACATGTAAAAATTTATTCTAACAAAAGCTTTAGTTTATGTTCATGATTAACCGAGAAAAAAAAGACTTTTACGAAGTAGGTTTATTAGCTCTAAATTTATCTCTAAACTTTCTTCAATAAACTTTTGAGTTTTCTATCTGTTTCTACCTGTGACAAAGATTCAGAAAAATATGATTTTTTTTCCTTTGCCTTTCTAATTTTATATGTACAACTTTGGTTATTTTCACTTTTGAGTATCATCTGATGGAATGAAGTCCACAACAGTTTTGTACTTTTCAGATAGATAATAAATCTAATTTATGTTTAATTTCATAGGTTATTTAATCTAAGAACACATATGCATATTTATTTCTTCATATCATGCCAAATTATCTTATATATTTTCTTTTTTTACATGACAATGTATCTTTAAAATATACTTTACAAGAAATAACAGTGTTTATAATTTCAGACAAATCTTTATATTGTTCAAAAATCTAATATAAATAAAATTGTTTTCAATTTTAAATTCCTTGAATCTACGGTATTTAGTTTTTTGCTGATCTGTGAGCAAAGAGATCTTTTCTATTCAAAAATTTATTTTTTGTTCTTATATCAAATTGATTTTTTATTATAATTTTACACAAATTGACTTTACATATTACTTTCCATACTTATTTAAATGGCGAATCATAAGTTAGATATAAGAAAGAGCATATAAGGATGTATATTGTATTTAAATCTTTTCACAAGAATTTATGTAGCTAATCTTTTATTTTCTCTATCGGTTATTTGCTTTTCAATTTAAGCAATAAATATGAGATAAGAAATCTTCTCTTTTAATTTGCATTATGTTTTCACAGCAGTATATTTTAGTTGTCCTTTCATTAACTTCTCAATATAACAGTTCAAATTTTAATAACTATATTTAGTGATACTTGAACATTGCTGCTTCTTTCAGCTTAAATTTCTTTCTTAATATGTTTTCTTTCTTCTATAATAACAACAATGATTTTTCACAAATTTCTTCAATTTTATATCCATAATTAGTTTCTTTAAGTCCACTTTCATTTCTATTAAATTCTTCACAGAATTTAATTCTTCTTTTGAATAAATGTTCTCATAATAGACTTTCAACTTTCAAGATTTCAAATTTTCGAATTACAGTTCAACTTTAATGTAATGTAAAGCATAATTTCGAATGCAAATGTCTTATTCTTCGAGTCAAATTTAAACAATAAAAACTTTATTTAACGAATATCCACGCTATGCGTCCTTACTCGACGCTGTCTCTACACAGACTCTCCGTCCTTCAGCAAACATCGCGCCGCTGCAAGCAGAGCCATCTATTTACAATATTTACATTTACATTAAAATATTAACATTTTAAAACAAAATCAAAATCCAAACACTACATCTAAAAAACACATTTGAATTTAGAGTTATTAAATTACATGTAAAAATCTTATTCTAACCCGAGCATTAGTTTAAGCTCATGATTAATCGAAAAAGACCTTTTACTAAGTAGATTTATTAGCTTTAATTTATTTATGTTTCCTTAATATACATTGAATTTTCATGTGTAATAATTTTATGTGTAATCGGAAACAGAAGCATATTTCAGTGGATTTCATTTCACAATGAAAACATTTACAACTTCCTTTCATTGTCTTTTAAATATTTATGTAATATCTTAAATCATTCTCAGCAATTTCACTTAAAGTAATTTCTTCTCATTCCCTGATGTTCTTGAAATAAATGCTAAATTGTCGTAATTTGTTTTCGATTCTTATTTGTAAGGTAAAAATTTTTATATTTCCCATGAGTTCATTTTATTCAATCAAATAATTAAGTATGTATTGTTCACTTTGATGTTTACCATCTAGAGATTTTTGATTTGCATTTGACTAGGAGAACAAACAAAACTGAAGTAATTCCAGACTTCCACGCACAGATCATTTTACTTACAATGCTTCTCACAGTCTTCAAAAGCCATTTTGATCAATAAAAACAAAACATAAATACATCTGTTTATTGATTTACAATTTAAATTTTAAAACAAACTAAAATCAAATCAAACACTCTGCATCTAAAAATTATACATAATTTGTGAGTCCTTAAAGACTTGCTATTAGACATTGAAAAACAAAGACATTTTTAGTGAATCAGCTTATTTATAGTTTCCTAAAATACTACATTGTATTTTAACATCGTCATTTAAATTTTATTCATTTTTAAATATTGTAACTAATTTTAAGTTTGTCTGTAAATTTTTACTCTTAATCAATATTAATTAAAAACTGTTTAATTTTATCACTGCTTAATTTATTGATTTTTTAATGTACATCATTTTTGAAACATGAATTTGTTGAAAGATATTTGAATTAAATTTCAGTAAAAGTGTTTATTCACAAAATATAACTGTCATTGTAATGTTAATTTATTTAAATGTAATTTGATTTGCAACTAGTCAATTACACAATGAAAATTGATTCTTTCATGCTTAAGGAAATTTGATACAAAAATGTGTAATTTGTTTTACCATAGATATTGAAAATCAAAAAATATAAAATTATTCACCAATCAATATTTTTATTAAAATAATTAAATATTGTAAAACGATCATTTTCCATCTAAATTTTAGATGCTTTAGGAGAACAAACAAAATATAAATTCATAATCTTCATGTTTAAAAAGAGATTACTAAACAAACAAGTAAATACTGGAAATATCTTTAAAAAGGAAAGTTACCGCCACTACCAAGTTGAATAACAGTAATCTGCTGCATGTGAAGCTATACGGGGATTTTAATTACAGATTAATCTGCAGTTGAAAACGAACTATATGTGGGAATTTGATATCGTGTAAATTTTTCCAGACTGCATGGTAAATATTTACTTTTGAAAGTTTGTAATTTAGTTTTATCAATGCAAATATTTTTTTATGTCATGCAGGAAAATGTTTAAATGTACAGTCATTTTTGATGTATATGAAATACCTATAAAAGCATCCTATATAGACGAAAAAAAAAACAGAAAATAATTCATTAAAAAAAAATAAAAAAAAAAAAAAAAAAAATAAAAAAAAAAAAAAAAAAAAAAAAAACAAAAAAAAAACTAAAAAAAAAAAATTCAGTAAATTAAAAAAAAGAAAATAAAAAAAAAAAAAAAATAAAAAAGATAAAAAGTTTAAGAATTCTAGATGAAAACATAAAAAAAAAAAAAAAAAAGAAAGTAAAAAAAAAAAGTTAAAAAAAAAAAAATAAAAAAAAAAAAAAAGACTAAAAAAAAAAAAAAAAAAAAAAAAAAAAAAAATAAAAAATAAAAAAAACTTCTAAAGGAAAGCAGCTAAAAAAATTAAAAAATTAAAGAAATTACAGATTACAAAATTAAAACTGTTTTAGACTGTGTTTATATAAATTCTAGATACAATAATGTGTATATAGATTTTTATCAAAGTGAATGGATATATGGAAAGAACCTTTTCTTTCTAGGGGAGAAAGTTAAGCAGCGTAATTCAGTTCAAGAACTCATGGTCAATATTTAGTTTTATGTGAAAGCTAATTAAGACGGGAAATGGCTTTAAATTACAAATTGATTTGCCGATTAAAACTGTTTTAGACTTTGTTTATATAAATTCTAGATACTATAATGTGTATATAGATTTTTATCAAAGTGAATGGATATATGGAAAGGACCTTTTTTTCTAAAGGAGAAAGTTAAGCAGCGTAATTCAATTTAAAAAGCATGGTCAATATTTGGTTTTATGTAAAAGCTAATTAAGACGGGAAATGGCTTTAAATTACAGATCTATTTGCCGATTAAAACTGTTTTAGACTGTGTTTATGAGAATTCTAGCTACTATAATGTGTACATAGATTTTTATCAAAGTGAATGGATATATGGATAGGACCTTTTCTTCTAAAGGGGAGGGGGGGTGTTAATCAGCTTAATTCAGTTTGGGAAATCATGGTAAATATTCTAAATAAAACGGGAAATGGCATTTTAGGAGAATTCTAGATACCATAGCATGTATGCAGAATTTTGTTTTTTGAAAGTGAATGGATATATGTAAAAGACTTTGATTTCTAATGGAGAAAGTTAAGCAGCGTAATTTAATTTGGAAAGCAGACTCAATATTTTGTTTTTACGTGAAAGCTAATTTAGACGGGAAATGGCTTTAAATTACACATCGATTTGCGAATTAAAACTGTTTTAGACTGCACTATATATCTAATTGCTGAATTCGACACAATCGTAAATTTCAAATTATAGATTCTGATATCAAACATCAACATCTTAGCTAATCGACTACGTTCAGTCAACCAACTTAATTTTTAGAACTGTTTGAAGTGTCTGAAAGAGGTTAGACCACCCTGTATTATAAATTTTTATCTCTACCGAAGAAATGTTATGTACATTTTAAAATACCTTTCATACCTACCTAATAGTCCACAAGAGGAAAATTTTTCATTAGACCTCATTTTTTTATTTAGAAAATTAGAATTTTATATGAACTGTATTATTTGTTTTAAAACACATTTCTATAAATTGACAAATTAATTGATCTACAAAAACACCCCTTTATGTTATAAAATTTTAAAAATAAAAATGCAGTTAGAATTCTAAAAATTAAAAAATACTTTTAATAACACTTTAATTAAAAATATTATATTTTTTAAATTTTTAATATACTTGATTTATATATGTTTTAAAGTGCATGTGAATAAATTTTTATGACTTTAACTTAGTCAGTTACAAAATCACTTTATAAAAGATTTTAACAGTTAATATAATATTTTATTTCTCCTTAAACAAAATTTTTTGCAATAGAAACATCAAAAACATGTATCAGAATTACTTAAGATAACGTAAAATAATTTTCCTCGTAAGGAAATATGCATTTAAAAGATTATTTTTAAGTCCATAAATAAATGTCACAAAAGCTTTAAAACTCTGGAATTTGTAATTTCTGTAAAATCCCGTTGCCCGCATTTATTCAAGCATCTATCACACGGAAGATAAATGCATTTAAGTATGAAAAGTCACGAGTCTGGGAATGCAGTTTATAGAAAGTGTGAAAAGGAACGTATAATTCTGAAATTTATTTTAGTATGTCTGATTCCATTTTGATCGATACCTGAAAGCAATATACTTGATATATGCCTTCCAGGAATATATAAACTGCCTTTTCTCTATTTCTTATTGTAACGGAATAAAAATTGATTTTATAGTCAATTCGAAATGGTGTATCGAATATACATTTAAACACAGGCAAACCTGTATTGTGAGAATTTTTTTCCCTAGAACATAGAAAGATTTTAGAAAGTTTATTCTTTAAACTACCTTTAAATTGCGAAGTTCATATTCTATTTAATGAATCTTTTTTGTTATTTTCTTACTAGCAAATAGTCCGTCATACATTCCAGAATTCTAAAGTAACCTATAAGGCAGGTAAAAGAATGATTTTTATTTTCGCCTGAAAATTATCTGGTACGAGCTCAATAAACTGTTTATCTTCATACTCCTCTAAAGTCTCCCGATACTGTGAATGCAGTTTAGAATCGCACTGAATTCATTTAGTTAAACCATGTGGTTATGTATAAAAAACAAAAAAAAAACGAAAAAATTTCTTAATTTTTAAACATATATAACTTAAATGCTAGATATTTATTAGTCCGTGAAAATATACTGTTGTAATAAAGACTTTTTAGCTCGAAAGGTACCATGCCCCTTTTAGCACTACGACAATTATTTTCATCACTACAGCTAATTAGGCTAATGCCTATTGCTTTTCCTGTGACTGTGAATATTCGTTGCACCATCGGATAGGATTTCAAGTGAACAGACGATCTGCGGTACTGAAAGACAGTCTACTTATTAGTACACTAGCAGATATCCCCTCATATGACAGGATCAGTAAAATTTTTAACTTTCTGGAATTATAAAATATCCTAAGAGGCAGGTAAAAAATGGTTTGTTTTTTGGCTTAGAATTATCTAGTACATGCTCAATATTTTTTTATCTTCACACTCCTCTAAACTCTCCCGATACTGTGAATTCAGTTTAAAATCGCAATGAATTCATTTAGTTAAACCACGTTTTTATGTATAAAAAACAAACACACAAACACACAAAAGAACAAATTTCTTTATTTTCAAAGATATATAACTTAAACGCTAGATATTTATTAATTCGTGAAATAGTCTCCTAGACTTTGTTGTTAATACCGGTGATAAAATTTTCATTTCAACAAAAAATAATCGATGATTAAATTTAAAATTATCCCATATGTCCCTAATCTATTATTTAATCCAAATATAAAAGAAAATTATTTAAATAATATCTAAGTTTAGTGATAAAACGTACGAAAATGATGCTGATGATATTTAAATAATTTAAAATTAGATATGATTAAATAAGATGTGCTGGAAAACCCCTTTCATATTTTAGGGTTTTCTCCGCAAATATGTGGTATGCTGGAAAACCCCTTTCATATTTTAGGGTTTTCTCCGCAAATATGTGGTATGCGCCTTATCGTGTAGTCACGCCACACCTGTAAGGTATAAGGCTAAATTTTACAATGACTTTCTACAATGTTATTCACAAACCTCGTTTAGAAATTTAAAGCTTTATCCAAAAAGAAGGAAAACGCGGCATATGTCCGCCACACCTGGTAGAGATAGAGAAAAAGTATTATTATAAGAAATGCTCATGCCTCGCACATTCTTAGAAATAGAAGTTAGTAGCTAGGTATGAGCGTTTCTTATAATAATACTTTTTCTCTATCTCTACCAGGTGTGGCGGACATATGCCGCGTTTTCCTTCTTTTTGGATAAAGCTTTAAATTTCTAAACGAAGTTTGTGAATAACATTGTAGAAAGTCATTGTAAAATTTAGCCTTATACCTTACAGGTGTGGCGTGACTACACGATAAGGCGCATACCACATATTTGCGGAGAAAACCCTAAAATATGAAAGGGGTTTTCCAGCAGATGGTTAAAGGAATGACGTCATAATGCTAGAAAAATGTTATTTTTACCTATTTATTATGTGATAAATTGATAAATTATCACATAACATTTACTGCCGGCTCTTAACGGGGGGAAATAGGGCTTGGGATATTGGTATTAAACCCTCGACAAGGCAGGAAGGGGTGGATTTTGAACGTTTTATCCCTTTTGAGGGTTGTGGGAAGATTGCTTCCCACCTACATGATCTTACAAAATACACTTGTGGCCATCGCAAAATCCTTTAAAATATATCAGCGTTGCTATTACAATGATAGGAAGACTGCCATCTATTGTTTGATCTATTGAATATAATTAGCACTTCTGTTTTGAAAGTTTGAAAAGGTTGTGTGAGAAATAAATGGCCCACGAAAGGGTTAAATACTTGCTTTGAATTTGCTAACCCTAACTCATCAAGAATCCAATATGGATAACTCTATCCATTCCAGGTCCAACCGCTTCATAAATTCGAGGACAGATGGACAGATAACTTAGGCTATTATTATATAGGGATAATTTATCAATACATTTCTGGACTTCAACAATTTTTTGTTGACGAAGGATCTAACTGGTTTTAAAATAACATTTTTAAAATCTTAAAATGTTTACAATGTTTCTTCAGACTTTTTTTCCTTGCAAATTTCTTTTCAATAAATAAAATAAATTAAACAAATCGAATATAATTCACTTTTTTTTAAATAGTATAATGTGTTTTTGAATCTAGTGAACTTTCCATGTATCGTAGTTTATTTAACACCCAATCTGGTGTTTTTATCTCACTGATACAAGTATCTCCAATTCTTATTTTACTAAAGGAGGAAGATTTACTACCTTAATCTGAATATTATTCAAATTATATGGTGTCCTGAAATGCTATAGGAATTATCCTTGTTACAGGATTTTATTTTCTATTTGGGGATACATATACTGAATTATATTTGTGAGATACAATACTCTCAAAAGCATTAGTTTTGTACTGAATTTTTGCATATATTTTATATAACAAATTATCAGAAAAATACTACAGGATCAGAAAAATTCTACATGAATTATCTTTGTTACATGATTTTATTTACTGGTTGTGGATACATATACTGAGTTGTATTTGTGAGATACAATACTCTCAAAAGCATTGGTTTTGTACTGAATATTTGCATAGATTTTATACAACAAATAACCATAAAAAATCGAAACAGCACATTTGTTTTTCGATGAAAATGAAGCAATAGATACATAAATTTTGATAAGCACTCAAAAAGTTTAGATGAAATAATTAATTAATAATATGAGTTTTTTAAAAGTTATTTGACAATTATGTGAATTTTCCTTTTTTTAGTGTACATTATTTGCGTTATTAGAAAATATATACTATAAAAACTACAAAACTAATTAGTATTTCAAAGCTAGCAGTTTATTAAAGAACTTTTTTTGAAAAGCTTTCTTTGAAATCCGTTTTAGAATTTGTAAAATACAAATTCTAAAACGATTATAAATTTTTATTTTATGGTTACCGGAAAAACAATTGCTACATTGTTTGCGTTATTAGAAAATATATACTATAAAAACTACAGAACTAATTAGTATTTCAAAGCTAGCGGTTTATTAAAGAACTTTTTTTGAAAAGCTTTCTTTGAAATCCGTTTTAGAGTTTGTAAAATATAAATTCTAACACGATTATAAATTTTTATTTTATGGCTATGATAAAAAAAAATTGCTGCTGAAATGAAGATTTTTTTTCAAAAAATACTATGCCTTTTTAAATCTAGAAAACGTTTGCTAATCATAATAGGTAAAAAATATAACTTTAAATTTAGCAAGTTTTACTTTTAAAAATAAATATTTCTCAATTTATAGATAAATCTGTGCAAGAATTAAAAGTTATGAAATCCCTTCTAACAATTACTTCTAACATTATGATAATACTTTAATTTGTAGTAAACATTCAGTTAATTAGCCAATGTAAATGTCTCCTAGTTTTTAAATTATTTAAACAAAAAATATGCATCAATAAAGCAAGCGAACTATGCAATATTTCAAATACCTATAAGCAATGATTTTCTATACCAACTACGAAAGTCGTTCTTCTATTACATATGGGAACAAGTGTTGCTAAAAATACCTCTTCTGTTTGCAGGGATATTTGAAAAGCTATCCATTACAGCATTAATTGTGTAATTTTTTTTCGGGAAAGATAAAT
This sequence comes from Pardosa pseudoannulata, assembly GCA_032207245.1. NCBI lineage: Eukaryota > Metazoa > Arthropoda > Arachnida > Araneae > Lycosidae > Pardosa > Pardosa pseudoannulata. The sequence goes on from CM063511.1 coordinate 109,272,039, forward strand.
ATCTGATATAAAGAATGTTTCGATAAATTTTGTCTAACAATGTATGTCTCAATAGGTTTATTATCGGAAAAGATTAAAAAAGTTTATTAGCTGAACTTGCAAAAATCTGTTTTCAATTACCTAGTTTCATTGATCGTGGAGCCTTATTGTTCTAAAGTAGCCCGCTTGAATAGGTTTGAACTCTGTACTTAATCAACTATTAGGAAATACAGTATAGCTTCCAGCACTATCTTACATTAAATGGAAGTCTATTGATTACTCGCGAAGGATTTTAAGAAATAATTTACTAAGTAAATGCCATTCTAACTTTTAAAAGTTTCTGTTAAACATTTTAAATTCCATTATATAGAATCTGAACTAAATTATGTATTAATTTAAAATTGTATTTTAACTCTAAATGGAATTTGTTTAACAAGTTTTAATCGCTTTATTTTTGTGTATATTGGATAAGCAAGTGCTGTATTTGCAATTAATAAATCTAGCAGAATCGTTAGTAACTAAAACCACATTTTAATTCTCTTTACTTAGAGTTCCTAAAATGATTTTGTGAGAAATTCCCATTATTTTATAATAATAAATATTCATCTAAAGATTCTCATTGAAAGTTTTCTTTTTATCATTGGGTATCATACCTTCTTAAGGAAAAAGTTTTAAATTTAAGATTCTATATTTCATATATAATAAAAGTTTTGTTCTGTTTACAATAACTATTTTTACTTAATTATCAGAATATTATTTTACATGAATACAGCATTACATATTTTTAAAAATACAAAATATATACACTCTGTAAAATACAGAAATACACTTAAATACAAAAAACCTTTTAAAATTTATAAATTAAAATCTATTTTAAAAAAGTTAAGTAGAAGCTAATTATTTTTTCCTGTAAACCGTCAATTACATTTCTTTGAGCAATGTAAATTATTTTGTAACATAATTACAACTAAGTTAAAAACATCGATTACTTAACAGTTATTAATTTTTCCACTCTTAAATATCTTTAAAGTACTAATTTATATTATAAAACAGATCTTTTACTTCAATTTAATATAGAAAAAAATTAGTTTGTTGTATGCGTATTTCAAAAGTTATATTTGGACAATTCAAAAACTATATTAAGTTATAAGTGAATTTTCTTTTTTATTTGGTGTACATTAATTATGTTATTAAAAATAAATGCTACAAAATACGACAAATATTAATAATTTATTAAAGCTAGAATTTTGTATGAGAACTTGTAAATATCGATTCTAAAAGGATAGAAATTTTCTTTTATGATACGAGAAAAAATTCTGCTCTAATGAAAAATAAGTTTGACTCGCTTTTTCAGGGTAGATGGTACAAGAGAGTGCTGTAATTTTAATTAACAGATCAAGCATAATCCTTAGTTCATAAAGAAAATTCTCTGTAAAGCTCCTGGGGCCACATATTCTAACATTTGTATCTATAAGAAAATATAATTCTGTAAAGACGAGAATCATAGCTATGATTATAAAATTAATTCCTGTTGTGAAGCGTATCATTACGGTCACACAGAAGACAATCAAACCTAATTTTTACACTGAACAATCCTTGCTTAAAGTCCTCGAATTAAGGAAAAACTTGTGATCAAAGTCTAAAATAAATACTTGGCATTGTATTAAGACACCTCTCTCATCGTACAAAAGTCCGCAGCAAATATTTGACTACTACTGGACTTATTTTTTAAACATCTTCTTTACAGTCTAGACCAGTGATTCTCAACCTTTTATTTTGTCACATCACACTTTTAACGATTTCGAAATTTGACGGCACACAAAGAAAAGATAAGTTTAAAAGTTGCTTACTTACCTATAATACATTCTGTAAAATAGTTTATGATAATAATTACTGAATGTAAAATAAAACTGTTTTACTGGATGTGTGTTTTACTGAATGTAAAATGAAATAATATGTTCTACAAAAACAACGGTACGTTTATTAAGGAATTAATTACAAGTAAATAATAAGTATACTTTTAATCAGAAATTTGAGTTTGATGATTTTTGAAAATTTTATTTATATTTGGTCGTAAAAATAGCAAAGCTATTGTCATATCGTCTTCTACATTTAACAGTATCGATCTTCTATTCGTTTTTATGTTAGTAAATACTGATAAAATAAAATTTTTTCTCGCTGCTCGAAAATTTCAAGTGAAAAATTAAAATCTTAAAATTTGGTGGCACACTTTAAGAATTTGGCACAGTTATTGGGAATCACTGGTCTATACCTTGCTCTCTGTGACTTTATAGTTTTTCAGCAAGGGAAAATAAAAGAGATGTGGTTTTCGAGTCATGCACTCAGCTTTTACGAAACGCGTGTGTCTTGCTCTCTAATGAAATTATGTACATTTGGTTCAAGAATTGGATTTGGAGTATGAAGAAGTTTATCAAACAAAGAGGAATTTACTTTGAAAAAGTAAAAGTTGTTTTAGAAAACTTTCCTTGAACACTTTTTATACCTCTCATTATACTTAATATTTTATTATGGAAAATTAAAAAAATGTACTGACCTATAGTCCTGCTCCAAAACAATAATTTCTGATATTTGTTAAAGAAAAGAAAACGAAGGTATTAAATTATCAATGATTCTAAATATTTTACAAAAAACCCTTTTTCAAAGATAACCTAATTACAAATAAACTAATTATAAAATAAGATTCTAAAAAGTTCTGCTCTATTAAAAGATAAATATTTAGGGGTCCTATGAAAATGTTATAACTTACGAAATAATACTAAGCTTTGCAATTTCAAGTATTTATTTCTTAACAACAAAAATATTCATCAACCGAAAGAAATTAAATTAATTTACCATAAAATAACTTTTGAAATGTGTATATTAGAAATAATTTTTTTATACGAAATTTAAAATAAACATCTTTTGCATTCCAAAAATCTATACAATGTTTTAAAATTTAAAAAAATGAAAAGTGTTATGCAAAAAAATATTTTGCTCATGTTCGTATATTTGAAGTTCGAAAAAAAATTAAAAATGAATAATTAGCTTTTATTTAATTTAAAAATTAGGTACTAATTTACATTTTTTAAAATTTATTTCACAGATATTTATTTTTATTTTACTTAATGTATTTCTATTATATATTTTAAAAACAATTTGCATTCAGAAAATAATATTAAATAAATTTTATAAACTTAACTCTTATTAAGATATAGAAATACACTTTAAACAGAGCAGGCCGTTTAACTTTACAATGAATCAAAAATAGGCTGTTAACTTAATTTTGCAATAGCTTTATATTATAGGCTATTATAAAATACTTAATTTTGCAATTTCAAGTATTATATTTATAAACAACACATACATTCATCAACCGAAAGAAATCAAATTCACTTACCGCGAGAAATGTTTTGATCTATGTATATTAGAAAAAGTATTTTTATACGAAATTCAAAATACATATCTTTTGAATTCTATAACTATATACAATATTTTAAAATTGAAAAAAAAACTTAAAACTTATGAAATTGAAAATTTAAATCAACTTTATCATACTGTAATGAATACTTCGCTCATGCTAGTATTATTAAAGTAGGAAAGACAAAAAAAATAATTTTCTTCAATTTAATTCAAAATATTAGTTACTAATTTGCACATATTAAGCTTTATTTGGGATATGTCTAGTTCTATTTTTAATTAATTTATTTATATTGTTTTTTAAAAACAAATTGTTTTCAAAACATAATCTATATATATAAAAATGAATTTGTGTGTGTCTGTCTGTCTGTCTGTCTGTACTCAATAGACTCAAAAACCATGCATCCAATCGCCGTGAAAATTTGGGAAATGTTTAGGTATATCCCTGGGAAGGTGTTTGTTTTTTTTTTTTGTTTTTTTTGTTTTTTTTTTTGTAAATTTTTTTAACGTTCGAAATCCATTCCTTCCCCCATTTTCGAGCATTTCATGTCACTATTCTAAGCATTATTTTCCCCGGTTAAAAGCAAACGATTAAATTTTTAATTTATCGCGTGATAACTAAGTGAAAGAAGCATTATTTCTAGCAATGTGACGTCATCCCAAGTAATTGTTTTAAACGCAGTTTTCCTCGGTTAAAAGTAGAAGATTAAAATTTTTAATTTATTACATAATACATAGGTGAAAATGATATTTTTCTATCATTATGACGTCATTCCTTTAAATATTTCATTTATTCATTTCTTATTTTATAATCGTCTGCGTAGTATCAATTCGATTTGACCTGGAAATTGAGATATAAAGTGATTCACTTTCATTTCTATGTGACGCAAATTATAGCATTTTTATATGAGAACTCATTTTAAATTTAATTCTTGGTTAATTTTTAAGTTGCAATGAAATGTTTATCAATAATATTTTAACAACAAAAAGTACAAATTTCAGTGACTCTCATGGGCAAATAAATTCCTATCATTTTATATAGTTATCTTTATATTCACATATTTGACAATATGAATGTGTGCTTCTGTTTCATACTAAACTATGTGGTTTGTCATAAATTTCCTTAATTTTGGAAACATTTATTACTACGAACAAAATTAGCACTTTTGCTTTCAAAACCTCTGCTCCCTATTCTATCACGTAATTTGGCAAGGTATATTAACGTTGCTAATCAACGTACAGTAGTAATACAGTTTAGGGTTAAACTTATATTTTACTATACAGTTTTGAGCAAATTTAATATAAGACACACATTTGATGCAGATTTAATCGTTAGCGTGTAAACATATATTTTGTTATTTTTATTTATAGATATTAAGAACAGTTTTCATTTTTATGCTTTTTTAACAAATCTACCCGATAAGTCATAGAGTATCTTCTTTGGACAGAAATCCTTGATACCGCCAAATGAACATATTCCACATTAATACATCTTGAATTCCCAGATTAAAATCTGACTGTGAGATCCAGGGATGTTATTTCGCCCATTCGTGTTCCGATATACCAATTAGTTCGAAAGATATTAACGAAAAACCAAACAAAATGGCAGTTTAATTTTGCGACACGAGCTTTCCGTTATTGAGTTGGCGTCTAAATATGGCAGTGTTATTCATTGTTGGCATTATTATCTCCAGATATTTGGTATTCGGGAAACATAAAAACGTATCTACGCGATTTTAAATTCCAGTGTAAGTATAGAAATATATGATGGCATTTATGTATATAAGACTATTCTTATCTGATAAACGATAAACTCATTTTTGTTTAGGAAATCACTTCTTTTTTCTATTTTATTAGCTTGGCGAGATTTTTATTTTCAATAATTAAAAACTTGCCATGTTCTATCAAATTTGTTTTCATTTCGCAGTTGCCATTTATTAAATAAAAACTATCATATGGTTATAGGTTTTGTTATCTAAAACTCAACTACACTAGAGATAAAAGAAATTGGCAAGTGATATACAGGGAACAAATAAATTTGAAACTATGAAATGTTGAGATATTGTAGCCACTTTTGAATAAAGTTTAAAATGTGATTTCAAATAATATAATTGTTTTCGGTGTTTTAGTCTTATATACTTATTTTGTTTTATCAATATTAATTTGGTATATTTCTTTCATTTTAAATTCAATTGCGCCATTTTTATTAATCCAATTTTAAGACGTCACTCTGTACTTCACCTATTCTTAAATAAGCTTGGCGACTTTATGGTATATGTTTCGTGTTATAAAAATTGAAATCCTTTATGTAACTTCATTCTTATGATAACGCTTTAAGTTCTTGGCTTTTGACCTTATGTGCTTAGTTTATTTTATCATCAAAATATCGTAATTAGAATCAGTTAAAAATATATTAATTAAAATATGTAATGAGTGGTGCCATTTATTGCCTATAGTTACAACTATTTTTCATACGCAATAACTTTTTCTCTTTGAAATATCCCAGTATCAAAATCATTTTATTTTTTATAGCTAAATTTTGTATTTCATCAAAATATGTAAATCTTTATTTTACTTTCTCAAATTTTTTAAGAAGTTAACATTTTTTCTGTTATATGTTGTCGTGATTTTTATATTCAGTACTTACAAATTCACCATGTTCTATCATATTTGTTTTTATTTCACAATTGCCATTTTTTAAAGAAAAAGTTTTCATTTTAGGTTTTGTTGTTTAAAATTTAATTTTTATGTATGTAAAACAGTACTAAAAGACGGTTGGGAATGATTTATCCCATTCAGAACAGTACATATATATGTTACTCTCCACAGTATTTTGAAATTTGATTCCTACATTAAAAAAAAGTCCTGGAATTGGGAATTATTATGCAGCGGCTCACGGGCAACACAGTGCACTTACTGGACATTTGGCTATTAATAAACTGTTATAATCGTCAACAATCTAAAACATACGAAATTTATTCAGCATTTCTATCAATACATCTTATTATCTTTAATAGTGGTTCTAAATCTTTCATCGAAATATTTGAAAACCCAGACCGAAGGCTGGGTGCGAAGCAGCTAGTATTAAAATAATGTTTATAAACTTCTACTCTTATTAGTATATAGAAATATACTTTAAACATAGCAGATCATTTTACTTTGCAATGAATCATAAATAGACTTCTATATTAACTTAGTTTTGCAATAGTTGTTTTTATTATTACAGGCTGCTATATAATACTAAGTTTTGCAATTTTAAATAGTATATTTTTAAACAACATAAATATTTATCAACTGAAAGAAATGAAGTTCAGACCATTTAGTGAAGAGTAGACAATTTTACTTTACAATGAAACAAAAATAGGTTATTATATTAACTTAATTTTGCAATAGTTTTTTATTATAAGTTTTTATGTATTACTTAGTTTTGAAATTTCAGATATTGTATTTTTAAACAACATAAATATTCACCAACCGAAAGAAATTAAATTCACTTACCACAAGATAACTTTTGAAATATGTGCATTAAAAATACTATTTTTATACGGAATTGAAAATAAATATGTTTTGCATTCCGTAAATTTATGCAATGTTTTAAAATGTAAAAAAATTAAAATTCTTAGGAAACTGAAAATTTAAATCAAATTTATCATACTGTAAAAAAATATTTCACTCATGTTAGTGTAATTGAAAGTAAAAAAAAAGAATAATTAGTTTCTATTTATTTTAAAAAAATAGATATTAATATGCATATTTCAAACATTATTTTGCAGAAATTTATTTTTATTTTTTTCTTAATGTATTTATATTACATTTTTTAAAACAAACTAATTTCAGATAGTATTGCTATATAATTTTTATAAAATTTTCTACTCTTCTTAAAATATAAAAATAAAGTTTAAACAGAGCAGACTATTTTATTTTAAAATGAACTAAAAATAGGCTGTTATAATAAAAATGTTTCAAGTAGGAAAGTATGACCGATTCAATAATTCGATATTTTACAATACATAAATATTCAACAACCAAAAGAAATGCTATTCACTTACCTCAAGATAAGTTTTAAAATATGTATATTAGAAATAATATTTCTATACAGAATTGAAAATAAATATCTTTTGCATTCCGTAATTCTATTCAATGTTATAAAATTAAATGAAAACTGTCAAGAAATTGAAAATTTTAATCAAATTTATCATATTGTAGAAGAATATTTCTCTCATATTAGCATAATTGAAGTTAAAAAGAAAAATAATCAGCTTCTATTTAATTAAAAAAAAATTGTTACTAATTTACATATTTCAGACTTTATTTTGCAGATATTTATTTCTATTATTTACTTAATGTATATATATTACGTTTTTAAAAACAAATTGATTTCAGATATTAATACTAAATAATTTTTATAAAATTTTCTACTTTTATTACAATATAGAAATAAAGTTTAAACAGAGTACACTATTTTATTTTAAAATGAATTAAAAATAGTCTTTTTATTATAAAGGTTTTATGTAGGAAAGTATGACCTATTGAATAATTCGATATTTTATACAATACATAAATATTCACCAACTGAAAGAAATGCAATTCACTTACCGCAAGATAACTTTTGAAATATGTATATTAGAAATATTACTTCTGTACAAAATTGAAAAATAATACCTTTTGAATTCTGTAAATCTATTCAATGTTTTAAAATTAAATGAAAACTGTCAAGAAATTGAAAATTTAAATAACTTTATCATACTGTAGAAGAATATTTCGCTCATATTAGCATAATTGAAGTTAAAAAATTGAATAATCAGCTTCTATTTAATTTAAAAAAATTGTTACTAATTTAGATATTTCACATATTATTTTGCAGATATTTATTTCTATTATTTACTTAATGTATTTATATTACGTTTTATAAAAACAAATGGATTTTAGATAGTAATACTAAATAATTTTTAATAAAATTTTCTAATGTTATTAAAATAGAAAAATAAAGTTTAAACAAAGCACACTATTTTATTTTAAAATGAATTAAAAATAGGCTGTTATAATAAAAAGGTTTCATGTAGTAAAGTATGACCTATTGAATAATTCGATATTTTACAATACATAAATATTCATCACCCGACAGAAATTTAATTCACATACCGCAAGATAACTTTTGAAATATGTATATTAGAAATAATATTTTTATACCGAATTGAAAAAAAGATATCTTTAGCATTCCGTAAAGATATTCAAGGTTTTAAAATTAAATGCAAACTGTCAAGAAATTGAATATTAAGCCTATAATTAATTTTAAAAATTAGTTACTAATTTACATACTTCAGACTTTATTTTGCAGATAGTTATTTCTATTATTTACTTAAAGTATTTATATTACGTTTTTAAAAACAAATTGATTAGATAGTAATACTATATTATTTTTATAAAATTTCTCCTCTTATTAAAATACAGAAATAAAGTTTAAACAGAGCGTATTATTTATTTTGCATTAAGTTAAAAATAAGCTGTTACATTAAAAAAAAAGTTTTCATGTTTTAAAGTATGACCTATTGAATAATTCGATATTTTAAAATACATAAATATTCACCAACTGAAAGAAATTCAATTCACTTACCGCAAGATAACTTTATTTTGCAGATAGTTATTTCTATTATTTACTTAATATAGTTATATTACGTTTTTTAAAACAAATTGATTAGATAGTAATACTATATAATTTTTGTAAAATTTTCTACTCTTTTTAAAATACAGAAATAAAGTGTAAAGAGAGCAGATTATTTATTTTACATTAAGTTAAAAATAAGCTGTTATATTAAAAAAAAGGTTTCATGTTGGAAAGTGTGACCTATTGAATAATTTGATATTTTACAATACATAAATGATCGCCAACCGAAAGAAATTCAATTTTCTTACATCAAGATAACTTTTGAAATATGTAAATTATAAAAAATATTTCTGTGCATAATTGAAAATAAATATTTTTTGCATTATGTAAATCTACTCAATGTTTTAAAATTGAATGACAACTGTCAAGAAATTTGAAATTTTAATCAACTTTATCATACTGTGGAACAATATTTCGCACATATTAGCATAATTGAAGCTAAAAAATAGAATAATCTTCTATTTAATTAAAAAAATCAGTTACTAATTTACATATTTCAGACTTTATTTTGCAGATATTTATTTCTATTATTTACTTAAAGTATTTATATTACGTTTTTAAAAACAAATTGATTAGATAGTAATACTATATTATTTTTATAAAATTTTCTGCTCTCATTAAAATATAGAAATATCATACTGTAGAAGAATATTTCAGTCATATTAGCATAATTGAAGTTAAAAAATAGAATAATCAGCCTCTATTTAATTTAAAAATTAGTTACTAACTTTATTTGCAGATAGTTATTTCTATTATTTACTTAATGTATTTATATTACGTTTTTTAAAAACAAATTAATTTCAGATAGTAATACTATATAATTTTTATAAAATTTTATAATCTTATTAAAATATAGAAATATCAAACTGTAGAATAATATTTCTCTCATATTAGCATATATTGCAGTTAAATAATAGAATAATCAACCGCTATTTAATTTAAAAATATATTTACTAATTGACATATTTCAGACATTATTTTGCAGATATTTATTTCTATTATTTACTTAATGTATTTATATTACGTTTTTTAAAAACAAATTAATTAGATAATAAAACTATATAATTTTTGTAATATTTTCTACTCTTATTAAAATATAGAAATAAAATTTAACAGAGCAGATTATTTTATTTTAAAATGAATTAAAAATAGCCTGTTATAATAAATTTTTATGTAGGAAAGTATGACCTATTGAATAATTTGGTATTTTACAATACATAAATATACAACAACCGAAAGAAATGCAATTCACTTACCGCAAGATAAGTTTTGAAATACATATATTAGAAATAATATTGCTATAGAGAATTGAAAATAAATATCTTTTGCATTCCGTAAATCTATTCAGTGTTTTAAAATTAAATAAAACTGTTAAGATATTGAAAATTTTAATCACCTTTATCATAATATGAAAAAAATATTTAGCTCATATTAGCATAATTGAAGTTAAAAAAAAGAATAATCAGTTTCTATTTAATTTGAAAATTAGTTACTAATTTACATATTTCAGACTTTATTTTACAGATATTTATTTCTATTATTTACTTAATGTATATATATTACGTTTTTTAAAACAAATTGATTTCAGATATTAATACTAAATAATTTTTATAAAATTTTCTACTTTTATTACAATATAGAAATAAAGTTTAAACAGACCAGACTATTTTATTTTAAAATGAATTAAAAATAGGCTTTTTATTAAAAAGGTTTTATGCAGGAAAGTATGACCTATTGAATAATTCGATATTTTATACAATACATAAATATTCACCAACCGAAAGAAATGAAATTCACTTACCGCAAGATAACTTTTGAAATATGTATATTAGAAATATTACTTCTATACAAATTTGAAAACTAATACCTTTTGAATTCTGTAAATCTATTCAACGTTTTAAAATTAAACGAAAACTGTCAAGAAATTGAAAATATTAATAACTGTATAATACTGTAAAAGAATATTTCGCTCATATTAGCATAATTAAAGTTAAAAAATTGAATAATCAGCTTCTATTTAATTTTAAAAATTGTTACTAATTTAGATATTTCACATATTATTTTGCATTTATTTATTTCTATTATTTACTTAATGTACGTATATTACGTTTTATAAAAACAAATTGATAATTTTTATAAAATTTTCTAATGTTAATAAAATAGAAAAATAAAGTTTAAACAAAGCAGACAATTTTATTTTAAAATGAATTAAAAATAGGCTGTTATAATAAAAAGGTTTTATGTAGTAAAATATGACCTATTGAATAATTAGATATTTTACAATAAATTTTCCAACAACGACACATATAGATGAAAATAAAATTACTAAACTTAAAGTTATTTCACAAGTTATTTTGATAATCTATATAAAAAGAAACTTCATTGCAGATTGGAAGTGCAACAGCTTTATGAAAATATATAAATTGCTCAATGTAGATTTAACATATTT
>CM063511.1:109291048-109308548 GCA_032207245.1 Pardosa pseudoannulata
ACAAAACACAAAAATTAAACATCTTAGGCAAGAATGGCCAAAGGCCTTCTTCTCTAAAATGTTTTAAATGATATATGTTGAAATTGCTTTTAATAAATTTCTGTTTATGGACTTACATCTAGAATGTGTGAGTGTATATATTTTCTAGACATTTTAAACATTTATAATTGTAATTTCTTTCATTTTTTAACAGGACAAAACAAAAAAATAAAGCTCTTTGGCAAGAATGGCCAAAGATCTTCTTCTCTGCTATGTTTTCAATGATATATGTAGAAATATTTTTTAAAAATAAATTTCTATTTATGGATTTGCATCTAGAATGTGTGAGTGCGTATATTGTTTAGACATTTTAAACATTTTTAATTGTATTTTCTTTCATTTTTAACAGGACAAAACAAAAAAATAAAGATCTTTGGCAAGAATGGCCAAAGACCTTTTTCTCTGCTATGTTTTCAATGATATATGTTGAAATTTTTTTAAAAAATAAATTTCTATTTATGGATTTGCATCTAGAATGTGTGAGTGCGTATATTGTTTAGACATTTTAAACATTTTTAATTGTATTTTCTTTCATTTTTTAACAGGACAAAACAAAAAATAAAGATCTTTGGCAAGAATGGCCAAAGACCTTTTTCTCTGCTATGTTTTCAATGATATATGTTGAAATTTTTTTAAAAAATAAATTTCTATTTATGGATTTGCATCTAGAATGTGTGAGTGCGTATATTGTTTAGACATTTTAAACATTTTTAATTGTATTTTTTTATTTTTTAAAAGGACAAAACAAAAAATAAAGATCTTTGGCAAGAATGGCCAAAGACCTTTTTCTCTGCTATGTTTTCAATGATATATGTTGAAATTTTTTTAAAAAATAAATTTCTATTTATGGATTTGCATCTAGAATGTGTGAGTGCGTATATTGTTTAGACATTTTAAACATTTTTAATTGTATTTTTTTATTTTTTAAAAGGACAAAACAAAAAAATAAAGATCTTTGGCAAGAATGGCCAAAGACCTTTTTCTCTGCTATGTTTTCAATGATATATATTGAAATTTTTTTAAAAAATAAATTTCTATTTATAGATTTGCATCTAGAATGTGTGAGTGCGTATATTGTTTAGATATTTTAAACATTTTTAATTATATATTTTTTATTTTTTAAAAGGACAAAACAAAAAATTAAAGGTCTTTGGCAATAATGGCCAAAAGCCTCCTTCTCTATGTTTTTAATGATATATGCTAAACTTTTTTTTAAAATAAATTTCTATTTATAGATTTTCATCTAGAATATGTACTACGTAAGTATATTTTTTAGACATTTTAAACAATTTTACTTGTATTTTTTTCATTTTTTAAAAGGACAAAACACAAAAATTAAACATCTTAGGTAAGAATGGCCAAATGCCTTTTGCTCTGCGATGTTTTCAATGATATATATTGAAATTTGTTTAAAAATAAATTTCTATTTGTGGATTTGCATCTAGAATGTATGATTGCATATATTTTTTAGACATTTTAAACATTTTAATTGTACTTTTTTCATTTTTTTAAAAGGTCAAATACAAAAATTAAAGGTCTTTGGCAAGAATTGCCAAAGGACTTCTTCTCTACTATTTTTCAATGATATATGTTGAAATTGTTTTAAAAATAAATTTCTATTTATGGATTTGCATCTAGAATATGTGACTACATAACAAAATAAGGAAATTTTTAAAAAGTGATATGGTTTTATTCCCTCGTATGTTTTGCCTGAACACTGATCTCCGCTACCTCAGAAATGACATTTTCAGACTCCGATATTGTGGTAGAATATCAGATTAACTATTTGTTTCTAAAAAATTATACAATTGTCGTGCTATCTTAAGTTAACAAAACTAAATCTGCAAATTAAAGTAACAATTCATTTTTATTACAACAAGTTATTTACTGTAGGTTTTGTTTCTATGTCAAATATTTAAAATGTCTCTAGTATTATTTATTAAATTTTAACCATATATTCCATAATATTCTACAGAAATTCTAAATAGCTTCCAGGAAAAAAATATAGCTTCATATTCAAAAGCTCTTCTTTAACACATTTGAAAGTTTTGTAAAAATGTAATCTTGTGTTATATTTTGAAACAGCATTAAAAATTCTGAAATGCATCATTCATTTTACAATTGGAAACAATTTATAATACTGAAACTTTAGAAATATTCTCTTTCAATTTGATTTTCATATTGTTTACAAACGAAGCTAGATACATACGAATATCCAAAAATAAGATAACTTAAGCTTCAAGTAGTTAATCCTAAGATCATCATTCATCATTGTTCGTTTATTACCTTGTCAAAAATGCTTAAGTTTCATTTAAGAACTAATTTAGTTTACGTCAAAATGTCACAAAACTTATTGAAAGGGAGAAAATTATTAAATAATAAGAATAGGGATCACTTAAATTAACCTTAGCAAACTGTAGTACTTAAAAAGAAGATTTTCAATGCAATCAAATAGCAGAAAGGGAGAAAATTAGACGAAGAGAAGGAAATAGGGATAAAAACTGTAACATTTATCTAAAATGCCTTAATTTCTGGTAGCGAAATAAGTACTTTCAGAAAGAAAATTGGAGAAGTATTCATCTCAGGTAAATATTTAATTGTTTATATTTCTAAGAATAATAGTATTATTCTAAATTTTAAAAAACAACAGTAAATAATTATAAGATGTAACTTTTTAATGCCGACTCATTTCTGCTGAATATCTGTAACATATCAAAATTACTACATATCGTGACTGGTTCGTAAAAGTGCAAAAGCTTAAAAAAAGCAATAACAAAACTTTATCTAACTAATAAACTGCCCTACACGGCAGGCCGAACGCTGGCTGATTGGTTAGGGCGCTGATCGTCGGTACCAGAGTTCGTGGGTTCGAATCCCACTATGGCATGGTTGTTCGTAGCAGTTCGAAATAGGCTTTAAGCTGTAGGTCCCGGTCTCATTAGCCCTCGTGTGCAAAACAGTAGACCGTAACGCTCCAAAAACCAAACCAAAAAAAAAAAAAAAAACCAAATCCCTACGCGGCAGATGCGTACCTTCTCGACGTCCTCCCTACACAAACTCTCCTTCCTTCAACACACATCGTCATCAAGCAACAAGCAGCGCCATCTATTTGCAATATTGACATTTATAACAAAATTAGAATCCAAACACTACATCTAAAATATTTATCTAAATTTCTCCTTTTCCCTTTCTTATTCTTTCATACCTAATTTCCCCACCATGAAATCTCAGATTTGAAGGGGTTTTTGACGACTGAAATTCTTTTTACCAGTCTCCCAAAACTAATGCTAGAATAAATGCTAATTTTCTGTACACTCGCCTTATTTTCCAGCTGTTCAAGGTGATTAATTTTACTTCTCCGATGTCTAAATTGCGGCGTAAAACTTGCTAAGAGGTTGGTCGCATGGAAAAGAATACGCGTGATCCCTCGCTGATGAGCGAAATATATCATAGAAGTGTCTTTTCGTGATCATTCGATGCTTTACTGTTGTCTTGTCAGGACATTCATTTTTAATATTAATAAACTAGTTCTAGATTAGACTTAGCAATTTCTTTTTAATGTCGACATGACTGTAATTTATTTAAATTCTACCATAGCCCAGTAAGCCCGGGAAATTCAAAATAACAGGAACTAAGCTAAATTGTAACGGCGCATATAATTTTCGTCCCGTTACATATATGTAAATGAAAATCTATGAATATAAGTGAGAGGAAATTATCCTGGACATTACAGTATAAATCAAATATGAAATGTGAACAATTTTAAATATTTCACCCTGTCGTGATTAGTAATCACAAATCATTTAAAATATTATACAATGTCATTTGTAACGATAGAAAATTTCGTTATAAAATATTTATTTGTCGTCTTATGTAAACACTACCTGAAAGTGAGGATTCATTATAGATAAATATATTGTACATGATTTTAGTTTATGTACCTTTCGAAGTAAATTTAGGTGCAATGCTCGAAAAATCATAAAATATCAATCAAAATTACAAAATTACCTATAACAGTAAATATTTGAAAATTTAGTAGATTCTTTATACGACGGTTGGAACTTGAATAATGGCAACACTGCTGTAAAAACGCTACGCAACAAACCCAAAGAATGTCGCATATACCACACGTAAGATACATACATACCTTACCTCTCAGCAAAAAGACTCGTTCTTCCTACTTCTTATAAATTCGGAGTGGCGCAAAGAACTGATCCTTGTATTAGATTGAGGTCTAAAGTAAGGGTTGTTAGGATGTTTTCAGAAAAAGATCAAGGAAAATGGATAAAAATTCAATGTATGAGAGGTCGAACATCCCGACAATGTCATCTAGGGCCTTAAGAGGCTTGCGGGGAATCTGCATTGCTTACAGAACTGTAGCAAGATGTTTAAAAGCCTTCAATGAAGGACGCCAAAACGTGGTAGACATGCATCCTTTAGGCCGTCCTAGTGTCTGCGATTCAGAAGTGCATGCTGTTACCTCACTAATGGACAGTGATAGATGCCAAACAATTCTTGAGCTGGTCCAAAAGACAGGATTTGCACATACGACATACTGAAGGACAGCACGGGCAAGAGAAAAATTTGGCACTTTCTGCAGAACGCCCCTATCATTCTGCATGGCAATGCTTGGCCACATACAGAGCAAGATGTGCCTGATTTGTTCGATCGATGGGGCTGGAAAGTGCTTTACCAGCCAACATATTTCCCAGATCTAAGCCCTTGTGACTTAATTCCTATGATGAAGAAAACACTTCGTGGCATTTGCTTCAGAACTGCTTCAGAGATTCTTGCTGCAATAGACCAGTCCATTTGAATTATTAGCAGAACAAGCGCTGCTACAGGTGTTCTGCGACTTCCACATCGTTGGAAAGGGGTTATACACAATGCTGGCGACTATATAGAAAGTCTATAAAACATGGTGATATGAATCACTTTTGTATTCTATGTAAATAAATAGTTGCCACTATTAAAGTTCCAACTCCTGTAGGATTACTCTCTACCTTCACTAAAAAACTCGCTTCGAAGAAAAAAAACATAAAAATTGTACACATTGTTTTTGAACTGTTCCAAAAAAGGAAAGCTATTTAATGAGGAGATGTATGTAAAGTTTATTTTATTATTTTTATTTAAAATCAACTTTATTATTGAATTAAATATCTAAATTATTATTTTGTTCAAAATGAGTTTGGCCAAAAGAGTTTCTAAGCTATTTTTCATAAAGATAATTGAAAAAATCGTTTTATATATTGGAAAGTATTCCTATGTGTAATACAGAGAAAAAAACATAGCAACATACATGGAATGATTAGAAATCATTACCTCAAAAATGCAATCTTTTATAGTTAATGTTTAAGATAATAAGATAATAAGAAGAAATTAAAGTTGGTCAACTAATAATTCAGAGAAAATAGAGTGTATTCACGACCTTCTGCAATCAGGTATGAGGGAATAAATACTCTAGATACTGAAAAAAGTTTAGAAGATCATCACAGAAGATTTGTGTAATAGTGTTTTGTGTCCACTTTTGGGTACTGAGCTTAAAGCCCAGGAAATCTAGCGTTGCAAAGATTTTACTACGTCTATTGAATGGACCTTTCAGTGCTGGATCACATATCCGCAAAAGAAGAAACCTGGTGCTTTATATCCATCTGAAATCGTCTAAAACTTCATAGAAGGAAGAAAATGCCACAAATTTTCAAAATCATGGGATTTTCTTTTAAATTTCAATTCTTTGTTCTCTGTAGGAATGATAATGAGAAGATTGGAACGCTTGGAAGATCATAAAAAAAGATTTGAGTAATTTTGTTTTGTGCCTACTGTTGAGTATTGAGCTTAAAGCCTAGGAAATCTGGCGTTGCAAAGATTTCACTACGTCTATCGAGGTGGACCTTCAATGCTGGATCACATATCCACAGGAGAGATAACCTGGTTCTTTTAATACAATCTGTCTGAAAACAGCCAAAATTTTATAGAATGGAGAAAATGCCTCAATTTTTCAAAATCATAGGATATTCTCTTAAATTTTAGTTCTTTGTTCCATGTAGGAAGAATAATGGGAAGATTGATTCTTTCTGTGAATGGAATATAGAAAGTAAAGCAGAAGCTTTCCTAATTCTTAACGTTTTCAACAGAAGATGGTATTTATATCCTTTTAACAAGTTAAAACTTTTTATCTTATTTGCAGCATCAGAATTTCATCATCGTTCCTGTAACTTTGTTATCTAACCTTGCATATATAAATTACTGAAGAATATTTTTAGTTTTGTACCCATTGTTTAATTTTCCTCGTTAGATAGCTTTATTTATAAAATATTTAAATAATACAGAATATGGATTTTGTCTTAATTTTTTAAACTCAATAAAGTGGAATATTTGTTGAGAAATTTGGTAATTATAGAAGTTTTCTGTACTCATTTCTTTTTGCATAAACATTTATTTTTGAAAAAAAATTATACAGCTATTTGAAATTTTTTTAACACCATTAGAAACAAATTGAAATAATAAGCTAATAACATATCAGTTGAAATGTGTAAATCTAAAATGCATTTACACTGTTTTCTGCTAAACTTTTATTAGTAATTTGAAGCACAGTAACGTATTTTATTCAGAATGATGTTCTATAACCACATTAATCTAAAGGCTTTTCAAAACCTAAGATAGTAATAGATTTATTTAATTTAATCCCTGTTAAGAGTGGTGAATTGCATAAATGTAGCACAATATTTGATAGTTCAGATTTCTTTCTCAGACCTAAAAAACACAAGCATGCTTTCTCATATAAATTGCTTATCATCTGTCTATTATTTTTCATGCTGTTTACAACTGAGTAACAGACTAATTACGGATTCTTTTTTCTGAGGAATTCTTATGCTTCAGATATAATTAAAATACTTTAGGAAATGCATGTTATTTGAAAAGAAATCTATACTCGTAATCTTTGGCATTTTCAATTGGTTAAGCGTCAACAAAAATGTACTACACATAATGCAAATAAACTTTAATAGATATCTCTAAAGATTTAAACACTTACACCGAGATAAAGCAAACAAGGATTACTATATTCTTATCTTGAGATATAATTAAAAATACTTTAGGCAATGCAGATTATTTGAAAAGAAATCTATACTTGTAATCTTTGACATTTCCAAATGGTTAAGCTTCAACAAAAATGTACTACACATAATACAAATACATTTGAATAGATATCTCTAAAGATTTAAACACTTACACCAAATTACTGCAAACAAGGATTACTATATTCTTATCTTGAGATATGATTAAAAATAATTTAGGCAATGCAGGTTATTTGAAAAGAAAAACTATACTTGTAATCTTTGACATTTCCAA
The DNA here is from genome assembly GCA_032207245.1 of Pardosa pseudoannulata. Classification (NCBI taxonomy): domain Eukaryota; kingdom Metazoa; phylum Arthropoda; class Arachnida; order Araneae; family Lycosidae; genus Pardosa; species Pardosa pseudoannulata. The sequence continues at coordinate 109,298,438 of CM063511.1, forward strand.
ATAGTTACGCTTCAACAAAAATGTACTACACATAATACAAATACATTTTAATAGATATCTCTGAAGATTTAAACACTTTCATGAAGTTTCTGCAAACAAAGATTACTCTATTCTTATTTTGAGATATAATTAAAAATACTTTAAGCAATTCATGTTATTTGAAAAGAAACACTATACTTGTAATCTTTGACATTTCCAAATAGTTACGCTTCAACAAAAATATACTACACATAATACAAATACATTTTAATAGATATCGCTAAAGATTTAAACACTTTCATGACGTTACTGAAAACAAGGATTACTATACTGTCTATATGTTTGGTAACTTTTGAGAATTTAATATCAAAATATTATATATTGTCTTATATGTTAGATTAGCAAATAATGGTAATATAATAATTGTATCATTCACTTTAATATTTTTTAATAAAATTACTCTTGTTTCATCGAATGTTAAATAAATTATTAACAAGACTGGAAAGTAATGTCTTTTTTTTCTTTCTCAAGATTTTTAAAAATGGCATTTTATTGGGTTTATAAAAGTACATGTAATAAATTTGAAAGGGAAAGCTTTTATTTTTTAAAGAAATTTTTATACCTAATGAACAAACTTTCTTTTCTCTTATATTTTAAAATGGATAACTAAAAGCAATTATGTAATTAATCATTTGCTAGAGCTGCAGCGCATTTTAAGCTATATATTTTAAAAGTTGATCCAAAACATTAAATGTTCTATAAATTATTCTCTTATTTGCTTTCAGTATAAAATATTTGCTGAAATATAAAATACATTGCATACTTTTAAAACACTTAAAGATAGTTCATCAAATAATTTTCTAAACGTTTGACAAGATGTATAAAATCATAATTGTACGGTTATTTTTAGTCATATAGTTTATATTTTGAATAAGAAAATGTATTTACAGATTAATTTTTTCTTAATTTATAAAGTTTAAAAAATCTAAACTACTTACTTTTTCTATAACAATTTTACTTTTATTTCCCTTGTGTTAAGTAAGGTATTTTAACATCAGATAAATGTTAAACATTGGTATTTTTCCATTAATGTTTTTGATATATTTATCGTGTAATTTATTTAAAAAATTATGATACGTGTGTAAAAACCTGTGTATCTTTAAAACATGCAAAATCATTTTTGATACATGGGAAAAATTAATTGTTTAACAATTATCGTACAGTAAATATGTGAAGGAAACCTTAGGAAAATTTTAAAATGTAATGCTGGAATATATGGATTATACATTTTTCCTTTTGTGGGATTAAAATTATGACGAATAATAAATAACAATACATACCTATTATAGCTTATGAAGTAAAAGCCTTATGGTAATTTTATTATCGTAAGGCCATTTACCATTGTGTAAGGTACTTTAACATGAAATGATTGTAAAACATTGAAAATTTTCCATTAATGCAGTGTTTCTCAACCTTTTAGTATTCACGGCCCAATTTTCAATCATAATTTTCATCGCGCCCCCCTCCCCACCGCGTACAATAAAATGTATACAATAATAATGTATTTTGAGCATTATGGCGCTAAACCTGCACTACAACCTTAATTTTAAACTTTGCAAATTACCAAGAATACGGAAATTTATTGACATTTTGCAACACTGATACTCAGCATTGAAAAAACAATAATCCTATGCCTTTTTATTGCTCTTGCGTCCCGCCATGTCGGGCATTCTCACGGTTTCGCGAGAAGTTTCGATTTGTCTGGAATTTGTCTGGTCAGCTTAAAAGTTAAGTTAGGAGCGTGCGCAGATGTGAACAAATGTTTTCTCATAGGGAGAAGGAGAAAGTTCTATGACGCCAATTTCAATTCCAGACAATCTCATTCGAGTCGATCCTTCTTATCGCTATTGAATCTATTCTTAATGTGTATGTTATATATATTTTCGTGTAATTGCAATTCACGGTATTAAATATTCACGGCAGCAGACTTATGCAGAATCATGGATAAATTTTTAAGCGGGCGTAAGCGAGCATTAGACGATAGACAAGCATCAACAAGTACACAGACGAGCGTGGTTCCGAAAATAAAATCAAGAAAATATTCTCAAGAATACTTAAATTTTGGGTTCACTAGTACTGAAGTAAATGAAGAAGAAAGGCCCCTGTGTATCATTTGCTCAAAAATGTTGGCGGCAGACAGCATGAAACCTAATAAACTTAAACGACATTTGGAAACGCTTCATAGTGAGTACGTAAACAAACCCAGAGAATTCTTCGAATTAAAATTAAAATCATATGAAAAGCAAAAATCATTGTTTAAAAAAACTTTGTCTGTGAATGAAAAAGCTTTAATTGCCTCTTACAAACTTTCATATAAAATAGCCAGATGTAAAAAGCCTCACACCATTGGTGAAGAGCTTATTTTGCCAGCCGCAATTGAGATTGTAGAAATTATGTTTGGAGATAATTTTGCAAAACAATTGCAGTCTATACCTGTTTCAAATGATACTGTTGCCCGTCGAATTGCTGATATAGCTGAAGATGTAGAGTGTCAGCTTTTGTCGAAGTTGCGTGACAAATTGTTTTCAATACAACTCGATGAGGCAACAGATAGTAATAAAGATGCTCATTTCATTGCCTATGTTAGATTTTGTGATGATTTGTCAGTAGTAGAAGAATTACTTTTCTGCAAACCAATAGAACTCAAAGCAACAGCACTCGCATTATTTGCTATCTTAAATGATTTTATGAACGAGGCAAACATAGAATGGAAAAATTGCGTCGGAATATGCACCGATGGTGCTCGTTCTATGTCCGGAAGATTCCAAAGTATTCAAGCACTTGTGAAACAAAAATCGCCACAGTGCGTCTGGACACATTGCATGATCCACAGAGAAGCTTTGGCTTCCAAAGAAATGAGTCCTGGTTTGAATATTGTGTTAACTACGGTTGTAACCGTAGTAAATTATATAAAAATGAGACCCCTGAAATCAAGAATCTTTTCCGCACTTTGTAAAGACATGGGTGCAGTACATTCAGCGTTACTATTTTATTGCGAGGCAAGATGGTTATCACGAGGGAAATTTTTGCAACGTGTTTATGAATTAAAAGAAGAAATCGCCGTTTTCCTAGAAGAGGAAAACAGACCGGAAGCTGAGAATTTTCGCGATAGTTTATTTGTGATGAAATTGAGCTACATGGTCGACATATTCGAGAAATTAAATAACTTGAATCTTCATCTGCAAGGAGCAAATACACATATATTGGATACGAGTGATAAAGTTAATGCTTTTTGTAGGAAATTGGAATTGTGGAGCAGAAATTTAAAGCAAGAAAACTTAACAATGTTTGCAAATTTGAATGATTGTATTAAAACTTACAAGGCTGAAGAACAACATGTAAAAGTTGTTTTTGCAACCATTGAAAATCATTTAGCAATGCTAGCAAAGATCATTTACCTTTTTGTGAAACTGATATCAAGTTACAAGTGGGTGAGGGATCCATTTCTACTCCCGAAGGACTCTCAATTGAAGAGGAAGAAACCTTCATAGACTTCACGGCAAGCGGCGAAACCAAAAGACAATTTAGTAATAAATCACTCTTTGAATTTTGGGCAGGAGTGGATGATGAGTTTTCTGCACTAAAAAAGCATTCTACTACCATTTTCAACAATCTTACCTTTGTGAAACTGGATTTTCTGCGGTGGCTTCTTTGAAGACAAAATATAGATCTCAGTTAATATAGAAAAAGAACTGAGAGTGTCTATTTCTAATATTAAACCCTCCTTCGAAAAACTTTGCTCTGAAAGACAGGCCCAAGGAAGTCACTAATAATTATTAAATTTGTTTTTAATTTAGTAAGTTGTTTTAATTTAATAAGTTAATTATTAAATATGTCGAAATGTATTTTGTTTTGTATGTGTGTGTGTGTTCTTTCCTTTCAGTCACTTAATCAATTTTTTTAAATAACATTTTCTCTTGGATATGCTCGCGCCCCCCTAGGGGGGCGCGCCCCACAGGTTGAGAATCACTGCATTAATGTTTCTGATATATTTATTGCGTAATTTATTAAAAAAAATATGATCCGTGTCTGTATAGCCGTGTATCTTTAAAGCATGCAAAATCATTTTTGATATATGGGGAAAATTAATTGTTTAACAATTATCGTAAAGAAAATATGTAAAGGAAACCTTAGAAAAAATTTAAAATGTAATGCTGAAATATATGAATTATACATTTTTTTCGTTTCTGGGATTAAAATTATGATGAATAATAAATAACAGCACATACCTATCATAGTTTATGAAGTAAGAGCCTTGCAGTAATTTTATTACCGTAAGGCCATTTACCATTGTGTTAAGTAAGGTACTTTAACATGAAATAATTGTAAAACATTCGAATTTTTCCATTAATGATTTTGATATATTTGTTGCGTAATTTATTAAAAAATTTTATGATCCGTGTCTGTATAGCCTTGTATCTTTAAAGCATGCAAAATCATTTTTGATACATCTGGAAAATTAATTGTTTAACAATTACCGTAAAGTAAATATGTAAAGGAAACCTTAGAAAAAATTTAAAATGTAATGCTGAAATATATGAATTATACATTTTTTCTTTTGTGGGATTAAAATTATGACGAATAATAAATAACAGCACATACCTATCATAGCTTATGAAGTAAGAGCCTTGTGGTAATTTTATTACTGTTAGGCCATTTACCATTGTGTTAAGTAAGGTACTTTAACATGAAATAATTGTAAAACACTCGAATTTTTCCATCAATGATTTTGATATATTTATTGCGTAATTTATTAAAAACTTTTATGATAGGTGTCTAAAAACCGTGTATCTTTAAAACATGCAAAATCATTTTGAATACATGGGGAAAATTAATTGTTTAACAATTACCGTAAAGTAATTATGTAAAGGAAACCTTAGAAAATTTTTAAAATCTAATGCTGGAATATATGTATTATACACTTTTTTCTTTTGTACGATTAGAATTATGACGAATAATAAATAACAATATATACCTATTATAGCTTATGAAGTAAGAGCCTTAAGGTAATTTTATTATCGTAAGCCATTTACCATTGTGTTAAATAAGGTTCTTTAACATGAAATATTTGTAAAACATAGGTAATTTTCCATTAATGTTTTCGATATATTTATTGATTAGTTTATTAAAAGAATTATGATATGTGTCTGAAAAGCCGAGTATCTTTAAAGCATGCAAAGTTATTTTTAATACATGAAGAAAATTAATTGTTTAACAATTACCGTAATGTAAATATGTAAAGGAAACCTTAGAAAAATTTTAAAATGTAATGCTGGAATATATGAATCATACATATTTTTATTTTGTGGGATTAAAATCATGATGAATAATAAATAACAACACATACCTATCATAGCTTATGAAGTAAGAGCCGTACGGTAATTTTATTACCGTAAGGCCATTTACCATTGTGTTAAGTAAGGAACTTTAACATGAAATAATTGTAAAACATTCGAATTTTTCCATTAATGATTTTGATATATTTATTGCGTAATTTTTTAAAAAAATTTATGATCCGTGTCTGAATAGCCGTGTATCTTTAAAGCATGCAAAATCATTTTTGATACATGGGGAAAATTAATTGTTTAACAATTACCGTAAAGTAAATATGTAAAGGAAACCTTGGAAAAAATTTAAAATGTAATGCTGGAATATATGAATTATACATTTTTTCTTTTGTGGGATTAAAATCAGGACGAATAATAAATAACAACACATACCTGTTATAGCTTATACAGTAAGAGCCTTACGGTAATTTTATTACTATAAGGCCATTTACCATTGTGTTAAGTAAGGTACTTTAACATGAAATATTTGTTAAACATTGGTATTTTTCCATTAATGTTTTCGATATATTTATTGATTAATTTATTAAAAGAATTATGATACGTGTCTGAAAAGCCAAGCATCTTTAAAGCATGTAAAATTATTTTTAATACATGGAGAAAATTAATTGTTTAACAATTACCGTAAAGAAAATATGTAAAGGAAACCTTAGAAAAAATTTTAAACGTAATGCTGAAATATATGAATTATACATTTTTTTTCTTTTGAAGGATTAAAATTCTGTCGAATAATAAATAACAACACATGCCTGTTACAGCTAAGGAAGTAAAACCCTTACTGTAATTTTTACTGTATTAACATATGTATTTTATGTTTATTCAGTTTATACTTATTGCGTAGATAATATAAAATAACATAAAATTTCGGCAACATGAGGTAAAGGAATCATTATGTCAAAGAAGTCTGTATTTTAACCTACACTTACAAAGGTCATTATTCTTTTATGTTGTCAGCATGTACTTACAAAGGAATAATGAAAGATTGAGGATAAAATTAGCAGAGCTAATGTGTAGAATGATTACACAGGGTATTTTCTGTTTATTACCTCTCTGTTGCATACTTCCGCTGGTTGCTTTTCAGATATTTATCCTTTGTTCAGTTAAAGTATTTCAATGAAACATCTCAGGGGTTTCCCGCAGGCAGTTAACGATTTCTGTTCTTTTTATTGTTTGAGCAAGCTATAGAAATATTCAATTGTATTGACTCACAGGGTATATGAAACCCTATTCCCTTCCCCAAAGAATTAAATACGCATATATTATCTATTTATCTACCAAACAGACAAATAGTCTATCTATCTATCTATCTATCTATAGACAGATATCTATGGAGGCCTATTATTCTGTTTAATATTGTGATTATGCACATTACTGCACATACATAATACAATAGCAGAGAAGGCCATGCACTTAGAAAAGCAGTTTTAAAGCTCTCTGAACCAGATTTTAATTAAATAAATAATCAATCTATAACTATTGATAATTAATCCCTTTACAAGAATAATTTTTAAACGAAAAGTTATAAAAATATCTTTTATTTTGCATTATTTTTTTTATGTTTACATTTTAATTTTGGCAAATTTTAATTTTTTATTAATCTTTCAAATATTTAGTTAGTAAATACTTGTATGTCAATTAATAATTTGATAAATTAATTTGTTACTTAACAATTTCTTTTCTGTAATATCTATATTACTGAATATTATCCGCTATTTAATTTTTGAATTTTTTACATTTTACACAATAATCATTTAGGGTAGAATGAAACAGGCATAAATCAAAAATTATTATATAATCCAGGTAATTTAAATATTAGAAAAATGTTGAAATTGTATTTTTTGCCAATAATTAAAGATAAAAAATGCGGTTTCCATGAAATTGAATGGAAAAAAAGCCTTGATTAGTTCTCTACTTCACCACTAGATGGCGATACCGTTTTCTGTCTACACATTATTCATGTTGGGTTATAATTTCAGAGCATCTGTATGAAATAAAGGTGGTAGGAGCTTTATGTCTAGAAATGCCATACCATCCATAATAAAGAAGGCACTCATTGTTAAACTATTCAACAAGAATATTAAGAGTGCCAGTTAAGTACAATATGCTTATTAGTACATGTCTGAGTTGGTAAAGACCTTAGGTGTTAGGCATTAGTTAAATGTTTGACGTGATAAAGAACCCACAGTGTTCTGCATTAGTGAAATGTTTGAGGTGCTAAAGAACCCTTGGCGATCTCCATTAATCTAAAGATTGAGATATTTTAAGTTACAGATTTCTTTCTCAAATGCAAGATGTGGTTTTTGAAAAATGATGTACTTAAAAAAATATTGCTGTGTTGCTTAGGGCTGGTCTCACTAAAGGCATTCATGGCTTAATCACGATTAACCCATGGCCCCAACCAATGATGGGACTCAATTCTCCGTTTAAACAGAGATTAATCTTAGTCATTAAACGATTTTCGTGAGACTTGCCTTTAATGGCTTTGAATAGTGTAACTACTCTTCTTATAACCGTGCTATTGAATGACAAAAAGCAAAATACACGATAGTGATGTAACTGGTAGGCAATAATTCATTTTTTAAGTCATCAATGTGTCAAATAAAGAACTAAAGCGCCACCTATGATAGCGTTTTCAACAGAAGAAACCTTGCCTCAATTCCTCTCTATTGGTGCAAACGACATTTTTTTTTTTTTTTTTTGGTTCTTTGTCGAATTACTTTTCTTTAAACTTTTTCCTGACTTTTTGATATAGGAAACAGAAAACTTGTTAGTCATTCTATCAGCAAATTAAATAGCATATGATGAAAATGTTAAGGAATCACTGTTAATTTTCAAAATACTAATTTAGGTGATTGGTTCACTGAATAATTACAATTCCTTACCTAAATTTTATATTTTGTATCTTAAAAAGAAAATTAAATTTAATTCATATTCATATTTTTCTAACCAAATTAAGGTAGACGAAATATTGGTAAGTTTACGAATTTTTTTAAACTATAGTTTTTAAAGCTGTAAAAAATAAACTCTTGCAAACTAAAGCTTAGACACACATAGAGAGGGGCAAGAGAGTTATTCACAATTATATAGTATTAAATTCACAAATGTTTTAAAATTTATTCATTAATTAATAAATTTTTCGAAAATTGTAAGCTATAATAAAATATACATGTGTGAAAAAATTAAAATGAGCGAAAGAAAATAAAAAAAATTATTATTTAAAAAAATTATTATTCAAATCCCAATTGTGAAAAATAATAAAATCTAATTATTTAAATGTATAAAATTGAACGAACATCATTGGTCAAATCTTTAAATTTAAAGTAAAATTACATTGTGTTATTGTACTGATCTGTTTGTGGGTCTTTGTATTTAACATCCAATTCTATTACAATAAGTATGTTTTAAATGTTCGAAAATTCAATCGAGTTTGTGTAAACTGTGATAACAAGTCAAAATGAGCTAACTAATAGATGAATACTATTTGTAAAGTCTCAAAAGGATTTTATTTGCAAAAGTTTTCACTTTAACCAATGAAATATTTTATTTTTGAAATATTATTAAACAACATCATTATGATGATTTTGTAATTTAACCAGTATATATGTACAGTAATATTTAAAATACTTGCATCATAACATATTTCCTTTCTTTACTTTTCTTCTTTAAAAGTTGCATAACAATATCACAAATAGAGTAATTATGCAAAGGATAATCTTTTTTCATCCTTTTAGTACAAATTTTTAACAGAAATGACTCAACTTTAACCTAAACTAACCTAACTTGTCGATCATAACTCGTGCCATCTGAAGAAAAATTACCCCTTACATAATAATTTTGATATAAATAAATCTTATTTAAGACTAATGCAGACGAATTAGTTTATATTTCTGTGTAAGATACAAATAGCACATATTTAACGATTTAGACATAATTTTTAGCCTACTTAATACATTTTTATATTTTCTGAAAATTAATCAAACAGTATTTAATTTTAATTTAGTTATTGTTTATGTATTAGTTGAAGTTATATTTTATAAAACATTTTATATTATGCTATTTTAATGAGTGATTTGTCTTTATAGTTGCATAATTAATTCAACAAACTCGGAGATTGCTTGTAATAAGACGTTGAATCAAACCTGAGGAGACAAAATCATGATAAAATGAAGCATATTCTAGAGAAAGCTAATTAAAATGTAAACTAAGCTGTTTTTGTTGTATTTTTACAATTTTTAACAATTATGACAATCCTAAGCTTATAAAATATTTTATATTATGCTATTTTAATGAGAGATTTAACTTCATAGTTACATAATTAATTCAGTAAACTCGTAGATTGCTCGTAATAAGGCGTTGAATCATATCTGTGGAGGAAAATTCATGATAAAAGAAGCATATTCTATAGACAGCTAATTAAAAATGTAAACTGTCTTTGTTGTATTTTTACAATTTTTAACAAGTATTTCAATTCTAAGCCTTTAAAATATTTTATAATATGCTATTTTAAAGAGTGATTTAACTTCATAGTTACATAATTAATTCAGTAAACTCGTAGATTGCTTGTAATAAGACGTTGAATCATACCTGAGGGAGAAAATCATGATAAAAGAAGCATATTCTATAGAAAGCTAATTAAAAATGTAAAGTAAGGTGTTTTTGTTGTATATTTACAGTTTTTAACAAGTATGTCAATCTTAATCTTCAAAAAGATTTTTTTTTGCCAAAAA
>CM063511.1:109311048-109331048 GCA_032207245.1 Pardosa pseudoannulata
ATGCGAAATAATCGACATTAAATTGAATCATCCCTGTGATTATAAATAGTTCAGGCAGTATAATTAAAACTCATAAAAATTAAATGTAAATAAAAAACTTTGAAAATAAAGTACATTTTTTTCATTCAATTGTTTAATAATTTAGTAGATAATCAAACACAAAAATGTGAAAGAAATATAGAAGCGAAATAAAAAACCCATGAAAGAGTTAATAGTTTCCATACATGGTGATGGTTGAGCAATAAAATATATAACTTGCAAGTGCATTTTTGTGCTTAATTATTAGTTAATGTTTTTCTGAATTTGTATTTGATATCTTCGTTATAAGAGTTATAGGGATTTCTGATATAACGATAACTTATGTTTTAATAAATTTGTCTTGCATTTATTAAAAATTAGTATTTAGTATATGTTCCGTTCAACAGGAAAAACTGTTAATGAATAAAAAGAGAAATATATTTAAAATATCTTGATAAAATATAAATTAAACTTAGAGGATTATAATTTAAGAAACTTTCATCTATCCTATTTTATAAAGAGAAAATATGTTTTATATTTGTCCGGGATAACTGAAAAAGCCGGTAGAACGTATTAAAACCAAACTTTTACAGAATTTTGCTGATATATTCGAAATGCCAAAGCGTATATTGTTTCTTAAAAATATCAAAGTTTCTATGAAAACTACTAAAATTATAATGACTTTAAGCTACGATGGGATCAGCTGTTTTCCCAATTCATTGACTTTTTACAAGCGTAGTATTGACTCTGAGATAAAATACACACGTTCCAAGTTAAGGACATGGGGTCACACACTCAGAAGAAGTGTATTTCGATTAAAATGTGCTACTCGTTTTGCGCGATTGTATTGTATTATTTCCGAAGCAGTTTTTATTGCTGGGATTAATAAAGTATAAAGTGCATAGAAGTTTTAAAATGAACTAAAACTTTAAAATGAGTACACATTTTTTTTATGAATTTTTTAAATATCCAAATCGAAAACTGGGAGCAAAATAGTTAGTTTTTATAAAGGATGTTGTTAAATACAGGTTTCTAAAAAATTGCAGTTTATCTTCTGTAATGTGACTAGAACTTTATATACTAAGAAAAATTTTCCAGTACATTGATTCTGGCATGTATATTCATAGCAAAGGATACAGGGTGAAACTGAAGATTTTCCTAACTAGGAATAAACTCTATTATAAATATAGAAACGCAAATTTATAAATGCATACATTTTTTAGCAAATTCTTTAGCCCCTTGCCTGGGGAATATATTTGAGAAAAACGTGCCAAAAAAGGAAAATTTTTTTCTCTTAAATCTTTTTTTAATCTTTTTTTGAAATAGTTTTTTTTATATTTGTTTGTTATTATCATCAAAATTTTAGACATAAATTATTTTTGAAATAAAAATTAAACGAAATAACTACTATTTTCAATATTTTCACATATATGGGATATGTTAATGGATTACAGTAATTTCTACTCAAATTAAGGCAAAGTAAATCTAATGACATAATTTTCTAGATAAATATAATAAATTAATACAACAATATTCTTATCAATATCAAGTGTCATAAATTACATGTAGCTCGTATTCCTTTAAATTTTACTAATCCTTTACATTATCTGAGATATAGCTACAAAACTTCCAAAATTTTTTCTATATGCTTGGTATCTCTAGCTATTGGGAAAATGGCAAATTAAATATTGTACATTGGTCAAACCAGTTTCGGACTTAACGGAAGTGAAATACCGTTTTCTTTCTTGCCCGAGCTGAGGTCGAGCATTCCAAAATTGGCACATCTGCGTTGCCCGAACTGAATTCGGGCGTCACAGCCAAGGGGCTTTGCTCTCAGCTTTCGGTCTGGGTTAAACACCCAGACCCAATAATTATATAACATATTATACTATATTTATATAATGATTATATAAATATAGTTTTTATAAAGGATTTTTTTAATACAGAATACTATAAATGTTCAGTTTAATTTTATCTTTCTTGAAGTTAGTTGCACTTTATATGCTAGGAAAATATTTCCTGTACATACATTTTGGCATATGTATTCATAGCAAGCGGTGCCTGAAGAAATTGAAGATTTGTTTTAAAGTAAGAACGAAAAGTTTAGTATTTTATTACTTCATTATTAAACTTAATCAGTCAATAAATTTAATTTAACTTTACAAACTGTAAGTAGTAATTATTTAGTTAGTCAATAGTTTATTTTATTAATTTTATAATAGGCAAACATAATATATGATATAGGACACTGTAAAAGACTGTTTTAGAAAACAATACTACGTTTAAATATTCTATTGACTTAAAATTATAAGACTTATTTTTGCCCTTTTACAACAACTCATGAACCTTATAATACGTTTGATGCATTTTTAGTTCGCTTTCAGTATATTTTCCATAGAAAATTTTTAGAGTCTATAAAAATCATCCCAACTATTTCTTTTGTCTCTAATAGTAATTTAACGTGACTTTTGACCTTAAAACGATTTTGTGTCATTATAATGTCACTTTACTTGAGCCTCCAATTTTACACGGTTTCCTCTTACCTTATTTTAAGTTAAAACTATAATCTTGAAGCAAACTCCATCTAAAGATCTACTGTACTAAAATGAGGACAGTATCATGTCACAGAATATTTTTATAAATAGTGAATGAACTATCAATAACGTTATGAAAATCGTATTACACATTTTGCTGCTTCAAATATTTATCGTTATTTAAACAGCATCTTTTGACTCTTCGTAGCTTAAGAATGTATTAATCTATTGAAAATTTCAAATGATTTAAAATATAAGCATAAGAATAGATATATGAGAATGTTATTACATCGCAAATGCATTTTTCATATAAGTTAGGTATATTAGATACTGATGTTCGTTTAATTCTTAAAAATCTGCAATGGTACGGGATTTGTTTCTAAGATGAGAGGCATAAAAATCTTTAGTAGTTTTTTTTAATTATGATAGTATAACTAGAAAATTATTAAAGCCTTCAATAGTTTTCAGTATTTAACTAGGTGTATTAAGACTAAAATTTTATAGAAAATATTTTAAATATATAGAACAGACTTTTAATTCATTTCAATATCTTAGTAGATAATAAATTAAAGTTTATGTAGTCTTTTAGAGTCTTAACACTTTATTGGACAAGACAATAAAATCTTCATAATTTTCACAAAAGATTTCATTAAGGGCATTATAAAGGTTCTAAATAAAGGCTAATTTAGCACACATAAATAAAAGAACAAAATACAATTATTGAATAAAAAATATAAATCTGTGTATATACACAAATTCTTCTAAAAACCAACAAATGAGTGTTATAGAACCTTAATGTAATTCTGTATGAATTTAAATGCTTGAAAAGTAATAAATAAAAATGTGAAGAAAACCTAAATTATTTTTTAGTATAAAAAATTTCAGTACGATCTAGTCGGAGATTTATTTTCAATTTCTTACATAGATCTATTGTGTTACTTTCTATAGAAAATATCTTTATTACTTTCGTAATAAATATATTTTTACTTACTTTTCTAATATATCTGTATTATGAAATCATACATATTCAAATATTGTGTTATAGAATTTCAATGTGGTATTTTAGAAATTTAGACTGTTAATACAGTAAATCAACACATGAAAACTTAAATAACTTTTTTTAGTATAAAAAAATTCAAGACAACTTGGCCGCATATGTGTTTCTACTTTTTAGATAGATACATTATATTATGTTCGCAATAAAGATTTTTTATGCATTATTAGTCTCTCATGTGATAAAACTGATAAATAAAAGAAAAATATTTTATAAAATATTAAACAAGGAAAGAGTAGGAACATATAAAGTAAGACCAAGTGTTAAATATTATCTGTAACTTCAGATTAAAAAGCTATCGACTTAAAACTTTGTATTTTAGAGAGTTAATTATGCTTCCGTAGATTTTATTCCCCCTTTTTCAGCACTAGTGCATTTACAATTATTTATTGAAAAGAAATATATATGTGGATTTCTTGAAAGCATGACTCTCTGCTCGGGGTCACGAAATTGAACAGCTTTACTTCTCTGAACGTTTGTCTGAGGGGATGACAAGATTGTCATTCTGATGGAGAAACAGAGGCAGGATGGTTACAAATTTATTAAACTTGAAAAAAAAACACAAACTCCATGTAGTTTAATTGTTAAGTTTGGCAGAGTTAGAAAGATTTAAATTTCAAACATGACTGTTAAGAGAATATATATATATATATATATATATATATATATATATATATATATATATATATATATATATATATATATATATATATATATATATTTATATATATATATATATATATATATATATTTGAATATATATATAATAATTTTTAAATCTAAAATTTATATTTTTTCTTTTAAATCAACCGATTTTATATATTTATATTTTTTCTTTTAGGAAACTGACTTTTGATAGAGAGATTTTAATAAATAAAACTCTTATTTTGGTTTGCAGCAACTTTATATAATAGTTTAAATCGCCATATGTCTTCCTTCATACACAGTCACGATTAACGCTAGAACTGCCAAATACAAGGAAATAAAACTTATATATTTCAATTTAATATAGTGCTGTCAACAATAATATCCTAACATTATTTTCATATTTCTACACAATTTATTTAATTTTACCCTATGTTTCTAATGTCTCTTTGTTCTTATTCAGTATTAATGCATTATCACTACAGTATTTTTGTAATGAGAAGAGGAAATATTCTGATTTTATATAGTCCTAATCTTACAACTCTTGTATTTAGAGTTCATAAATCCTATTTCATTAAATTTGAAAATGAAGATGAATATAAAAATTAAGTATGTGATACATATTTTCTCTAGACAAATTGTTGAATCGTCATTTAAGAATATAAAGTATAAATATACCTTGGAAATGTAGTGGATACAACAGAACATTTTAACTTTTCAAGATAAGACATAACAGACTGATAATAAATAAGAATGAGAAGTGCCTATCTAGTTTCTGAAAAGGATTAAATATTCAGCCCTTAAATTCATGCTGGAATTTAACCGATACTTGCCCTAAGGTAAAGAGTCAATTAATTTTAGGAAATATTATCTACGGTGAAAGTGGAACACTCTTAAATAGTACTCTTAGTAATTGACATTCCTAATTTAGCACATAGTCTTTCATTTAATTCATTAGAATGATATTTAATCTTTTAAAACATATTGCATATGTTTATACTTGACATGCGAGTTAAGTATCTTTTAAAGGGTATATATATATATATTATATATATATATATATATCATCGCAGAATTTTTAACAAATATGTTGAAAATAATCAAGAAAACTGTTTTGTTTTCAAAATTAATTAATTGGGTTTCCGAACAGAAATCACAAAGATATAAAATTCTATTTCAAGGGTTGAATTGAAACTGATAATTGTTGCTTATGCATTAGAATGAAAGTTGATATGTTGAGCATATTAAGATCTAGATCCACTTAGATAATATAATTGGTGAAATGAAGGGTGATCCAAAATTTCAGTTTCACCAAGAACCGTAACTTAATTTTATTACATGGGTGTTGTTTGTATAGAATTAAGTATCTTTTAAAACATATTTTAAGCAGGAAAAAATAATTGCTTATATTAGCAAAAATGCTTAATCTTCTCTAATCAATGTACATTCACCAACTCGTTTTTATTTTGTGTGTTGAATAAATTTGCATTAAACTTCCAATATGTCATAATGAATATATTCTGTAGATCAATAGAGGAATTTTCAAAAACATATTTTTTTAATGAATAGAAAATCTTACAGTTAGATAGAAAATAAAAAGTAAGGTAGAAAAAAGTTAAATCATTATAATTTCTTGTTGCATTACATCATTGAGTTGCTTTGTTTCTAATTCTGGGAGCCTTATAAGCTCAAGGAGTTTCTCTTCCGACTCATTCATAAATTTATACATTAACCATTTTTTTCAAATGCAGTTGACTAACCCATTAACTCTCGCCTCATTTTTGGAGAATATATAGTTATGGATATACTAATTTAAGTTTTTATGTACTCTTGAAAGTAAAATAAAATTTATCAAGTATATGCACTTATTAATAGTTTGAAACTTTTAGGCTTCCACATTTTGAATAAGCCCTAATATTAAATATGATAGGATATTAGTAAAAAAAGGGGAAACTAAGATAACAAATTTAGTTGCTGTCATAATTTAACGCTGTGCTCTAAAGTAATTTGTTTTAATAGATGTAATTACACGTCTTGATTCTAGGGAATTGACATGCGCAAACAGGTCATTTGTGTGCTATGATTAAAAGAATTAAAATATTGCTCGATATCATAGAATTATAATTAACAGTATGAACCTAAAAATTTGCAGGATTAGGTATTACCAAATTTCATTAATAAAAACAAAACTTGTCCTGAACATAAAATTTCTAGGCATTTTTTAAAATTTATTGTCCTCAAATAAGTTGTTAAGTCAACGATGTATATCATAAAGCTTATTTTTTCTAAATTGGCTTGAGTTATTCACTTTTCTCATATATACATTGATAATTTATTAAGTAAAGAGATATGAATCTGAAAATGAACTAACATGGACGTATGAGTGGTTAAATATGAAGCCCTTAGAAAATTCCCAAGACTTCTTTCTATTGCGATTCAAGGCCGAAAGTTGACTAGGGAAAAAATGTCAGCTAAAGGTAAATTTTAAATCCAAGTTGGAAAAAAGAGAATATTTATAGATCATTGAAGAAGAAGATTAATCGAAGCAAGGGAAAAGTAATTAATTGGAAATCACTAGATGGACGATACATCTAGATTACCACTAGATAGGAAGTATATGTCAGGTTTTGCCACAGTTAATAGATCGCGTTCAGAGATCATTCTAGAAACTACACGCCTTTAAGTAGTAAGAATATCGTTGCAAGGATAAGTTACGAAATATCTTCAAATACAATCCTTTTATTTCTTTAGATTAGATTTATGATGTTCTTTAGATCATATTTCTACGTTTAGATAAAATTAATAATTTATCAGTTTTACGATATATGTTGTTCTATTTTCGAACTTGTTTATCTTAATCAATTTTTATAATGTACAATTGTATACTACCAAATTTGAATTTCGAAATATAGTATTCATTTGTGATCCTTAATTACCCAGATAAAACGATAGATGCAGAGGCTAGTTTAAAGTAAGATAATTTTTAATACTAGTTTGTGTTTACTTTCAATATTTATTTTCTTTATATATATAATTTTATTTTGCCTCTTTTGACTTAACTTTTGAGAGAAAATTTCTAGATTCTTCGTTATCTTCCATCTTTTGTTATTTGTAAATGCAAAATTTTGTTCAATTTGTTTGTAATCCTCTTCAGTATTTAATAGCACAAATCCAAATATCTGAACCATCAAGCGTTACTGTTTCATATCACTTCTGGGGCTGAACCCATGCTTAGAGAAGCCCCCTGCCCTCTCTCAAAATTATAACAGTGTTAAATATAACTTGCTCTTAATATCATTCCGAAATCCAATTAACATCACCAAATATGAGCATGGATTTGTTTTAGTTAGCTTTTTAAATTTTTTTTCGCTGTAATCATTTTGTTTACTGTAATGCTGTAAACGGCTAGCATAATACTTCTTACATCCAGGAATTTGATTTAATTTATTTTAATCAATCGGACATCATTCAAGAATGGCACATAATTATTTTCTAATCATTTTTTTCTCTTTTGTTTTATTCTTGTGGAGTGAACTGTTTCGTGGTAAATATCTCAAAACCTAATCCTTAGGGAAGGCTGTTTATCACCGAGGGTTAAAATATATGAACAATTTATTGTATTTTAAAACAAAATTAAATTTATCATTTAACTTTTCTTGAAGACTGACGAGTAGCAATAATTGTTATGAATTAACAAAATATAATACTTCTTGATGCCGTATAATTTATTTATTTATATTGAAACGTTTACATGTGATGAGTATTTAAATTTATATTTAGATTCTGATTTATGCAGACATATTTAGATTTATAAATAGAAGAACAGTACATTTAGAACAAAATAAATTTATTCTCCCTGAACAATTATTCTCTATTTATTAAGTACGTATGGTGCACTTTAATTTTCTTCTACTTAAACGAAAAGTTTTTAGATTCTTTGTTCTTTAATTCTCTTACAAATATCCTCTCCCCGAAAAGTGAATTCTTTATTCTTACAAATCACAAACTCACAAAGGCTAGAGCTCAATTATTTTGTTTCTTTACATCTTAAATTAATTACGACTTGAAACGTAGTTGTGAATATAAAATGATTTTTCTTTGTTAATCGTAACCCCCAAATTTCATGCACGTTTCATACACATGCATCTGTTCTGTTTTATACCTTAATTTAAAATAAAGATACCAACTTTCTAGAAAAGTTAAAATTGTATTTTTTAATTAGAAACTTTAATTTACATTTTAGTTTTAAATAACATCTTCAACCTCAGTTAAAGATAACAGAAAAGTACTGCATAAACTATGTACAAAACGCAGTTGCTAGTAAATATTTCAAATTTTCGCAAAATGGTATACAATGTGCAATGAAAATAATTTAATATGTTTTATATATTTCGAATACAGGTTAGTAAATGTTAAGTATATATCATTTGCTTATTTATAAAAATATAGTTACTTAAGTATTATAAATTTATCTGTATAATATCAAAAATATCTTAGAAACATAAATTAGTGCACATGTGTAAAGAATCAATGACAGTTTAGAACAAACCAAGAAATATAAAATTTGTGACAAAAATATTATGAGGTAACATAAAGTGTATATTATATTAAATATCTTTAAAAATTAAATATTTTAGAGATGCAACAAGTAAGCCAAATATAACATTTTGATGGGGTTTTACATTATCTAATTAAATACACAATAGTTAAAAATTAAGGTGTTGTCTTTAATCAATTTATAGGCATATAATTTAAAATAATTAGCTTATCAAAGCAGGTATAAAATTACAAAGAAAGTAACAAAAGTAGAGTTACCTACCATGTAAGCTATTAAATTAATTCTTAGGGAACTGAATAAACTTAGAATTTCTAAAGAATCAGCATATAATTTTATATGGACACGTGCATCGAAAACTATATTTTTAATATCTCTCAATGGGCCACCTATTCTATGGGTGTATGGTGTTAATAATACCACTGTGGATAATCCTTTCAATTTTGATCATTTGATTTTGATTTAATTTTGATTATAGATTTTCCTTGCTGGTTCCGTATCTCTCAATCACCAATCAACTAAACCATAGAGATACAAAGTCACAAATTTAACCTGCCCCTTTTCTTATTGAACTGAGGTTTCGTAGCATATGAAACATAGTATTAAAACCAAACAGAATACTAAAATGCATAAATTCGTTTCTATTGAATTAAAATAATTACAAGAATCTTAATTTTTATATAAAATACACCGAAAAATATAAATATAAAATAAGAATGTAATAAAATTTATAAACAAAAAATATAACAATTATACCAAAAATATGAAATTTCATTGAAAAAATGTAAAATACTTAAAAAGTCATTAAAATTTAATTGTTAAGAATTTTAAAGACGGAATTTTATATTTTAGAAATTTTACGAAGTCATTCTACGAACACTTTTGGGGAAACATTTGAAATTCGGAGTGTAATGTGTTAAATCCGACTGAAGACGTTTTGTGAGAGGGTATTTAGTCAGCTCCAAATGATATTTTATTCTTAAGAAATTCATCGTAAACAAAGAAGATATAAGATGTGCTGTAGATTATACAAAAAATTTAAATAAAACGGCAAATGTGTTTCTTTAAGGACGGATATTTCGATTCTGGTAAGAATTTCCAAAAATCAGTTATCGTAGTACATATGGGCTTCATTTGCAACGCTTTTATTATTCCTATTAATTTAAGCTACCAAAATGCTTTTCCCCTAACATTATTTCACAAATCGATGATCAGTCCTGAGAAAAATCGCCAATAAACGGATTTACTAAATAAGCAAGATACCTGCGTTAAACTCGATGAAGAGCCTCACCTGCTAACGTTGGCTGTATTTCTTTGCTGCAGTCGAATGTTGAGAGAAAGGTTAAATAAAGCTACAAATATACCCATTTTGTACTCTTCATATACAAGAACATTTTAAAATCATTTACCAGGATTTAAAGTGGGACCATTTTACTCTAGTACAATGGTTTCCAAACATTTTTGTCTCAAAGCAAAAACCTTTCTATGAACCTCCAAGTGAAAAAACTATAAAACTCTCTAAAATAAAATTGAAATTTTTATTTTGATATTATAATAGTAAAGATATAAATAAAGCATTTTAATATTGAAGGTAATATATACTAAATTACTATAAAGTGATATATCTTATTTTGTATGAAATATTAATTATTGATAATATTATGATATGAGTGGAAGAGACGGAAACAAAGAGTTTATGTTACACTATATAGTTTAATTAACATTAACCAGACTCCACGATCTCGAATTTCTAGCTGCTTTTATTACGTGATAAGTGCCATAAAAGTTCAGCTAAATCTACATTCTACTAAAGAGGAAGCAATTAGCAGCTTCTGCACAGTGACCTATAAAGCAGGTTATAAAACTGGTGTATGGTTTTGCA
Organism: Pardosa pseudoannulata; assembly: GCA_032207245.1. Taxonomy (NCBI): domain Eukaryota; kingdom Metazoa; phylum Arthropoda; class Arachnida; order Araneae; family Lycosidae; genus Pardosa; species Pardosa pseudoannulata. The sequence continues at coordinate 109,321,737 of CM063511.1, forward strand.
ATCAGAATTTCTAGGATCTTATTTAAACAGTTTCTAATTATTTGTGAATTATTCAATAAGTTGCTTATATATCAGCATATATTCACCTGAGTTTGTGGATTTGCTTATAGAAAAGCCCGACATTGAATCGGGGAAATCAAATAAAAATGTCTTGAAATGTTTCTCTGAGATAAAACAAAAACAGCGCTAAGCGTTGACATTAAGGAAATAAATCTTTATCTCATTTAAGTGAACAGCCAAAATTATGGTAATCAATTTATTTTAACATTCGTAACATTTATTGACTTTATGTATTAGTAACAATGAAAGTGATTTAAAACTTTTTTACCATAGTTAAAACCTTTGTGCTTCCCATGAACGTTTCCATGGAATCCCCAAATTAATCTTTATTTACTGCAGACCACCTGCGGTAACATGAATTCCTGGGGATCAATAGGAATTTTAGTAGGGACCCATTATCTAGTCTCTTGTTATATCACGAGAACATATCCCATTCAAACTCTGATTTACTATCTAATATTATCATTTTTCAGTCAGAAAGTGTATTTAGTAGAATTTGGTTACCCAATCGAATCATTATCAAATCATTATCGAATAACCAAATTAATATTTATTCACTGCGGACTCCATAAGCGGTAACAAGAACACCTGAAAGTCAATAGGAACCTTAGTAGGAACCCCTGATCTGGTCTCTTATTATACCACGAGACACATCCCATTCAAACTTTAAACTACTCTTTAATATTATCAGTTTTCAGTATAGCAAGCGTATTTAGTAGAATTGGGTTACCCAATCGAATCACTATCAAATCCTTATGGAATAACCAAATTAATATTTATTCACTATGAACCCCATCAGCGGTAACAAGAAGACCTGAGGATCAATAGGAACCTTAATAGGAACACCTGACCTAGTTTCCTATACTACGAGAACATATCCCATTCAAATTTTTATCTACTGTCTAATATCAGTTTTCTTGTGCACAAAGCGTATTTAGTAGAATTGGGTTACCCATTCGAATCATTATCGAATCCCCAAATTAATATTTATTCACTGCGAACCCCATCAGCGGCAACAACAAGACCTGAAAGTCAATAGGAACCTTAGTAGGAACCTCTGATCTAGTCTCGTTTTATACCACGAGAACATATACCATTTAAATTCTGATTTACTATCTAATATTATCAGTTTTCAGACAGCAAGCTTATTTAGTAGCATTGGGTTACCCAATCGAATCGTTATAAAATCATTATCGAATCCCCAAATTAATCTTTATTCACTGCGGACCCCATCAGCGGTAACAAGGAGACGTGGGGGTCAATAAGAACCTTAGTAATAACCCTGATCTAGTCTCTTATTATATCACCAGACAATATCCCAATAAAACTCTAATCTACTATCTAATATTATCAGTTTTCAGTACATCAAGCTTATTTAGTAAAATAGGGTTACAGATAAGTTAATATTTCATTTAACATCGAAGAAGCCTAGAAAGAAATTTACTCACAAAATGGTCTTATAATATAAATACAAATTTTGAATTCCATTCAACAAATGAAAAAAAAATCAAAACACAAAGATCAAATCATATAATTTAAAAGTAAAAACAAAAGTAACTTATCTGCTTCCTCGAGAAGAATACTCTGATTCCTGTTATATCACTGTAATATCCCAACAAAACTTATTTTTACGATTTTCTGAAATATTTCTCTGTTTATAAAACTGTTGAAGAAAATTATTTCCAGTGTGGTTACAGATCACTAGAACTCGAGATCAAAAGCATAAGTCCATCATTTTTTATCATAAGTATCGATATACAATATATATAAGAGGAAATATATTTTCTTTCTCACCTTCTAAAAATCATTGAATTATATTTCAGTTTACATCAGATATCGAATTGAAAAGAACTTTTATTCCTATTAAAATCTCGCTTCTTTTACTTTTTGTTTTATCTATGATACTGCAATATGGTAAATAAATATTTAATATGTATTTTTATTTTGCTTACTTTGATAAATTACTCTTTTAACTTAAAAAATGATAAAATGTGCATTATTATTAATAACTCTTCCTTCGACTAAACATTTTTATAATACTTTCAATGAAATTTTTATTGTTAATATATTTCATACATTTAAATATACCTTTGGAAACATTTTGTATTTTAGCAGAAACCTTTTCTAAAAAGGAATGGATATGTATACTCTTTAATCATTATTGTTGTATTTGGAATTTAATACAAGATTAAAAATTATATTTTGGAAAAACAATATATTTAATAGAAGCATAATGAGTTTTCAACACTAATACTATAAATAGATGGAATGCTGTAAAGAGATATTTTAAACTTAAATAATATTTTCGCTTGACAAGGTACTCTTTCACTTCTGAAAAAATAACTATGTATAATTTGTATCAGCTTACCACCAGAATAAATATACAATATTATTTCCAGAAAAATTGTGTTACTACTTTTCCTATATTTAACCATATATTTTGCATTTTTTTCCCAAATTATTCCTTAAAAAAGGTATTTATTCTCCTTCTAGTTATTATTGTTCCATCTATAATTTAATAGGAAAATAACAGCTATATTTTAGTAAATATTTTATCACTGAAATGAAACAATTAACATATCTAATTTCTCATGAATTATTGATTTGTTTTATTAAATCCAGCATCAGTTCAATCACTTAAATTTGACACTTAAGAAAAAATTTGGCACAGAATATAAATTTAATAAAAAATCAAAATATAATATTACATTTTTTGAAGAGTATAAATTACACTGAAATTTTTATTTTATCATAAAAATGACACAAATGAAAAAAGTATACTTTTCTCTCCAAAAAAAATATTGTAATATAATCATTTTATAATAATGTTACAAAAATGGCATATTGATAATTTTACAAATATATTATAAAAAATTAGTTATTAGAAATAAGTTTCAACGTAATTTTATATTTTAAAACTATTTTTATTCACTGATGACACATTTAACTGAAGGTAATTTATTTTAACTATTAAGTGCGTAAAATCTATACTATGTAGTTAAATATATCTTCTTCAAAGACTCTTTTAGTGTTTAAATTTATCGAGTGAAATATCTAAAATTTTAAAGCTATTGTGCAATAATTACAAGTGTAAAAGACACGATATTAAATACACAAATTTTTGTTAATTATTATTAAAAGTACTCGTTATCAATAATGTGCTGAACAATCCAAATATTAGATTTAATTTCCAAATTTTACTGTCTAAGACACCAGATTATGTGTTTTGTTTCTTTTAACAGAGAACACAATAGAATTTTTTATAGTCTATTTAAAATATTAGATGAATTGACGTCAGATCCTTAATGCGATACTAGAAGGTTGAACCAACAAAATTCTTCAGGTCTGTCGATTATGTTACTTGAAACTTATGTCACTTTCGTCATCATTATTACTTGAAATTTATGTCATATTTGTCAGATTATTTGCATTATTACAGTTAAAGTGAAGCATTAGTTGTCAAAAATTAACAGGTTTTATCATTGTGTTTTGTCAAAATGTGTGAAAAATCCAAAATGTCCATTTATCAATTGAAGATCGTTGGAAGACATGATTTTCTAATATATATTATGAAGTTATCTTTTCATCTTTTCTTAGAACAGAAATGAGTGATAGTGTTTTATTAGAATGCAAATAGTACTAAATTGACGTAAGATTCTTAATGCCATACTAGAAGGTTGAACCAACAAAATTCTCCAGGTCTGCCGATTACGTTTCTTGAAATTTATGTCTTTTTGTCATCATTATTACTTGAAATTTATGTCATATTTGTCAGATTATTTGCATTATTACAGTTAATGTGAAGCATTAGGTTTTAAAATTTTACAGTTTTTATCATTGAATTTAGTCAAAATGTGTGAAAAATCTCAAATTTTCATTTATCAACTGAAGGCGGTTTTAAAATATGATTTTATAATATATATTAGGAAGTTATCTTTTCATCCAAATTTAGTACAGAAACGAATTGTAATGTTTTATTTTTTAGAATGAAAACAGTACTAGGTAGAATATGCGTTAGTTATATAGTAATCTACGTTTAAACTATACAAAGAAGTTTTAAGAGTTCTTATGCGACATTATCACAATAAATTGCCAATTAGTCCCCTAACGATGACTAAATAGGAAAAGCTTCGTTTTGCGGTATCTCCCATGGGTTAAAATGTATCTGCTGACAAGAGTTTTGTAGCTTTTTATAATATTAAAAATAAATTAATGTTACATCTTAAAAATATAAAAATTAACCAACTTTTACTTTTAGAGTTCATCTTCTTTACAGATAAACTGTAATTTTAAACATTGCAGATGATCATGCATAAAATGGAGAAAATCGCAGGTGATCTTCATGATTAGAGACTTATCAGGTTTCATATGTAAGCACGACATATTAAAGAGAATATTTACTATCTATAATTAATAAAAAAACTATATTAATTGGTGTATTAAATATATAAAACATTGTATGCATAAAACTTTTAAAATTTGAATTATCATTTAAACACTAAAAAGTTGAAACTGTTAAGGTTCATATCCATATTTGGTCTTTTTGCATACAAGGCTGTATTAAAATTGCTGAAACAAATATGTACCAATAGAAATATACTGTATATTTTATAAGATTTTATAATAAAACGAGAAATGTATTTGATATAAGTAAATACAGGATTTTAATAAGAATATTAGATATTTCTTGCGTTTTGATCAATTTTTGTATTTTGTGACTCCAGAAGTTTCCAGTGTATTGAGCTCCAAAACGAAATGAAAGTTTTTATCCCATCCTAAAGTAAATTTTACTAAATATATTACAAAGAATAGAAACCTTTAAACTATTTGACTGAGAAGACAGGATTTCAATTCAGTTTTCGATTTATGACTTCAGATATCTCCTTTGTTGTCGAAGAAAATAAAAGTGGTCGTTACTCCTCAGGTATTCTTTTCATACAGTCATACGTCTGTTTCCTCTAAAGGAAGAATTCTTTGACTTAAGATTTCTTCTTGTTTTCCAGAGAAAAATACTTTAAGAGTAGAATATTACAAATCTTGCCTAATCATCAGCTGTTTAGATCATTAATGTTTGCTTCTCGGTAGTAATATTAAAACTATTCTGAAATATAAATGATTCACTTAAAAATAACAAAAATTAATTAATATTTAATTTAAAAATGCATAAAAGACTTTTTATTGAAAAACGAAAACTTGAGTAATTTATATATTGGCTTTTATCTATCAGTATTTTTATATACTATGGTAATTAGACTATTGTATAAACTAAACCAGATTTCAAAAACATGATTACTTTGATTAAACTTAATATAGATTGATTAGAATATTAGATAGTCTAACTAAAAAAATAATCACTGGAAAAATATTGTAAAAACCTTTCTTTTAATTCTCTTACTGAATGGATGCCCTCTGTAAGAAAACTGTTAAGGTTTCTTAAAATCTTTTTCGCCTATAGTAAAGTGATGCCATTTAGAGTTTTAATATTTAAGGCTTTAACTCAGTATTTTGATAAAGTACTTTACATTATAAACTATATCAGTTTTAAAAAATTAATTTGATTAAAAATATAGATAATTATAAAAAAATGGACTAAAATAAATGATCATGAAAAATATTGGAAAAACCTTTCTTAAATTATTACTGATTAAATTAAAAAAAAAACTGTTAAGGTATTCAAAATTTTTTTATAGTAAAGTGATGCCATTTGAGTTAAAATTTAAGGTATATCTATCAGTAATTTGAAATACAACCGTAGACTATGTATAAACAATACCAGATTTTTAATATTACTATTTATTAAACTTAAATATATATTGTTAGAAATCAACAAAAAAATAAATGATCATGAAAAATATTAATAAAAGATTAATTTATAAATATTTTTAAAAAAACCGTAAATTTCTAATTTTTTATAAAATATTGATTTAATATTTGCGTTTATCTATCAGTATTTTTGATACACAAAATTAGACTATTGTTACTATACCAGATCAAAAGTATGATTACTTTTGATTAAAATTAAAATAATTATTAGAACATTTAAAACTAATAAATGACAGGAAAAATATTAAAAAACCTTCTTCGATTTATGATTGATATCCTTTAAAAAATAAAGTTTCTATTTTTCTCCATAGTATTCTTTAGAGTTTTTAATATTTAAGGCTTCTATCTCAGTATTTTGATATACTGAGTAATATATTGTATAAACTATACCTTTCAAAAAGTAATTATTTGATTCAACTAATATTAGATGATTAGAACTGAATTAAAATAAAAATTCTGAAAAATATTGGAATTTTTTCACTTAAAATATGATTATACCTTTTAAAAAACTTTAAAGTTTCTTATTTATTGCCTATAAAAGTGAAACTTAGAGTTTAATATTAAGGCTTCTATCTATCAATATTTTGATGTACTTCGCTAATTAGACTATTGTATAAACTATACCAGATTTCAAATGCATGATTACTTTTATTAAACTTAATATATATTGATTAGAACATTAAATTGACAAACTAATAAAGGATATTTGGAAAAATATTGGAAAAACTGTAAATCTTTTACTGATTGGATACACTTTCGAAAAAAAACTGTTAAGGTTTCTTAATTTTTTTCTCCTATAGTAAAGTGGTGCCATTTAGAGTTTTAATATTTAAGGCTTCTATCTATCAGTATTTTGATAAACTGCGGTAATTAGACTATTGTATAAACTATACCAGATTTCAAAAGCATGATTACTTTGATTAAACTTAATATAGATTGATTAGAACATAAGGTGGACTAACTAATAAATGATCACTGGAAAAATATTGGAAAAACCTTTCTTTTAAATCACTTACTGATTGAATACCTTTTTGAAGAAAACTGTTAAGGTTTCTTAAATTTTTTTCGCCTATAGTAAAGTGATACCATTTAGAGTTTAATATTTAAGGCTTCTATCTATCAGTATTTTGATATACTGCGGTAATTAGACTATTGTATAAACTATACCAGATTTCAAGAGCATGGTTACTTTGATTAAACTTAATATATATTTCTTAGAACACTAAATGGACTAACTAATAAATGATCACTGGAAAAATATTGGTAAAACCTTTCTTTTAAATCTTTTACTGATTGGATACTCTTTGGAAAAAGCTGTTAAGGTTTCATAATTTTTTTTCTACAGTATAGTGATATCATTTAGAGTTTTAATGTTTAAGGCTTCTATCTATCAGTATTTTCATATACTGTGGTAATTAGACTATTGTATAAACTATACCAGATTTCAAAAGCATGGTTACTTTGATTAAACTTAATATAGATTGATTAGAACATTAGATGAACTAATAAATAAATGATCACTGGAAAAATATTGGAAAAACCTTTCTTTTAAATCTCTTACTGATTGGATACTCTTTGGAAAAAAATGTTAAGGTTTCTTATTTTTTTCTCCTATAGTAAAGTGATGCCATTTAGATTTTTAATATTTAAGGCTTCTATCTATTAGTTTTTTGATAAACTGCGGTAATTAAACTATTGTAAAAACTATACCAGATTTCAAAAGCTTGATTTCTTTGATTAAACTTAATATAGATTAATTAGATCATTAGATGGTCTAAGTAATAAATGATCACTGGAAAAATATTGGAAAAACCTTTCTTTTAAATCTTTTACTGATTGGATACTCTTTGGAAAAAACTATTAAGGCTTCTTAAATTTATTTTCGTCTATAGTAAAGTGATTTCATTTAGAGTTTTAATATTTAAGAACAATAAATTTATTTATTCATTAGATTTTAAAAAGATTAAAAATTAATTGTTTTGTGTTGAAAAACAATCCTTTTAAAATTTATAAATCAAATTTTGAAAAAAAAAATATTTTGAGATAAAATTTTTAAAAGGTCATGAGATTAAAAAGAGAAATGAGTTTGCATGGAAGAAATAAGAAACATTTATCCCACATAATTAGGGAATTAAAAAATATCTCTGTCCTTTTATCGCACAATATTTTTCTAATTTTATTAAAAAGATATTCGTTTGTATAAAATATTTGTGGAGAGTATTTATTTTATGGAGAATATTTGTTTTAATAAATCAAACAACCGCTCATATATAAGATGGTAATAAACCAAAATATTTTATTTTTGTTCCAAAATAAAGGTTATGAGATTAAAAATAAAAAATTAGTTTTCATGGAAGAAACAGGCAAACATCTATCCCATAAAATTAAGGATTTAAAAAAAACAATTATGTCATTTTATCGCACAATATTTCTCTAACTTTATTAAAAAGATATTCTTTTGTATAAAATATTTTAATTATTTTGAGAGTATTTGTTTAATAAATCAAACAGAACCGTTCATGTAAAGTGGTAATAAACCAAAATTTTTCTTTTAATAAAATAAATTAAAAAATTAAAAAATAGAAAAACAGTTTTCATGGAAGAAACAGCAAAACATCTATCCCATAAAATTAAGGATTTAAAAAAACAATTATGTCATTTTATCGCACAATATTTCTCTAACTTTATTAAAAAGATATTCTTTTGTATAAAATACTTATGGAGAGTTTTTATTTTATGGAGAGTATTTGTTTTAATAAATCAAACAACCGTTCATATAAAAGTTGGTAAAAACCAAAATATTTTCTTTTTGTTCCAAAATAAATGTCATGAGATTAAAAATAAAAAAATAAGTTTTCATGGAAGAAACAGGCAAACATCTATCCCATAGAATTAAGGATTTAAAAAAATATTTCTGTCATTTTATCGCACAATATTTCTCTAACTTTATTAAAAAGATATTCGTTTGTATAAAATACTTATGGAGAGTATTTGTTTTAATAAATTAAACAACCGTTCATATATAAGATGGTAATAAACCAAAATATTTTCTTTTTTTTCCAAAATAAAGGTCATAAAAATAAAAAATCAGTTTTCATAGAAGAAACAGACAAACATTTATCCCATAAAATTAAGGATTTAAAAAAATACTTTTGTCATTTTATCGCACAATATTTCTGTAACTTTATTAAATATATTCGTTTGTAAAATACTATTTAAATTTTTAAAGAGAGTATTTGTTTTTTAAAAAAAACAAACCGTTCAATAAAATGGTAAAAACCAAATAATTTCTTTTTGTTCAAAATAAAAGGTCATGAGATTAAAATAGAAAATGAGTTTTTCCAAGAAAAACAAGCAAACATCTATTCCATAAAGTTAAGGATTTAAAAAAATATTTCTGTCATTTTATCACACAATATTTCTCTAAAT
>CM063511.1:109336048-109343548 GCA_032207245.1 Pardosa pseudoannulata
GGAGATATCATAAAGTAGATCAAATACTGTACTCTATAATTCTATTTTACATTAAGGTAATCCAGCCGTAATTTTCTATAACTTACGAAATTACCCCCCACGACAAAATGGTCCTACATTTAATACCTTTCAGAATCAGACATATCGATGTCATTATGTGTCTCATTATGTGCCTCAGTTTCAATGTGTTAAATGTAATAGAATTATCACCTTCACAAAGTGTCAATAATCATATACGTATGGGGATTCAGACTACTTGCATAAGCCCCATAATTACTGATAATTTACTCTGTGTAAGCAATAATTATATTATATAAGCTATCATTTTCATAACCTGTCTGCATGCACATTTTATTAAAGTGGCAATAGTTTGAAAAAGACGGCTTTAAATGTATATTTATACTAGGTAAGATATATTGTGCATGGTATTTGTATCTTTTTACATAATATTGTCTATTAAATTAAATATATTTTTTATAAGAGGGCATCTGTAAATTCATAGAAATAACATGATTTTCAAAAATAGTTTTCCTATTATCTGGTAATGGATTTTCCCATCCGGGACAGCATTGAAATAACAAAAGGGTCTGGGATACTGAACATCACAGAGAGTAAAAAAATTTGACTATTCTGGATGTATGTACACAAAAGCAATACGAAAATGGATTAACAGAGATTCGAAATCGAATGTTAAAGTTTTATATGAAGATGAGAACGTGACGAGTTTCTCTTGTTTTAGAGTAACACGTATTTCTATTAATGTATCAAAGGGATGAATGCAATCGTGTATTTCATAAAAATTAAGTCATGGGGATAGTTTGTACACACTAAGGTGTTACTTGATTAAGAAGGTTAAAATATACTCGCTGATAATATTATGATGATATATTTTGTAAAATTTATACAAAAATGAACAAAAATCGGAAAATATATACTATCCGGGAACATTTTCATTATTTACGAAGAAATGAGGTAACCTACATTCCTACCTTTCTATATTGCCCTAAATGTAAACACAAATAACTTTAATATTGAATCTCTTTCATTATATAAAGCATAAATGCCGTACTGTAAATTTTACATTTTTAAAAATCTTTTTTCAAGCATTTTCATCAAGATTTACACATATTCGAGTATTTGGTACATTCATTAACCCAAGCCGAAGCACTATTAGACAAACTCGAGTAGTTGAAAGTCTAGTACAGCATGATTTGTAGACATTTAATTTGATAAAAGCAAATATTTTAAAAGCGAAATTTGGTTTTATCGAAAAATAAACCAAAAAGCGGAAAGTTTTATTCTATCCGGAAACAGGTTATTTCTTTATAAAAAATGAGTTAACCTACATTCCTACTTTTCTATATTGCTCTAAATATAAACATTAATAATTTTAATGTTCAATCTCTTCTTTTTGTATTACAGTATTAATATCGTACTGTAAATATTTACACTTTTTACATCTTTGTTTAAACATTTTCATCAAGATTTACACACCTTGAAGTATTCAGGTTATTCATTAACCCAAGACAAAGCACTGTTAGACAAACTGAAATAGCTGAAAATTTACTGCAGCATGATATGTAGACATTTATATTTGATAGAAGCAAACTTTTTTAAAAAGAGAAACTTGGTTTAATCAAAAAGTAAACAAAAATCGGAAACTCTTTTCTATTCGGTAACATTCTCTTTTCATTCTTTACAAAGAAATGAGGTAACCTACATTCCTACTTCTCTATATTGCCCTAAATGTAAACATAAATAACTTCAATGTTCAATCTCTTCCTTTTGTACTAATTACACTATTAATATTCTATTGTAAAAATTTTCATTTAAAAATTTCTTTATGCAAACAATTTCACCAAGATTTACACACATTGAAGTATTTGGGACAATCGTTTACCCAAGACGAAGCACTATTAGACAAACTCGAATAGCTGAAAATTTACTGCCGCATGATTTGTAGACATTTATATTTGACAGAAGCAATTTTTTTTTTAAAAAACGAAACTTGGTTTTATCGAAAAGTAAACAAAAATCGTAAATTCTTTTCTTTTCGGGAACACTTTCATTCTTTACACAAAGAAGTGTGGTAACCTACATTCCTACTTTTCTATATTGCCCTAAATGTTAACATAAACAACTTTAATGTTCAATCTGTTCTTTTTGTATTAATTACATTATTAATGTCCTATTGTAAAAATTTACATTTTTTATACTTTTTCCAACATTTACATCGAGATTTATACACATCGAAATCTTAGGGACAATCGTTTACCCAATACGAATCCCTATTAGACAATCTCGAATAGCTGAAAGTTTATTGCAGCATGATTTGTAGATATTTATATTTGATAGAAGAAAAAAGTTTTTTAAAAGAGAAATTTCGTTTTATCGAAAAGTAAACAAAAATCAGAAACTCTCTTCTATCCCGGAACACTTTCATTTAATACAAAGGAATGAGGTAACCTACATTCCTACTTTTCTATATTGCCCTAAATATAAACATAAATAACTTTAATATCCAATCTCTTCTTTTTGTATTAATTACATTATTAATGTCCTATTGCAAAAATTTTAATTTTTTAAAATCTTTTTATCAAACATTTTCATGAATATTAACACACATTGAAGTATTTGGGTTATTCATTTACCCAAGACGAAGCACTATCAGACAAACTGGAATAGACGAAAGTCTACTGAAGTATCATTTATAGGCATTTATATTTGATAGAAACAAACTTTTTTAAAATAAGTGAAACTTGGATTTGTCGAAAATTAAACAAAAATCGGAAAACCTTTTCTATTCGAGAACACTTCCATTCTTTAAAAAGAAATGAGTTAACCTACATTCCTACTTTTCTTCTATATTGCCTTAAATGTAAACAAATATAATTTGAATGTTCAATCTCTTCTTTTGTATTAATGCCATTATTAATGCCCTATTGTAAAAATTTAAACCTTTTTTTCAAACATTTTCATTGAGATTTACACACGTTGAAGTATTTGGGACAATCGTTTACCCAAGACGAAGCACTATTAGACAAACTCGAATAGCTGAAAATTTACTGCCGCATGGTTTGTAGACATTTATATTTGACAGAAGGAAACTTTTTTTAAAAGCAAAACTTGGTTTTATCGAGACGTAAACAAAATTTGGAAACTCATTTCTATCCGGGAACACTACCATTCTTTATAAAAAATGAGGTAACCAACATTCCTACTTTTCTATATTGCCCTAAATGTAAACTTAAATAACTTTAATGTTCAATTTCTTCTTTTTGTATTAATTACATTATTATGGCCTATTGTGAAAATTTACATTTTTAAAGATATTTTTTTCAAATATATTCATCGACATTTGACACATTGAAGTATTTGGAACATTCGTTTACCTAAGACGAAGCACTATTAGACAAACTCGAATAGCTGAAAGTCTACTGCAGCCTTATTTGTAGACATTTATATTTGATAGAAGCAAACTTTTTTAAAAGCGAAATTTGGTTTTATCGAAAAGTAAATAAAAATCGGAAACTCTTTTCTGTCTGGGAACACTTTCATCCTTAACAAAAAAATGAGGTAACCTATATTCCTATTTTTCTATATTGCCCTAAATGTAAACATAAATAACTTCAATGTTCATTTTCTTCTTTTTTGTATTAATTATATTGTTAATGTCCTATTCTAAAAATTAACATTTTAAAAATATTTTAAAAACATTTTCATCAAGATTTACACACATTGAAGTATTTAGGACATTCGTTTACTCAAGACGGATCACTGTTAGACTTACTCGAATAGCTGAAAGTCTACTGCAGCATGATTTGTAGATATTTATGTTTGATAGAAGCAAACTTTTCTTAAAAGGGAAACTTATTTTTATCGAAAAGTAAACAAAAATCGGAAACTGTTTCCTATCCGGAACACTTTCATTCTTTACAAAGAAATAAGGTAACCTACATTTCTACTTTTCTATATTCCCTTAAATGTAAACATAAATAACTTGAATGCTCAATCTCTTCTTTTTGTATTAATTACATCATTAAAGTTTTATTGTAAAAATTTATATTTTAAATTTTTTTTCAAACATTGATCAAACATTGATTCAAACATTGATTTCAAACATGATCAAATTTTACACACATTGAAGTATTTGGGACATTCATTAACACAAGACGAAGCACTATTAGACAAATTCCAGTAGCTGAAAGTCTACTGCAGCATGATTTCTAGCCATTTATATTTGATAAAAGCAAACTTTTTTTAAAAGAGAAACTTAGTTTTATCGAAAAGTAGACCAAAATCGGAAACTCTTATTCTATCCGGGAACAATTTCATTCTTTATAAAAAAAATGAGGTAATCTACATTCCTACTTTTCTATATTGTCTTAAATGTAAGCATAAATAAATTTAATGTTCAATCTTTTCTCTTTGTATTAATTGCATTATTAATGTAATATTGTGAAAATTTACCTTTTTTTAATATGTTTTCAAACACTTTCATCGAGATTTACAAACATTGAAGTATTTGGGATATTCGTTTACCCAAGACGAAGCACTATTAGACAAACTAGAAAAGCTGAAAATCTACTGCAGCATGATTTGGAGACATTTATATTTGATAAAAGCAAACTTTTTTAAAAGCGAAATTTGGTTTTATCGAAAAGTTCTACCGAAAAGTAAACAAAAATTGGAAACTCTTTACTATCCGTAACCACTTTCATTCTTTACAAAGAAATAAGTTAACCTGAAAATCCTACTTTTCTATATTACTTTAAATGTAAACATAAATAACTTGAATGTTCAATCTCTTCTTTTTGCATTAATTACATTATTAATGACCTATTGTAAAAATATACATTTTTAAAATATTTTTTCAAACATGTTCATCGAGATTTACACACATTGAAATATTTTGGACAGTTATTTACTCAAGATGAAGGACTATTAGATAATCTCGAATAGCTAAAAGTTTACTGCTGCATGATTTGGAGATATTTATATTTGACAGAAGCAAACATTTTTTTAAAAGCGAAGTTTGGTTCAAATGATAAATTTTATTTTCATTTTAAGCATGTAATTTAATATAATAAATTATATGTAATCAAGAAAATTATGCATTTTAAGCATAATTTCCTTGATTACATATAATTTATTTCAGAACCTTTAGAAATGCATAAAGCAAATTTCTTACACTTTGAGCTCATCAATTTGAAATACAGGGTTAGAGGTATTACAACTTTAAAACTCACTTAAATATTTTCCTATTCAATACTTAGAGTACCTATATGCAGTTTAATTAATTTTCAAAACTATGGTGAGGTTGAAGGTCATTGTCAATGTGATATACCGGGCTCAGTATCATTTATGTTAAAATAGCAAACTGCAAACCAGGAGTTTGCATCCCCTGGAATATTTAAAGAAAAAAGTTTTACTCTTCTCAGAAACTGGCAATTTTAATTTAGAAATATAATGAAAGAGTATTTATACAAAATGTGTTAACAAACCGACATTTCATACATATTATCTTTGGGCAAATGCAACACTAATAGAAAATAAAATTTTTCTTTATAATTTTAGTACTCTTTTCTCTAAATATTTTAAAATTAAAGTGAAACAACCAGTGTTTTTATCTACCTAGAACAACCACAGTAATTTATGCTCTTCTTTTAAAATATAGTAATAACTGTTAATATGCATTTAAAACTACTAAAAAGTATTTTAATGCATGATAATTTATCACATTGGTATTCATACTTTTTACAACATAGAAAAATACAATTTGCATAAAAAAATCAGAATATTAAAATGTGATATATATCGAGTCAAACATAACGATTGGCTACTGCATTCTATAAGATAAATATTTAGAATATTCAGTGAAACTTTCCTAGACGTAATTCTACTAACACTATATACACTTTTGAAATATACAAATATATGCAAATTATTAAAAGAAGTTGACTACTATTTTTTTAACCCATCGATTAGTATAAAAAAACCTTAAATTAGTTTTACAATACTTTGATATATCAAAGAACCCATGCAGGTGAAAAAAATGAAAAGAAAATTGAAAGATTTTTTTTTCTTTTGAGTATCTAAGTAGTTTTCATAAAAGTAGTTGACTGTAAAGACGAGGATCGATCCTAAACCCGATTCTTGTATTGGTTCTAAAAACTTGAAACCACTATTGATCCCAAAACTCGATACCTGTTGTTCAAAGTTGAATTACACCACAGAAATTTCGCAGAGATCAGATTTATTTTTTTCCTTACTTGAATAAACTTTGATTTTTATTTCAGAACTAGAGTAAATTTCATAAGTCATAGATTATAACTAATAATATTTAGGTTTAAGTAACGAATTGTTATATAAACAGTAAACATAGTAAACAGTAAGACTCTAATTTCAAAACTTCGGAAATATTAAGATACATTGTAAATCATAGTTCTTGCTATTTACTTTTTTGAATATTGGTTTAGGAGTAAATCTTTAAAACTAAGGAGAAAATTTATTTATAACACTAGATTTTTTTGGTTTATTTTTGTAGTTGCTATATTAGTATATTTAACCCTCTAAGCGGTTTGCACGTACAATTCCGCCAAACCGATCATGTCTTCAAAGCCGTTATCACGTACAGTTTTCGACCTCCAAAAACGTTCCGAAAATGGGAAAATGGATGTAATATATACATTTCTGCCAGTGCTTTTCCCCATGCAATTTTGCGGTAGGAGGGTCAGGTCGATTGTTTAAGAACTGCGCCCCTGTTTGACTAAGATTTATTGAGGGATTCACCCCTACTCCCTGAGACACAAAGACACTGATAGATTTTCATGGCTTTGTAAATCGCTATTTCGAAGTATTTCGTTAGAGGTAACTGATGTATCTGTAACTGCACCACTTAAATATCTTGGATGACGTAAAAAAATATAAATAAGTCTCTCAAAGAATATTTTTATTTATACTTTTCGAATCCATTATTTCTTTTGGGATGGTCTTCGAGACTTTAAGAGCTTTATATGTATTAAAAATTAACAATTTATAATATCTATATATATACATCCGGAAGTAAAGGGACAATGACGAGGGTGGTTTTCTGTATTCCATTCTAATCGTCTAAGGGTGAAGTAAAAAATCATAGAACACTTTGGCCACTAACACAGTAAACCTTTAGCGTATTTTTTGGAGACATTTTTACTCAATGTGTTCCACTTGGAGGGTTAAAAGTTTATGTTGAGGTAATTTACATTCTCCTAGTATGGCTGGAGTGTGCATGAACTTTTCCTTATTCTAAAGGGGATGGACAGAAACCAGCTTGAACTGGTAAGGAGAAGGCTTGTTACTTTTTTTTTGCAGGTATCTCAAAGTTGCCTCTGACATTTTCACAGCACGTTTGTAACAAAGAAATTTCATGCACACTTCAACAAATCTAGAAGGAAATTAATTAACTCTCTAACTAAATGTTTAATTTGAAATACAATTTCTTCTGGATTTGTGCATATG
>CM063511.1:109348548-109353548 GCA_032207245.1 Pardosa pseudoannulata
TTATATATATATATATAATATATATAATATATATATATAATTATATATATATATATATATTATATATACATACATATGTGTGTGTTATCCTGTCATTCTTACTAATGAATAAAGATATGACAAAGAAAATGAGCCATGTTTTCCTTGTACAACATTTTGTCGTATAACATTATTTGTCATGGTTATTATAGGGTAATATGTAACTAAATTACATTCGACAATAACCCATTTACTTTAGAAAATATCCCAATTATTAAGAATAATCTAAATTTACTTTAATTCCTAGTAATTAATTAACATTCATACATTTGAAGACTCTATTTCTTCATCTTGTTCTAATGGACTTAATTTATCTTAGTTGTAGAGCCCTAATATAAAAGACGGAGAACCGATAAACATGTTAAAATATATACATGAAGTATAATGCAAATATTAAATGATCTTTATTCAAAAAACTGCTGCACTGAATTTTACTTTCGAACCAAAATACAAACAAAAGCATCGTCTCTCTTCAACAGCTTTTCCTAATTTACATTTGGAAGCCCCTAGAACATTACGCTGATTGCATATGTTGCTCTTAACTCTATTTACAGACCGTTTAGTAATCTCCATAAGTAATCCACTCTAACGCATTATGAAGTTAATCATTCAACAAATAAAACCCTTCCACAACATCGAATATTTTCTCTCTTATTAACAATCCTGGTTGATGCCTTACGCCTTTTTGTTGCTCTGTTCTCATTTACATACTTCTCGTTATATGTTCTAGCTCCAAGATAGAATGGATCTACAGATAATTTTTCTCTTTTTGCTAATACTTTATTTAGATCTGTTTCTCATATGTTTACATTTTTTTTATAAATTTAGCCTTATATTTATGATTGCTTAAGGACATATTTATGCTTATTTGTGTATATACGTTAGTTTCGGGCTATTTTTTAAAATTATTAAAAATATGATATGCAGCATTCAGCAAAACTAGAAAAAAGAAACAAGAATAAGTCTTTAGACATTAATTTCGTACAGCGGGTATTCACTCTTCACGTGATAAGAACTGGAGTGTTCTGTGAACAAATTTTTTTGTGTACTTATTTTTCAATGTTCAGTTTCAATTGCCAATTTAAGACTCCTGACTTAAGTCCAACTACCTCTGAGCCCATCTTTATCGTGTTTGATTCGTTGTTTAAATGTTTTATAGATTTAGTCTTATCTTTTATTATGACTGCTTAAGGACATATTAAAGTGTATCTTTATATAAATGTTAATTTCTGGGTATTTTTTTAAAAATTAATAACAATGAGATAATCAGCATAGTTTGAATCTAGAAATAACTAGTATCTTTATACAATTATTTAGTGCTGCAGCTGCTCTCTCTTCACGTGATAATAAGTGTTATCTGCACACGTTCTTGTTCCTAGTTATCCTCTTTCAGCTGCAATTGAAAATTTTAAGGCTTTTGTTTAGGAACATTTGCCTCCTGACATATCTTTATGGTTTTAATATAGGGATTTTATTTTACGCTTTGACCATTCGACGGGATAGCTGTTTATGTTATGAATTATATTAAAAAAACTGCTTTTTATGATTTTGCCATTTTAATGCAATGTAAGAACCAGTACATTTTAAAATTTAAATAAAAAATTCTGTAAACAGAGTTTTTATTAAGAAATAAAGGACTACCATTATTTAGATTATTAGATTTATTACTTTACTATATATATATATATATATATATATATATATATATATATATATATATATATATATATATATATATATATATATATATATTCATAAAAATTTAATTTATAATTTTCACATTCAACCTTGTAGGCATTTACGCTATGAACTATACTAAAGAAAATCTACTTTTGATGCATCGGCTGTTATAATGCAATTTAAGATTATAAAGTTACATACTTTTGACACAAATTTCAATTTTTACGTAATTCATTCTTCTTAAGAGAAGAAAGAAGAAGAGTTATGTTTTCAGTGTGAAAATGTCACATAAGTTAGGGATATTTTTAGAGAAAAAGAAGAAATTGTGACGAAGATAAATTTCACAATCTTTTAGTGAAACTTGTGACATCGTTACAGTGTAATAAAACTTCTGCCTGTCAATACATTACTTTCTGGGAAAACTCAAGGGGTCCCTCTTTAAACATAAAATCTTCAATCTTTTGCATCCATATTGAGTTTATTGAAGAAGGGTTATGTATTCGGTATCTGAATGTCACACCAGTTAGAGGTGTTTTTTTTTTTTTTACAGAAAGGGAAGAAGTTGTAAGTAGATAAATTTCAGAATTTTTTAGTGACACTTATGACATTATTAAAGATTAATTATAATGATAATTATAAAGATAATTTTAAGGCTTTTGACTAGTAACATTTGACTCCTGATACATCTTTATGGTTTTAATATAGGGTGTGAGTTCTTACGAAATAATAAAACGAAAGTCACCTGTGACATATTTCGACCGTAGTATGGTAGTATCAATTCTCGCTATACCTGTGTGTTTTTATGTAAAACCAAATCAAGATATGACTGTTAAATATATAGATTAATGTTTCTGTTATTTTAAGTGTATTGTTGAAGAGTACTGGAGAGAATGTAGTCTTATGAGTTAAAAGTCAACAGGTTGACATTTGATAAATAATAAACAGTTAACCAAAATAAAATGCTGCAACACCATTAAGCAAATAATTGATCGATTTTATATATTCAACCATTGGGAAAGTAATTGGTGAATTTTGTATATTCAGCCACTGAGTAAGTAATTGATCTATTTAATATACACAACCATAGGGAAAGTACTTCATATATTTTGTATATTCAACCGTAATGAAGTAACCAATCTATTTAAAATACTCAATCATTGAGAATGTAATAGATTAACGTAATATACTAAACTATTGAGAAAGTAATTGATATATTTTATATATTCAACGTTAGAGAATGTAAATCATAGATATGATATACTAAACCATCCACCCTTTGAGTGCCTAGAAGCACGATCTTGCATTTTAGTACACAGGTCAAAAATGCCAAGAACGCGACCGCACTCTTGCCTCACGCATGAAGTAATACAATCTCTATTTCATACTTGTCGATTCTTGTTTATTGTTTTTTTTTATTCAAGTGTATGAGAAATAGTATTATAGCACACATTACATATTTATGTTGAGAATAGTTCAGTTTCCGGATTGGAACACATTCACAATAATAGTTTTAGGTGATTTTAGAAAATTGTGTAATTTGTTTATTTGAGGGTTAGATATTAAGATATTTTTATACACACACACACACACACACACAATATATATATATATATATATATATAATATATATAATATATATATATATATATATACATATATATATATACATACATATATATACATATATATATATATATATATATATATATATATATATATATATATATATATATATATATATATATATATATATATATATATATTATATATATATATATATATATATATATATATATATATATATATATATATATATACATACAGTAGAACCTCGAAAGTTGACCACCTCTGTATGTTGACCGAAATTTATTAGTTTGAATGGTCAAAACGCATTTTCAATTGCGATTTACCTCTCTATGTTGACCGAAATTTATTAGTTTCAATGGTCAAAACGCATATTCAATGGCGATTTACCTCTCTATGTTGACCACCTCCGTAAGTTGTATGTCGACCAATTTTTAGTAGGTTTTACTCTCTGTAACTTGACCACTGATGTTTTCTTGAATTAGATTTTTCCTCCCACTATTCTCCACCTGGTTTCCAGAAATTTCTTTATCAGTCATTCGGATTATCTGAGCAACACTCGTGATCTCCCGCTCTTTGGTGCTCCATACATTGTTCACTTCCAGTATGGTACTATGGGAGGGAAATACCAGAGATTACCCAGCCTTTTGTTAATGAGAAATGATATTCTAGCCCTTTGCATGCTTTCATTTCTTGGATTGGCTGTAATTGCTGAAATCTCTCGAAAAAGGTCAGGAGAGTGGGGTATGTGTGTAGGGGTGTAGCATTGAATGAACTACGCAGAATTGGAAAACAACGTGTATCGTTCACATATGAAACACTTTTTTTCTGGACATCGCGTTGTGGCAGTACCAGTCGTTTATTTGCGAATTTTTATTAAAAATGGCGCAAAGAAAGGCTCTAAGAGAACTTAAATTAAAGGAGAAAGTGAATCTTCTTAACTTTCTGGAAAGCAGCAGCCAAAGAAAGACAGCAGAAAAATTTGGTATGAGTAAGACAACTATGAGAGAGATTTTAAAACGCAAGGAAGAATATCTGGAAAGATATTCTTCCGAAAACGGGGAACTTCAAAGAAAAACGAGATGACGCTGTGAATGAAGCTCATTTCGTTGGTTTACAGAGATGAGGTCAATTAATGCAAGAATATCGGGGCCTACGCTTCAGGAATTAGCAAAAAATTTTGCAAAAGAATTCGAAATTGAGGACTTCCAAATGTTAGCAGGTTGGCTTGAAAAATTCAAACTACGATGCAAGATTTCTCAAAAAGTTTTGTGTGGGGAATCGAATGAGGTTTCACCTGAAGTGGTGGAGAAGTTTATTGAAAAATTTCCAGAGTTTGCTAAAGGTTTTAAAGATGAGGACATCTTTAATGCTGATTAGTGCAGTCTCTTCTTTAAGCAATGCCGGATAGAACTCTAGTAATGAAGGGTGACTCTTGCAAAAGAGGAAAACTTTCAAAACAGTGTTTTACTGTTCTTCTATGTGCAAATATGACTGGAAAAAAAATTGAAGCCTATGGTAATCGGCAAAACCGCAAAACCCAGTGCATTTAAAAATGTAAAATCTGATGACTTTCCTGTTCTTTGGAGAGCGAATTAATCTGTTTGGATGACCAGTACTTTATTCGAAGAGTTGGTTAGAGGAATTGAAGCAGAAATGAGGAAAAAGAAGTGGTCTATTCTACTTACCGTGGATAA
>CM063511.1:109358548-109378548 GCA_032207245.1 Pardosa pseudoannulata
GATGAGAAATTTTAAAGTTTGAAATTTGGAACTATATAGTATAAAATAGTTTTGTACATCGATAGAGACATCCAAATTATGGCGACTGTACAACAAAACGTGTTGAATTGTACAAATAAGACTACAGAAACTTGCAAAATACAAATATGCGAACATATATATGTACAATCAGCTTTATAGAAAAGATAACCATTGAATTTACTTAACATAATTTTATTATTAAATTGACGATGATATATTTTATAATGTAATAAATTTTTTTATAGTTATTTCTTCATTGCATTATAATATGCATTTATCTTGGTCACAAAAAATGCTATAATTTCAGTTAAATTCATTTTTTAACCAAAGATATTGCCATAATTTTTTTAAAAGAATTTTCTGAGAAATAGGTATCAGAGAATATAAAGGAAAATAAAGCCGTATCTTTTCGATAAAAACATACATCTTTCCTTTTATTCAGCGTCTTCCTTTTCTTTACGTATCTGAAAAAAAAGATGAAAATATAAGCTTCATAAAACGCATTTCTTCTTAAAAGATAGCAAGAAACTGTCACTGGAAAGAAATGGACAGAGAATGCTAAAGAAACCTTTATTTAGTATGCCATTAAATGTAGTGGTCTCTTATCCGAAGCTTTCAAACACAGCATAAATCTACTACTGGGGGTCAACATATATATTATTTATGTAATTCTAAACGAAAAGAAGATAGATTCCAATTTGAATTCTAAACTGAATTTTTTAAGACTTACATATTTTTAAAAAACAATTGCAGTAAAATTACACCAAAATTTCATATAATAATTATATGATACATATGATCTTTTACAGGAAATAAACTGCATCTGCGCAAGCATTGAAAAACATATTTTTGTGTTACTGCAATTTTATATGTCAATTGTACAAGGCAATTTGTAATAAAATTTTACTTGAATACCTTTCAAAATTAACAAACTGTTGGAAATTTGTTGCGATGTCTTTTAGTAATTTCCAGAAATAAGGAAAGTGATAAAAGATTTTTCACAAACTGAAACTGCATTTCGTAATTTGCTGCACGATAAGAGCTCTGTATTTGTTAACAGATTGTATTCGGGACACGTACTAGTACGTTTTCTGACGATTGATACTTGAGCTCCAGTCAGATACTAATGCGGGTTAGTGTAACAACATGGTTTGTTTGTGGGTACAAAAATAACGGTATATACAGGAAAACGAAGTTGAATCTTCTTGTCTACTACATAGGTTCTGGCAAGATTTAGACAAATAAAAACTAGTTTTTACATCATTCGATGCAGAACCACAAAACGGAATAGTTGATTAAAAAATCAGTTTAGATTTATAATTAACTTTTTATTTATCCTTCCGAAATGATATTATATATATGTATATCTATATATTATATATATATATATATATATATATATATATATATATATATATATATATATATATATATATATATATATATATATATATATATATATATAATATATATATATATATATATATATATATATATATATATATATATATATATATATATTTCAATATAAATACTTAAAGTTGGTTAAAAAAATTAAATAATTTTCGATCTATTGAGATTTAATTGAATAACTAAATTTTTACGCAAAACGCTCGCTCTGGGTACAATTCCGTTGCGATATGTACCCACACATAATGTGTTAATAACGTTTTTTGTAGTATTTTTTCAGTGATGTTATATTAACGCATCTTATCAGTTGTTTGATATTGCTAATGTGCTTAGAATAGGAATTATTCCCTATCGATTACCATTCTTTCTTTTTCAATAATTAAAAACATACTGTCAATTAATATGTTACAGAATAAGGGTTTTATAATAACGTATTAGAACATTTTTGGACAAAGCAGTCAAATATATTTTTCAAAGTTAAATTTTAAGTTAATCAACTAGAGTGTTTACTAAATGTTGCGATATTGACTTTATCAGTAACTTTCAGCAATTTGAAATTAAATTTATGGAGATAAAATAGAATGAAATAATATAATTTTCGTAATTTACCAAAATGCACTGTGCATAATAATAATTGTTTGTTGTCAGAATATTTTCAGATGATTAATTTTATTGATGATAAATTAACAGGCCTATTTTTACCTTTAAGACAGTTATTTCAATATTAAAATTTCTCGTGTATAATCTATCGCATGATACCATAGTATAAAAGATGTTAACTTTACAAGCTGGAAGAAGGTAACAGTATATGAGAGTTATTATACATATTTAAGTTCAAGGTATATGATTTCACGGAGTAATTGTCCATGCAACAGTGATCTACCGTAACCTCCGAACGAAATTAGATATAATATTGAATTTGAAGCACCTGTAAAAGCAGTAAAGACAAAATAAAAATTTGTTGTGACGCTTTAATTTCTGCTCTAGTTAAAAAAAGAGAGCCAAGAAGAACTTTATTCTAGCTAAAACTAAAGAAAAAGTGATGTTTTTTTATCATATTTTACTACGCGCAAAATGTATGTTAGCTAGTTCATATGTAAGAATCATCTCAAAGTAAAACTGCACTTGCTGTGTTTTAATAAATTTTCGTTGACCCCACGAAATATAAATAAAACGGACTGTAAAGAATCTAAAAACTTATAATCATATAGTCATAGTATCATCGCACAGTCAACAGTCTACTCAAGTGTACTTTAAGAAAAAGATCATTTTGCTTTTAAATTACCTCTCAGACTGTATGGTGTTTAGCCTATTGCTTGGGTTTGATTCACGAAAATGGATTAGATGTATTATTCATGTTGTCCCTTCACAGGGAGCGAAGTTGTCGAACCTATATGGTGCTCCCACATTAAAAAGGTCAACAACATAACAGCTGCATTATATAGTGAATGCCATTAATAAAGACAAGTAAAGAACAGTAAAAAATAATTTAAGCAAAAAATTTAAAAATTAATATTTTTTTTTCAAAACAAGGATATTATATCGCCTTAATTATATTTCCTACTTCTATTCTTAATGAACCTGAGAAGTGTTAATAATTATACTTTGAATGAACTTATGAACTTTTCTCAAATGGTATAATTTATTTTCAGCCTTTCTATGAATAGATCATGGTGTAATTTGACTACAAAACATTCAAGCACATTTTTATATTGCAGAGTTTTCGAAATCTATGAAATAATTTATCTTAAAGTTTGAGTCTAATTGCTCATGCATAATTCAAGATTTCTCATAAATTATTCATAATTGTCTGAAGACGAACTTCTTTCTGATGATAAAATAATACTTGTCACAGTCCTATTTTTGACTAAAATCCTATCTTAGAAAGCTGCTGAGCATTTACCTGATTTTTTTTACTTTTTGAATCCAGCGGACTTAAATCAAGACGGAAATTTTAAAAAAGAAACAAGTTGAAAATGCAGTAGATATTTCTTATTCCTGTGTTTTGAATTTTAAGAAAAAATTTTAAAAAATTTAAATTTTATGCTATTTTCTTTTGACTATACTCTCTTTTTCCAAATAGATAAGGATGAATATCTGAAGTCTAATTTATCATGGACTCTTGGGGTTAAAGGAAATATGAAATGTAAGTTACTGTGAATACAGCTCGTTGTTATTAGTTATAAAATGACATTTTAATCATTAAAAGTTAATCAGAAGTTAAAAATTAATCAGTAAATAAAAAATTAGATACTTATAAAAAGTTGAAAATAAATGATAAGAGATTTATTAGCTATTATACGCAAACTCAATACCGTAGAGTTTATAATAGATGTAGCTATAATAAGAGTTTTTAATAGATCAGTCATGCTTTCAGTCGAAACAGTTGCCGAAAGATAATTTTCTATGCCAGGCTAGAAAAGCCTAAAATATCGATACAAATGACTACCTTAATATTATGCATATTTGTGGAATGAAAATTTAATAAAAGAATAAAAACACAATAACATCACACTATGAACTATTAACCAGGTCTGTGAGAAACTCAAATATAATAGACACAATAAGATATAAATGAGAGAAGACTTACTGTTGACGACAATTTGTTTTTCAACTTAAAACTTATCTTTTTAGATATACCGGGTGGCCATAATTAAGCTGACAGTGATCACAGTGTTCTGCAGCGCGATCAATTTGCGAGAATGAGGCCAAATTTTGTAGGGAGATTAAACAAGACGGGGGACGAAGGATTCAGCGAAAAAACAAATTCCAAAAGTCACCTCTAGAGGAATATTTGTTGCTGTGTTATAGAAAATAGAGTGTTAAAAATTCAAATCAATACGGACATTACCTTCTGGCACTGTGCCAATGGATGTAAAATGAAATTTGAATAAAGAACTTCTGCTCAGAGTACGTGATATTGCAGATCACAAGACTTTATCGGTGTTTATGTAGATTTAAAAGTGTTGCCATATTGCACTTGAACTAAATCAGAAAATGTGCATAATAAAAGTTAAATTTATTCCGTATTAATTTGCATTTGTTAACACTTTATTTTCTATAACACAGCGCCAAATATTCCCCTTGCGGTGACTTTTGGAACTAATTTGATTTTCGCGGAATCCTTCGTCCCCCGTCTTGTTTAATCTTCCTACAAAATGTGGCATTATTCTTGCAAATAGATCAAGCTACAGAACACTGTGTCAGTTAAATTATGGCCACCTGGTATTAATTGTTTTGTTAATCTGGAAAAGTTTACTCAATGCTTGTTCTTGGTTAGATACTGCAAGGCTGGTGTCATAAGGTAAGAAAAGATGGAGTTCAGAAACTACTAGAAAGGAGGCAATCTTTCTCTTTCCGGTTGCAATTCCTTTTTTTAGTCCTTCCTTTGCCGTGACCCCCTGTTAATCATGCTGAGAGACCAAACACTCCGGAACTCTCCATACGTCACCCAATCAGGGATGGGGGTGACAAACTCGACGGGTCCATCAAGGGTGGGTGTAAGACTGGAGGTTGGAAAACTACATCCCCGTCCGAATCCCACTAATAACAATGAGGGTGTTTACTGATGTAATTCTTTGTTACACTTGACTATAAAGAAAAGTCTTTTTTATAAAATATATAAAACCTGCAGATTATTATTTAACAAGTAATTATTATTTATTCATTAAATAATAATTGGTTATTATTTAATGGTCTCTAGAAGTATAATATACTATTTTTAATGGGGTCGATTTACTCATAAGTAAAACATTTAATTCATAAAGATTCGGAGTTAAAATACATAGTAACTTCTTTTATCCCTTTAATATAAAACAAAAGTTACTTTTGTACAATCCATAATATCCATTCTAAAACGATTTAAAAAATATAGAAACATTCCTGAGGCATTAACCACAGTTTGAACATACATCACTGTTCTTTTAAAAGAAAAAGTATGACGTCTTCTGTATCTAAATTCGACATCAAACAGGCATTTCTTTTGAGAAAGAGAAGTAGTTGTAAAAGCGATAAATTTCCGACACTTTCAATGACACTTGCGACATGAATAAAGAGTAATAAAACTTCTGTCTCAGAATTCATTGCTCTCCGAAGGAACGAAATGGGGAGGGAGCATCAACTATCTACCTCTTTTAAAATCACCTTCCTGTAAAAATCTTTAGCCATTTGTGCATGGATGGGAAAATCAATTTAATGGATGGTTATAAAAGTTATATATTTCCAGTTCGAAATAGAAATGACGTTCTTGCTTATGTAATAGAGTTCTTTTATTCTTAAATAGATAGAAGGAACATGTGTTTTTCACGATACATGCGAGAAAGTTATTGTTTTTCACCCAATAACAAGTTTTTTAGATCTCCAGCCACAAGTTCTTCTTTACTCTGGTTTCCAAGGATTTAATACACTAGCAAACAATACCCACACCTCACAATCCGCATGAATTTTTCGTACAAGTAATATTTTACATACTATTGAATAATTGTATGAATGATTTAAAAAGGGTGAGGATTTTTACAAAATAATAAGATGTGCAAAGGAGAAAAAACTACTTGATTTTCTGCTAAGTATTCATTTAATAAAGATTTTGTTTCAATATAGGGTTTAATTATTTCAACTGCTAGTTGTAAATTTTTCATTTAGCATAATGCTGAGGAAGTAAATTGCAAACTGTTTTAATTTTCTAATTGTAATGATGGTAGATGTGAAATACCTTAATTATGATACAAAATAAAAACTATATTAGCTTTCACCTTAAGTCCTTGATTATTTATTTACCAGTTATTTTTTATTGAATGAATGCTAAAAAAATAGGATAAGCATACAATGACAGAGTCCCTATATGGTATGTTTACCAAGGTAAGGAGATAAGAAAAAAATAATTGATTATATTTGGGGATTTCGATGAACTGGAGTTTCATCTCAGGCTACGTAGTCGGCTGGACTTGGGTTTCCTTGGTAGCAGTTAGAGTCAGAACATCGGACTCATTTTCCTTAGAATGTTGTTTGTACTAGAAATTAAGTCGTAAGTCAAATTAGCCTTCAGTAGTTTCTTTGAGCCTAATGAAACTGTTGATTAAAAATAAAAGGAAGATTACGTTGTAATTCTATATTACATTTATTATAAAATAGGGATGATCTTCTGTGTATTTCTTTTGTCCATCGTCTATTGGTGTAGGAGGAAGGGTATCTCAAATACTCCTTCCAAAAACAAAACACTCCAGGCTAGCGAGCATCAGTTAATGCGTACGTACTCAACTTTGGACGAGAATAAGGTACCATTGCAAAATAGAGATTTATTTCTAACAACAGAAACAGCATAATAAACTGGGAATGTGTTTCAAATTAAAACTGGAAACGAAGTACTGTAGAGCTATTACACTGAAAGATGTTTTCATCTAACTCAAAATAAAACTGCGTTTACCATACTTAAAGTAAGACCGTTATGACACTCCTTACATCTTTCTCAGAGGTCTATTTTCACTTTATCTTTTCCCTTTACGTTACATTCGTTTTTTTCCTTTCTTTTTTTTCACCAGGAAATGTCATTTTTAAGTATTACTCTTTCGATAGTTCTCAGTAATACCTCGGGTCAGACAAAACTCCATCTTTATATACAATACACCGATTTCTGGGAGTTATTTCCCTTTTATTCGTTTACACTTATAATGGACTCCCTATTAGCACCTAGCTTGCATGTGTGGCAAGAGTCTTGACTTCTAGACCTTATGAACTCCTTCCTAAAGTTTCTTTCTTTAATTTGACCAAACATTTTTTTTCTCATTGAGTGCTGTTTCTTCTGATGTTTCCCATAACCAGTGTTGTTTTGCATAAAACAGAGAAAAAAATATCTTACAATGAAGGAAGAAAAAAGAAAGGTCTTGTACATTTTGATACTTAATATTTGTTTAGATATGTCCCGTACTTTCGGTTTCGTCTATCAACGGAATTCTTCTTCTTAAACAAAATAACATCAATAAACACGTGAAAGATTCCGTATTATAACCGATCACTTAAAGGAATTCTGATACGAATAACTTCAATAAATAAATACGCCAAAATAAAAACACATCTATTGTCATTGCGTACTTCATCTCAATTCTTTATTCTAAACATTTTCTCTCGCAATGTTACACTGTTGCCACTACTCCTATCCTTTTTTTGGAAAAGAAAAAAATATCTAAAACCATGGAGGTTACAATATTAATACTTAATGTAATTTAGAATATAACGAATATATATTTAAGTAAAGAAAAAGATTTTTCTGTAAAGAAATCTTAAACTATCAGAACTGAATTAATTTGATCCATTAATAACGTTTTAGACAATAAACTCATATGAAAGATACCAAAAAATCATTACTTAGATGAACTCCGAACAAGTGTGAGGATAATTCATGCAGTCTCTTTGTCGTAAACGAAATATACGTTCTTAAAGATAAAACAAAATCTCTGCTTAATATAACTGGTTTTCATAAAAAAGGATCATTTAAAAGTAGAGTTCATAACATTAGGGAATAATAACATTAAATTAGCTCTGACAATCACGATTTAAAAATAAATAATTCCTATTCATAATGGTAGTTTACATGCAATTGAAATTATATGCAGAGAATAAATACGAGAGGCAAAGAATTTAGAAAATACAGTACACATTTTTTTTTCTAATACTTCCAACAATTTACAGAAAATAATTTACTTGCTTGCTCATAGGAGAGTTAACACATTCAAATATCAAACGTGGATGAAAATTTAAGAATAGATCTAAATGAAAAGATATTTAAAGAAGCAAGGTGAGAAGGGCATTAGGTCTCTCCCAACTAACTGGCAATAGTTCTAACCAGGCAATTTAACAAAATTTAATAAGATGAAAACTTAATTAGCATCTTGTACAGCAGAGAAATTCGATAGTTACGTAAGGGAACATAAGGGAACACTCTCTAAAAATAATATTCTTGTTAAAATCTTTGATATTTTACATCTAGATTGAGTTTATTGGATATCTTATTACTATACTATTTACATTGTTTCAGCAATTACGCAATTAGTTATACTAAACAAAGTTTACTTTTAAGGCATCGTGCGTTTCATTGCACTATAAAAATATAAAGAATCATTCATTTCACACAAACTTCACTTTTTCTATAATTCATCCCTTTTTTATAAAAGAAAGGAAGAAGAGTATTGTATTCGGTATCTAAATGCCACATCAGTTACAATTTTCTTTTCTT
The DNA here is from genome assembly GCA_032207245.1 of Pardosa pseudoannulata. NCBI lineage: Eukaryota > Metazoa > Arthropoda > Arachnida > Araneae > Lycosidae > Pardosa > Pardosa pseudoannulata. The sequence continues at coordinate 109,367,208 of CM063511.1, forward strand.
TTACAGAAAGAGAAGAAATTGTGACGTAGATAAATTTCAGAATCTTTTAATGACACTTGTGACATCATTAAAGATTAATAAAACTTCTTCATGTTATTTCATTGTTCACCGAGAAAACGTAAGGAAAATCTCTATAAAATAATTTTCCTGTTAAAATTTTTGATCTTTTGCATTTAGATTTAATTTATCACATGTGTTACTTTATTATTGATTTTTATTCAGAAACCTAATTTCAAATTTTCCGCATTCGACATTGTAAATATTTATGCTATGAATTATACTAAACAAAATCTATCTTTAATGCATTGGTCATTTTAACACTATATAAGAATGTGAAAAAAACTTTGTTTTGACAGAAACCTCAATTTTATATAGTTTATTCACTTTTTTAAAAATGAAAAGAAGAATAATTGCGCATCTAAGTTAGTATCTAAATGTCACATCAGTTAGAGATTTTTTAGAGAAAGATAAATTTTCTAATCTTTCAATGACACTTGTGACATCGTTAAAGAGTAATAAAACTTCTGCCTTTAAATCCATTGCACTCCAGGTAAACAAAATAAGACTTTCTTTAAAAATCATCTTCGATTTATTTATAAAATCGAATTATTTATAAAATCTTCGATCTCTTGTATCCAAATTGAGTTTATTAGCTATGTTATATTAGCTATATATAAAGAATCATTCATTTCACATAAACTTCAATTTTCATATAATTCATTCCCTTTTTTATATTTCCCCCTTATCTAAATGTCACATGAGTTAGTTGTTTTTCTTTTACAGGAAGAGAAGTTGTGACGTAGATAAATTTCAAAATATTTAAATGACACTTGTGACATTGTTAAAGATTAATAAAACTTCTTTGTTATTTCACTGTTCACCGGGAAAACGTAAGAGAACATTCTGTAAAATAATTTTCCTGTTCAAATCTTTGATCTTTTGCATTTATATTTAGTTTATCACATTAGAGAAATTCGATAGTTACGTTGTGGGATGTTATTACATAAAATAAATTATTATTGCATGTTTGACGTAACAGATCCTGGTGAAAGAAACTCAATTCAAATAATTTTCTCAACTAGAATCATCCAAATTGATTCTCTGACCTTTCTAACAAAAATAACCTATCTTGTCCATAAACTATAACTTTCACTCTATCTTCCATGTTTTGCTCAGTTTATGAAGTAGGACTAATTCTGAGTACCCGAACACCCAGATTGCTGCTAATTTCACTGGGCAATAATTAATTAATCTCTCTTTTAGTAAAAGGAATTCAGATATTTCCTGAAAAGAAAAAATACCTTTATACTTTTAAACCGCAGAGTAAAAAAAATTGTGATCATTTTTAAAGTTGACATCAAAAAGGCATCTTTTTAGTGAAAGAAGTGGTTTTTAAAGTTTCTGACTCTTTCAAGAAACTTTTGACATGAACAAAGAGGTATAAAACTTTTGTCTCTTAACTAATTGCTCTATAAATTGTTTGATGAAGAGGGATCTCAACTTCTCAACTCAATTCTTTCTCTCTATTCACTTTAAATTCAAGAAACATCACTTGCCTCTAAAATATCATAACCATTGACAATCTGATAAAAAAAAGTTAATTAAAATGGTGGTTATAGAAGAAATGATTAATTACTTCTATTATATATTATCGACTATTGATTACAGTCTTGTTTAGGAAAAATAATTTATTTCCTATTAAGAAAAAATCACAACACGGAAATGATAGAAAAAAAATCTAAATTTGAAAAATATTTTTCTAATATACTTATAGATTATCAATAACGATAAACCTTGTTTAGGGTTACATGTAAAGGTTGCATGTAAATTTATAGGAAAGATTAAATCATATCAGCAATATAATTGTAATTAATATTGGATCTAAAGCCTTAGATAAAATCTTATACTTTCTCGAATTAAGGTATTTACGTTATATGTTAACATTTAACATCACCTAACTTTAATATAAGGATTATCGACTGGTCTAATGGAATAAAAAATTATAAAAAACACTATGAAGACATATGCTACAATTTCACAAAAACAGTTTTATTTTATTAGAAAAATAATAGTGTGAATACGTTCGTAAAATGTATGTTAAATTATTCCCAATCTTTTATATTGAATGCATAATTGGCCATTCCATAGAAATGGGTATGACACATTAAATAACTTTTTATCTTTTTTCTATAATGAATATAATATTTCTAACACACACACACACACAGACAGACACACACACACACACACACACACACACACACACACACACACACACACACATATATATATATATATATATATATATATATATATATATATATATATATATATATATATATATATATATATGTGTAAGGAAAATTCTCAGGGATTTTCAAAACTTAAATCAAGGGTAAAAATTCCCGCGTCATTTTCCATTCCCCTTTTTAACCCCTAACCTAAATTGACCACTGGGGCTACGGGTTATACCCTCAGAGAAGGGGCCTGGCCAATTATAAACCTACATGGCCCTAGCGGACACTTTAGGAAATTTCCAAATAAAAAGGAGATACACGCTAGCGGAGACAGATTTTTCTAGAGATATTTTCCCACAGATGTTGACCCAGGTGTTAAGTGTCTTGTACATAGAACTTCATGCTAGCTGACCCTTCAGTTTGTCCCTATGATGAAGTGGGAACCCGTCCTTCAAAGTTATCTTAATAAAGGTCTTTAGCTGAAACGGTATTATTTTTATGACCATGACTGCAACCCCCCATTGAAAAGTCAGTCTCATTACATATATATATATATATATATATATATATATATATATATATATATATATATATATATATATATATATATATATATATATATATATATATATATATATATATATTATATTTCGGGCAATTATAACACTTACCAAAGAATTTTGCAAAGAATAAAAAGTTTCCATTTCTACTTTACTTGTTTAAAGATTTATAAATATGTTGTTACGGGCATGACCCATTTCTATGGAATATCCTTAATACATTATTAGAATTATCATTTGTACATTACTTTAAAGGTCAATGCTAAGTTCCTTTTTCAGTAACACTGTTGTCAAAAATCTTGCTCAATATCCGATATATTTTGAGTTTTTTTCTCTGTAATGATCTTTATTCATAAACTAAAAATTTTCTTTATTATAATATTTACTTTACTTAGTACCGTTATTTAAGAGTATAGCAGTTTTTAATAGAAATTTTAAAGCATTTCCAACCTTTTTATAAGAATTTCTAAAACTGCATATTAACCCATATTGTACCACACCAACTAAATATTTCTGAAATTTTTTAAAACTTTATCCATAACATTAATATGGTGTAACTAAGCATATAAAACCAAAATTTTAAAAATAAATTTTAATTTTTTAAGTAATTAGCTGTCCTATAATTAGGCCAAAGATCCCATACACTACTAAAATTTAACAAATATCACTTACATTGCATTAGGCCGATTCATAGGGGAAATTTGGAAAAAACATTCAAAGCAAAGTTCAACATTACATTTTAAGCACACTGTTATTGCTTTTCTTTTGCAGTTCTTCAACTGGCATTTTTGGTAAGGGGTAATAGAAAAAAGATATACGTTGTAGGATGCTAATACCCAAAATTTATATCCAAATTTTACAGGTTTATTTTTCATGAACATCTTACAACTGTGCCTTCCAAAATATTTTACCATTCTTTCATCGATGGTGAGATTTTCAGAAAATATACCAAATTACTTCAAGGTTATGCTGATTGTGTCATAAAAAGGTTGAATTTTATAATAACGACCTTGTGGATCAATTGAAGAATCATCGCTAAAATGGATAAAGTGTTTGGTGTCATAATACCGTTTTCTGGACCTAGCGTTACTCACTAATGTAGTGCCAATGTCTGGAGTACTACAAGTAACCTCCACTATGTTTGAAAAAAAAGTAATAATAAATATAAAATTAAAGATTTAAAAAATGACAATTTTTAAGGGGTTGCTAAAAAAAATTTACAACAAAATATGTATTTTGGTTTCTCAGTTTTTTTGTTACTATGATAAAGTGTGTCTATTTTAAAGGTCTTAAAATAAAATCTACTCAGAAAAATATTTATAACTTTATTGTTAAATTGAATTCTATTTGCTGTCCTGTTTATAGGACAGCGGTTCAATATGGGTTAATGCATGGATATATTAGAGGTAAAATGTTGTAGAGAGAATTAGAATAATATCCGTTATATGAAGTATCGTTCGAAATCAAAAATGAAATTACATGCCTAGATAATGCAACAGTCCTAAATACGAAATTTCAACCTTCTTCGGTTAATAGTTTTTGATGTATTCCCGGCAGCTTACTTTAATATAATAAACATTATAAAGTTTTATGTTATTTAGAGTGTAGATAGCACTTAAAATGTGAGGTGGACAACTAGATTTTAGAACAGTTTTAAATACAAAATTTTAACCTTTATGGGTTAATAATTATTTAATTATGAGATACATGTATGTACATATGTAATATACAGATGTCATGCCAAACCTACAGTGAATCAAAAACAAAGTTGGACAGCAAGAAGAATCCATTATTTTTCTCAGCCCGGGCATGCTGGGCTGCCAAGTGTCCCGCTAACCGTCCGTTAGAAAGAAGCAAATCATTCGTCGTGGCCGAACTTAACTTTTTATTTTATATCATCCTCTCCGACTCAGACAAAATCCAGAGGTATCTGCACCGGACGATGTCAGAACGCTCTCTCTCTCTCTAAGTAATAGTAATGCCAACCTTCTGCGAGAGACGGCTAAAACCCTTGTATGTTTTTCTGACGTGAATCAAAAACAAAGTTGGACAGCAAGGAGCTATTTGTAATATCGAGCCATCTGTAAAGTGTGGCATCTCAGAGGAGCATTACTGCTGATCGTTACAAATTTTCAAGGGAAAGTTATAACTTCCTAATTAAAATGCCAGCCATATCATTTTCTGTTTTGGGAATCATAGAAAGAATTTCGGGGTTCGGGTGAAGGAATGAAAAGATCCTCGTTTAAATTGGATGGCTGGGAAATATGGTTAATACAACGAGAGGAAATTAAGATCTACAATACTGAATGGGGAAAAGGGATAATTTTGGATAGACTTTAGGGCTTAGATATTTATATTATTACATGTATGTACATATGTTAATACAGATATCATGGCAAACCTACAGTGAATCAAAAACAAAGTTGGACAGCATTGAGAACCCATTTTGTGCAGTAATATTTTAAAAGCGAGTTGTACTTTTAAAATGAAACATTAAAAAAAATGTTAATTGGTTTGAATTTCAATAAAACAACATAATTCTTTAAAATAATTTAAAGATGTAATTTTTAGATTTCCACAGCCAAAAAAAAAACTTGGACTTTTATTTTATTGGCACTGTACACTGCTTTATGCAAATTTTATTTAAATTTTTAAAGACACTGTTGCATTTTTTGGCACAAATCCCAAGTCCGTCTTTGAACCTGAACAGTTTAAATTTATTTTTTTTTGGTTTAAATTTTGGGAAATGGAGACAAATCAAACTTCTTGAGATATGAAAAACTTAATTTTGAAACTATTTTAAGAAAACAAAAGCATACGAGATATTGCAAAAGTTGGGAAAATGTCTCATTCAACCGTGCATTATGTAATTTATAACTGTAAAAGGTATGTATTTTTCCAGACACCAAATGGAAGTGGTCGGCTCAAAAATACGCCTCAGTAAAGAGGTGGATACTGAGATTTTAAATAGAATCCTTCAATTTCTGCAGTAAAGATAGTAAGAGAATTAAAGGAGGCATCTGTTGTCATTGTGCATCCACAGACAGTAAGAAATATTTTACATTCTACGGAATATAGAGCCTGTGAACCACAAAAGAAACCATACTTATCTGCCAGAAATGTGAAGAAACATCTCGACTAGGCTGAATATATATTGCATAAGCCCAAGATATTTGAAATTTTCTTGCTTAAGTCATTTTACTGATAAAGAAATTTTTACTTCTTAATTTATTATTACTGATGGAGTAAGGAAGGTACAGATCTTAAATCAGCAAATATAAAAGTAACTGTTAAACATGGCAGTGGTAACGTTATGGTATGGAATGCTATGGCAGCTAGGGGTGTTGGAAATGTAATGTTTTTTGACGGTACCATGGATAAAATGGTTTATTAAAATGTTCTAAAACAAAATTCACCATGCACGGTTGTAAAATTGAATTTAAATAGAAACTTCTCTTTTCTCCAAGACAATGATTCCAGGCACAACGCTCAGATTGTAAAGGAATGGTTATTATATAATGTAATAAAAAAAACTGCCCATCGTCCACAAAGTCCGGATTTGAAAGCTGTAGAACATTTATGTGCATTTATGGAAAAAAAAATGGAAGAGAAGAAAATAAAAATTAAAAATGAACAAAAAAGTGCTCTTCAGAATATATGGGACAGTGTACCAATAGACTTTCCTGAAAAGTTGCTGCTTTCGATGAACAATGGATTACAAGCTGTTATAGCATTCAAAGGATGTCATAAAACTATTAAATGCTTCTGTTTAAAATTTAAAATATATTTTTTGTTACCTTGGATAAGTGTCCAAGTTTTTTTTTGGCTATCGAAAGTGATATCCCCAGAATGTTCTTTAAATTTATAATTTATGTTTATGTGCTACTGAAAGTAAAACAAGTTGTTTGATTTATTTTTGAAATTATATTTTTTCGGAATTTTATTTTAGTTGAAAAGGATACCGTAATGCAAAATTATTAAAGTATAAAATCCTGTAAACTTACTGTCCACATTTTTTTATTCACTGTATGTATGCTTTAAATAAATATTAAACATAATTGAAGTTTCTTTGTACGTATGTACACACATAATAATGCAATTTATTAAAACTGATTCCGGCACGGTATTTTCGTTATTAATCTATACAGTGATTATTTTTTACCATAATATGTACTTCCTTTGCATTATGAAAGAAAGTGAAAAAAGACTTAAGGTTTTTGATATCTAAATAAAACATTTGTAAAGTTTTTCTTTTTTTTATAAAGCAAAAATAAGCGATACATTGCTGATTCTTTCAATAACACTTTCGAAACGAACAAAGAGTAATAAGCTTTCTTTCCTGAACTTACTGCTCTCTGCTAGAATGGATATCAATTCTCTCTTTTTCAATATCCCCTTCCTGCAGAAATATCTAACCTTTTGTTAACAAATTCAAAACTCAATTTGGCGAGTGGTTGTAAAAATTAAAATTTTCTACTGCTAATGGCGTCCTTGTTTAAGTTATATAAATATTTTATTTACCAAAACCTGTGAATCTTTTCAAAACTTAAATGAAAAAAAATTAGAGGTTCTTATAAAAAGAAAGATGAACACTATTGGATTTATTTGATTTGTTACTAAACATTTATATTTATTCAGAAAATTTATTTTACGCTTTGCCCCTTCGATGTGATATCTATTTACATTATGAATTATACTAAAAAACTACTTTTCGTGCTTTTGCCATTTTAATGCCGTGTAAGAACCAGTACACCTCAAAATTTAAATTAAAAAATTCTTAAAAAGAGTTTTTTTACTAAAAAATAAAGGACTACCATTATTGAGATTATTTTATTTATTACTGTACTATATAAATCTATTCATAAAATGTAATTTAATTTTTTCACATTCGGCCTTCTAGGCATTTACGCTATGAACTATACTAAAAAAAGTCTACCTTTGATGCATCGGCTGCTTTAATGCATTTTCAGAATATAAAGTAAGATACTTTTGACACAAAATTAATTTTTTACGTAATTCAATCTTCTTAACAAAGGAAAGAATAAGATTTATGTATTCGGTATCAAAATGTCTCATTAGTTAGGGAAATCTTTAGAGAAAGAGGAGAAATTGTGAAGAAAATAAACTTCTGAATCTTTTAGTGAAATTTGTGACATCGTTAAAGTGTAATAAACCTTCTGTCAGTCAATCCATTACTCTCTGGGAAAACGCAAGATTACCCTCTTTAAACATAATATTCTTTCTACAATCATGATCTTTTGCATCCATATTGAGTTTATTAGATATATTAGTATATTTCTTACGTTATTTCCGACATTTTATTTCAAATTTTGCCCTATTGACATTTTGACATTGTAATTATTTACGCAATTAATTATACTAAGCATTATTGAGTTTATTATATTTATTATTATATATATGTATATATATATATATATATATATTATATATTATATATATATATATATATATATTTATTTATATATATAATGTAATGTAATTTGAATTTTTTTCATTCGGCTTTGTAGTCATTTACGATATGAACTATACTAAAGAAAATCTGCCTTTGACGCATTGACTGTTTTCATGCAATTTAAGAATATAAAGTAACATACTTTTGACACAAATTTTTACATAATTCATTCTTCTTAAAAAATGAGAAAAGAAGAGTTATGTATTCGGTATCAAAATGTCACATAAGTTAGGGGTATTTTTAGAGAAAGAGAAGAAATTGTGACGAAGATAAATTTCAGAGTCTTTTAGTGAAACTTGTGACATTGATAAAGTGTAATAAAACTTCTGTCAGTCAATACATTACTCTCTGGAAAAACGCAAGGAGCCCCTCTTTAAACATAATAATTTTGTTAAAATCTTCTATCTTTTGCATCCATATTGAGTTTATTAGATATATCAGTATACTTTTTACTTCATTTTCGAAATTTTATTTTAAATTTTGCATATTAGACATTGTAATTTTTTACGCAATTATTTATACTAAACAAAATCTACCTTTAATACATAGGGCGTTTTAATGCAATATAAGAATATAAAGAAATATTAATTTGACGCAAACTTAAATCTGTACATAATTCATTTCCTTTTTTATAAAATAAAAGTTTTAACGTAGATAAATTTCAGAATCTTTTAATAACACATGTGACATCGTTAAAAATTAATAAAACTTCTGTTATTTCATTGCTCTTTGAGAAAACGTAGGGGCACCTTCTCTAAAAGTAATTTTCTTGTTAAAATATTTGATCTTTTACATCCAGATTGAGTTTATTAGATATTGTATTATTACTATACTATTTACATTGCATTTCAAATTATTTTATTTTAAATTTTACACACTTGACATTGTAGCTATTTACGCAATTAGTTTTACTAAACAAAATCTACCTTTAATGCATCGGGAGTTTTAATGCAATATAAGAATATAAAGAAATGTTCATTTGACACAAACTTCAATATTTACATAATTCACTTCCTGTTTTATAAAAGAAAAGAAGAAGAGTTATGTATTGGGTATCTAAATGCCACGTCAGTTAGAGGTTTTTTTTTTACAGAAAGGGAAGAAGTTGTTACATAGATAAATTTCAGAATTTTTTAATGACACTTGTGACATCATTAAAGATTAATAAAACTTCTGCCTGTCATTTCATAGCTCTCCTAGAACACGTAGGGGAACCTTCTCTAAAAACAATTTTCCTGTTAAAGTATTTAATCTTTTACAGCCAGATTGAGTACATTAGATATTGTATTAATACTGATTTACTTACATTATTTCAGAAAATTTATTTTTAATTTTGCACATTTGACATTGTAGCTATTTACACAATTAATTATACTAAACAAAATTTACCTTTAATGCATCTGGAGTTTTAATGCAGTAAGAATATAAAGAAATATTTATTTGTCACAAACTTCAATTTTTACATAAATCATTCTCTTTTTTATAAGAGAAAAGAAGAAGAGTTATGTATTCAATAAATAAATATCACATCAGTTAGAGTTTCTTTTACAGAAATTGAAGAATTTGTGTCGTAGATAAATTTCAGAATCTTTTAATGACACTTGTAACATCATTAAAGATTAATAAAACTTCTGTCATTTCATTACTCTCCGAGAAAACGTAAGGGTACACTCTCTAAAAATAATTTTCCTGTTAAAGTATTTAATCTTTTACAGCCAGATTGAGTACATTAGATATTGTATTAATACTTATATATTTACATTTTTTTCAGAAAATTTATTTTAAATTTTGCACATTTGACATTGTAGCTATTTACGCAATTAATTATACTAAACAAAATTTACCTTTAATGCATCGGGAGTTTTAATGCAATATAAGAATATAAAAAAATATTTATTTGTCACAAACTTCAATTTTTACATAAATTATTCTCTTTTTTATAAAAGAAAAGAAGAAGAGTTATGCATTCAATAAATAAATGTCACATCAGTTAGAGTTACTTTTACAGAAATTGAAGACTTTGTGACGTAGATAAATTTCAGAATCCTTTAGTGACACTTGTAACATCATTAAAGATTAATAAAACTTCTGTCATTTCATTACTTTCCGAGAAAACGTAAGGGAACACTCTCTAAAAATAATTTTCCTGTTAAAATCTTTAATATTTTACATCTCTATTGAGTTTATTAGATATATTATTACTGTACTATTCACATTATTTCAGAAACTTTATTTTCAATTTTGCACATTTCACATTGTAGCTATTTACGCAATTATTTATATTAAACAAAATTCAACTTTAATGCATCGGGCTTTTTATTGCACTATAATAATATAAAGAAACACTCATTTGACACAAACTTCAATTTTTATATAATTCATTCCCTTTTTTATAAAAGAAAAGAAGAAGAATTATGTATTCGGTATCTAAATGTCACATCAATTATAATTTTTTTTTATTTTTTTATTTATTTATTTATTTATTTATTTTTTACAGAATGGGAAGAAGTTCTAACATAGATAAATTTCAGAATCTTTTAATGACACTTGTGATATCTTTAAATATTAATGAAACTTCTTTCTGTCATTTCATTGCTAAACGTGAAAATGTAGAACACTCTATAAAATAATTTTCCTGTTAAAATTTTTGATCTTTTACATTTAGATTTATTTTATCACATGTGTTACCATACTTTTGATTTTTATTCAGAATTTTATTTAAATTTTTCACATTCGACATTGTAACTACTTATGCTATGAATTATACTAAACAAAATCTATCTTTAATACATCGGTCATTTTAACAAAATATAAGAATGTGAAAAAAACTTTCTTTTGACAGAAACCTCAATTTTTATATAATTTATTCACTTTTCTTAAAATTGAAAAGAAAAATAATTACGTATTCATATTTAAATGTCACATGAGTTAGAGAATTTTTTAGAGAAAGAGAAGAAATTGATAAAAACAAAATTCTTAATCTTTCAATGACACTTGTGACACCGTTAAAGAGTAATAAATCTTCTGTATATCAATTCATTGCGATTGGGACTCTCTTTAAAAATAATCTG
>CM063511.1:109383548-109408548 GCA_032207245.1 Pardosa pseudoannulata
TTAGTTAGGTTAAAGAGTTCTTTTATGCTCACAAAAGAAAAGAAAAGCAAAACCATACAACTGGAAAATGTGAATGAAAAGGAAGATTTTAAAGAAAAGAAAAGAGAGTTTTTTCTAAAGAAATAAAAGTTGTAACTACTGATGTGCAGAATTAAAAAGATGGCAAATAAAAGATATGGGAATTTTAAATTTATTCTTTTTAATTTTTTAAATATTTATCTCTTTTTCTAAAATTATATTCTATTTAAATTCTTTTTCAAATTTAAAAACATTTTTATCATATTTGCTTTTTGCTATTTGTAATATATAATTATTTTCACCTATTTATAATTTTTAAATAATTAAAATTGCATGGAGTCATTTGTAATTAATTGAGTGCATAATTAACTGAGTTTTTTATTATTTAATAGGAAAGAGAAAATTTTAAAATTTATTCTTTTTGAACTATTTAAAATTTATCTCTCTTTCCAAAATTATATTCTACTTAAATTCTTTTACAAATTTAAAAACATTTTTATCATAACTGCTGTTTGTTATTTAAAATGTATAACTATTTTCAGCTATTTAAAATTTTTAAATAATTGCAATTGCATGGCGTCATTTTTAATTAATTGAGTGCATAAATAACTGAATTTTTTGTTATTTAATAGGAAAGAGAAAAATTTTAAATTTATTTTTTTTAAACATTTTAAAATTTATCTCCTTTTTAAAATTATATTCTATTTAAAATCCTTTTCAAATTTAAAAACATTTTTATCATAACTGCTTTTTGCTATTTATAATATGTAATTATTTTCAGCTATTTTTAATTTTTAAATAATTAAAATTGCATGGCGTGTTATTTTTAATTAATTGACTGCATAATTAACTGAATTTTTTGTTATTTAATAGGTTAGAGAAAATTTTTAAATTTATTCTTTTTGAACTTTTTAAAATTTCTCTCTCCTTCTAAAATTATATTCTATTTAAAATCTTCTTCAAATTTAAAAATATTTTTATCATAACTGCTGTTTGTTACTTATAATGTATAATTATTATCAGCTATTTATAATTTTTAAATGATTACAATTGCATGGCGTCATTTTTAATTAATTGAGCGCGTAATTAAATGAAAGTTTTGTTATTTAATAGGAAAGAAAATCTTTAAAATTTCAAAATTTAACAAAAATGCCGAATTTTCATTGTTTTAAAACTTTGAGCTAGGTGTATGATTCCATAAAGAATCCAATTTTTGAGGAGAAAAATGATTATTTTACATCATCAAATCCTGTTCTTAATGTATTTTATTTTTTAAAACTTATAAACAATCTTCCCTAAAATGTGTGGCAGGTAGTAAGAAAGATGTAAGACACATTTCCAGATTCCAAGAAATTTAAGGTTAAAGCTACAATAAACGTTCAGGAACGCGAAACTTTCCTGAAAATTTTATATTCCTTTTTCTTTCAATCGTAATATATACCGGGTGGTTTAAGAGAAACTTCCCCTATACATGAATCTCTAGTGTCCGCATCATTAAACCAATCTAAATGAAAGTTTAGATATAGTTTTTTTTAATGTATAGGGTCTAGATTGTAATGATCTAAAACAATAAACTTTTCACATTTACGGTTACAGTGACAAAATTTCGAAATTTTCGAATGAAAACACCCACTTTTTTTGATGTGTAAGTTGGACAGGATATGGAAAACGATAAAATGGCGTTAGAACGAGACATGTATGACGTAAATTGGTGGCGTAAAGCATTTTCAAAGAAGAGCATTGTAAGGAACGAATCACAATAAAAGGAAGATATATTGATGCACTTTGCATAATTCATTTTCATTGGGATAGGCAGTAGCAGCACCAATCACAGATCACTCTTGCAAAGCACTGCTTGGGATATAAACTGTATGGGAAGATTGTTTCTTCGTGTTCGTGCTAATCCGTCTCGTTTCTTGCTTCAATAATCCTTTCCTTTTATTGTGATTGGTTCTTTACGATGCTCTTCTTTGCAAACGTTATACGCTTCATAATTTACGTCATACGTGTTTCGTTCCAAAGCCATATAAGGTTTTCCCATGCTCTGGTCAATTTGCACACGAAAAAAGTGGGTGCTGCTCTTCGAAAATTTCGAAATTTTGTCATTGTAACTGTAATTGTGAGAGGTTTATTCTTTTAAATCATCGCAATATAGACTCCATACATTTAAATAACTATATCTAAACTTCCATTTCGATCGGTTGAATGGTTAGGCCACTAGGGACTCATGTATAGAGGAAAATTCTTTTAGACAACCCGGCATATAAATAAAAATAGGAATCGATGAGGGTATAATAATAGCAACAACTTATAACTAATATTACCATGGCAAACAATTAATTTATTTTTAACAACTACTTAAAACGTTTTTCAAAATTTTATAAGTATTTTTAACATTTAAAACTTATTTCTAATCCAAAATTTGCTTTGTAAGAACGCATGGTAAAAACAAGTTTAATGTATTTCATATAAAACAACATCTACATATTTTCAAATATATTTAATTATTATTTAGATTTTCTAATGAAAATTGAATCTTTTGCAACTACTATAATTTTCGATTATTTCGATTGCTGCCCTTCAAACTATTATTAACTTTTAAAATTATCAAGATTTACCTTAAAATTGTAAATACTTCTACATAAACATATTTCTAATATCATATTATAATTTCTAGTAGATTGTTCAAACATAAAAAAATTAAGTTCGGAAATCCACAGCCCCTTGGACTTAAATTGAAAAACTTTGAATGGAACTGCTTTTTAAATCAAGCGAAACGTTTGAACTCAATGGTTATATTTTGCACAAAATTTGATATGGAGAAAAGCACATATATATATATATATATATATATAATTAAAACAATATCTCCACGTTCACATTTCAAAAATAAAATAAAACCAGAATTTCAAAATGGCTAAGCCACTAAGTTTTCGAATTAAACTAAACTGAAGCACAGTTTGACGATACAGTAATGGTACCGTAAATTTTACTTGATTTCAGACAGTTTTAAAATATTTGAGCAATATCGCTTCATTTGGTTGCCTACAGAACTTTTGGATTCTATTAAATAACGGATTTACCGAATGATCCGGATATCTATATCTAAGAATTGAAATAGATAGTTTAGGGTGTAACAATTCAATTTATTCGAGTTTCTTTAATATGTAGTTTGGCTTTCAATTCGCACTTCTCTGTTGCTGATGGGATATTTCTTATACACGTTTTGGATATTACGAAATACGTGATCACATTTTTACATTACGTGTTTAATAGGCATTTATCATTGCGTTTAATGATGCTATAAAAATTTAAAGATATGTTTGGAATATTTTATCATTAAATTTATTGATTATTTGAAAAGTTTATTGAATGTAGAATCATTACATCTTTGTTATCAAAGTTATTTTTTTCTCGATCAATTTTAGGCTTTATGTGGATCTATGCCGAAAACCTCAGGTGAGTTAGGTTGTTTTAAATATTGTTTATATCAATATGAAAGAAATACTACACATAATATCCATTTTTAAAGCCATATTTGATTCCATTAAAGCTACAATAGATATTGCGCTAAATCAAATTTATTTGATAATTAGATACTTAAATATCTTTAGATTATAAATTATATCTAAGTTTGAGAAAAAAAAATTTTTATGGATGTACCCAGCCTTTTAATTATTGTATTTATTACCACAAAATATTATGAAATTACTAGTAATAATAATTATAAGTGTTCTTTCGTAATAAATGCTTTGAAATTTAGAAATATATTTGAAAAATCTGTGCCTTTCATCTTTACCCCCTCTCTCTTTCTTTCTGCCTATGTATATATATATATATATATATATATATATATATAATATATATATATATATATATATATATATATATATATATATATATATATATATATATATATATATATATATATATATATATATATATATATATATGTATATATATATATATATATATATATATATATATATATATATATATATATATATGTATATATATATATGTATATATATATATATATATGTATATATATATATATATATATATGTATATATATATATATATATATATATATATATATATATATATATATATATATATATATATATATATATATATATATATATATATATATATATATATATATATATATATATATATATATATATATATATATATATATATATATATATATATATATGTGCGAGACTCATTCAAAATCACAACACAGTTTATTTCTGGTAAGAAACATGAAATCCATACAACAGTCAAGCACATTTACAACATCGTGCACATAGACAATGTGCACACTTTTCAAGTAGGGATTCCTCAGGTAAAAACACTACGAATAATCTCTAAGCACAATTGATCACCCGATAAAAAATACCCATGTTTAAAGAGAACGCTCTAACTATTGGATAAAGTAGTACAGACGGAGGCTGAATTAAGTCTATAGCGTGTCTGGAGGGAAAAATGAGAATGACCACTCAAACCTCGAACTTACTTTATGAACAAAAGTTATTAAATTAATATTAAAATACATAAATAAAGGATATTAATATTACATATATATATATATATATATATATATATATATATATATATCTATATATACATAAATATATATATATATATATATATATATATATATATATATATATATATATATATATATATATATATATATATATATAATATATATCCATGTGATAATATATCAAAATTATTATATCCAAAATAAATCTTAAAAATTCTTTTCTTTCCTATTCTAGTTCCTTTTAAACTATTTTCCCAGCCTGAAAAATCTTATCTAGACGAGTATCTGAGACTTAAAATTCTTTTATCTGTCTCCCAAAGCTAGCCTTGCATTACATTTTAATTTTCTGCCCACTTGCCCCATTATAAATCTCTCTCAATAAAATACCTCACTATTTTTGCTGATCTAAGTTCCTTTTTTACTGTTGAGAGCGCTGACAAAGCTACTTTCTTTGCGAAGGAGTTCGTCTCCGAGTGTTTCATTGTGGGGCTTAATTCTGTAAAGGCAAAATGTTTTTGTATTATTCTACTTTCTGCCTTTGACAAAATTACATGTTATTTTCGTAGCTCTAAAATAAAGTTTTTTTTACGGACTCACTGGTCTCTTCAATGTGTACTGTTTTCTTCAATGACAGTCACGTTACCATTTGGGCTTAACATTGAGAAATCCAACTAAAATAGTTGATTTGAATGATTTAATATTACAACAAATATAAAATTATTAATACGTAAATATTATTATAATTATAAAATTATTAATAATTAACTATTTTTCGAAATGTAGAATTATTAATAGGCAAATATTATAATAAATATAAAATTATTAATGAATTTAAACTAATAATTATAAATATCCAAAAGATAAAATTATTAAATATTTATTTTTATAATAATAATTATGAAAATACAAAAAATAAAATTATTAACGATTTTATTTTTATAAAAATAGTTATGAATATAAAAATATAACTTATGAATTATTTTCTCGAAAATGTTCGATTTTAATTCTACCTAAAATGGAACATGTCTGCTGTGTCGTCATAACTATCAAGCGTTCTGAAAAGATAGATAAGGAAGTCCAGTTGCCATGTTGGCGTAACAACAGTAAAGATCTCTAGAATAGATGACTGGCAAGATTTGATGCAATTAAAAATATATACTTATTAATGATTAAGTACTAATATAATTAAGGATTTTATATAATTATAATTTTGAGATATAAAATAAATTATGGATCATATTCTTGAAAAAATTTAAATTTTAATCTCATGAAGATGTGTCAATCTTTACCATGTGGCCCTGGTCCATATCGCGCAAATGCTAAGAACAGATAGATCAGAAAGTCATCTTGCCATGTCACCATGACAACAGTAATATTTACTAGAATAGTTGATTGTTGAAATGTTCGATTTTAATTCTATGTAAAATAGAACATGTCTGCTGTGTCGTCATAACTATCAAGCGTTCTGAAAAGATAGATAAGGAAGTCCAGTTGCCATGTTGCCTTAACAACAGTAAAGATCTCTAGAATAGATCACTGGCATGATTTAATGCAATAAAAATATAAACTTATTAATGATTAAGTATTATTATAATTAATGATTTTATATAATAATAATTATAGGATAAAAAATAAATTATTGATCATTTTCTTGGAAAAATTTAAACTTTAATCTCATGAAGATGTGTCCCTCTCTACATGTGGCCATGGTCCATATCGCCCCAAATGCTTTTAACAGATAGATCAGAAAGTCATCTTGCCATGTCACCATGACAACAGTAATATTTACTAGAATAGTTGATTGTTGAAATGTTCGATTTTAATTCTATGTAAAATAGAACATGTCTGCTGTGTCGTCATAACTATCAAGCGTTCTGAAAAGATAGATAAGGAAGTCCAGTTGCCATGTTGCCTTAACAACAGTAAAGATCTCTAGAATAGATCACTGGCATGATTTAATGCAATAAAAATATAAACTTATTAATGATTAAGTATTATTATAATTAATGATTTTATATAATAATAATTATAGGATAAAAAATAAATTATTGATCATTTTCTTGGAAAAATTTAAATTTTAATCTCATGAAGATGTGTCCCTCTCTACATGTGGCCATGGTCCATATCGCCCAAATGCTTTGAACAGATAGATCAGAAAGTCATATTGCCATGTCCTCATGACAACAGTAATATTTACTAGAATAGTTGATTGTTGAAATGTTCGATTTTAATTCTATGTAAAATAGAACATGTCTGCTGTGTCGTCATAACTATCAAGCGTTCTGAAAAGATAGATAAGGAAGTCCAGTTGCCATGTTGCCTTAACAACAGTAAAGATCTCTAGAATAGATCACTGGCATGATTTAATGCAATAAAAATATAAACTTATTAATGATTAAGTATTATTATAATTAATGATTTTATATAATAATAATTATAGGATAAAAAATAAATTATTGATCATTTTCTTGGAAAAATTTAAACTTTAATCTCATGAAGATGTGTCCCTCTTTCCCATGTCGGCCTGGTCCATATCGCCCAAATGCTTTGAACAGATAGATCAGAAAGTCATATTGCCATGTTCTCATGACAACAGTAATATTTACTAGAATAGTTGATTGTTGAAATGTTCGATTTTAATTCTATGTAAAATAGAACATGTCTGCTGTGTCGTCATAACTATCAAGCGTTCTGAAAAGATAGATAAGGAAGTCCAGTTGCCATGTTGCCTTAACAACAGTAAAGATCTCTAGAATAGATCACTGGCATGATTTAATGCAATAAAAATATAAACTTATTAATGATTAAGTATTATTATAATTAATGATTTTATATAATAATAATTATAGGATATAAAATAAATTATGGATCATATTCTTGGAAAAATTTAAATTTTAATCTCATGAAGATGTGTCCCTCTTTACCATGTGGCCCTGGTCCATATCGCGCAAATGCTAAGAACAGATAGATCAGAAAGTCATCTTGCCATGTCACCATGACAACAGTAATATTTACTAGAATAGTTGATTGTTGAAATGTTCGATTTTAATTCTATGTAAAATAGAACATGTCTGCTGTGTCGTCATAACTATCAAGCGTTCTGAAAAGATAGATAAGGAAGTCCAGTTGCCATGTTGCCTTAACAACAGTAAAGATCTCTAGAATAGATCACTGGCATGATTTAATGCAATAAAAATATAAACTTATTAATGATTAAGTATTATTATAATTAATGATTTTATATAATAATAATTATAGGATAAAAAATAAATTATTGATCATTTTCTTGGAAAAATTTAAACTTTAATCTCATGAAGATGTGTCCCTCTCTACATGTGGCCATGGTCCATATCGCCCAAATGCTTTTAACAGATAGATCAGAAAGTCATCTTGCCATGTCATGTCACCATGACAACAGTAATATTTACTAGAATAGTTGATTGTTGAAATGTTCGATTTTAATTCTACCTAAAATGGAACATGTCTGCTGTGTCGTCATAACTATCAAGCGTTCTGAAAAGATAGATAAGGAAGTCCAGTTGCCATGTTGGCGTAACAACAGTAAAGATCTCTAGAATAGATGACTGGCAAGATTTGATGCAATTAAAAATATATACTTATTAATGATTAAGTACTAATATAATTAAGGATTTTATATAATTATAATTTTGAGATATAAAATAAATTATGGATCATATTCTTGAAAAAATTTAAATTTTAATCTCATGAAGATGTGTCAATCTTTACCATGTGGCCCTGGTCCATATCGCGCAAATGCTAAGAACAGATAGATCAGAAAGTCATCTTGCCATGTCACCATGACAACAGTAATATTTACTAGAATAGTTGATTGTTGAAATGTTTGATTTTAATTCTATGTAAAATGGAACATGTCTGCTGTGTCGTCATAACTATCAAGCGTTCTGAAAAGATAGATAAGGAAGTCCAGTTGCCATGTTGCCTTAACAACAGTAAAGATCTCTAGAATAGATCACTGGCATGATTTAATGCAATAAAAATATAAACTTATTAATGATTAAGTATTATTATAATTAATGATTTTATATAATAATAATTATAGGATAAAAAATAAATTATTGATCATTTTCTTGGAAAAATTTAAACTTTAATCTCATGAAGATGTGTCCCTCTTTCCCATGTCGGCCTGGTCCATATCGCCCAAATGCTTTGAACAGATAGATCAGAAAGTCATATTGCCATGTTCTCATGACAACAGTAATATTTACTAGAATAGTTGATTGCCATGATTTAAAACTAACATGTGACGTTGGATTTACTACATTATTAGACAACTCCTTTATCATCTTTTGGTTCAAGTAGCACACAAACATTTATGTACTCTGATTTATATTCCAGAAAATGTTTTATTCAAATACTTGGAGTAACAAAGAATATGCAGTATACATTTACATCTACCATTGAAAATAACATCGCGCTAACCCACCTTATCAAACAGTGGTCAGTTCGAAAGATATGCAAACATTCCATCTCACAAGCTCTCCCACCTATCCCGGAAACAACGTAAATATTGACTGTAAACTCCTTCATTTTAATACATTTTAATAGAATACGACCGACCTCTTTCTAGCGAAAATATTTCCTTATACTAACCGCATTTGTATACCTGTTTAGCTTGCTGACATATAGTCCACTTTCAAAAGTTTATCACTTTGCAGATTATATTCCCTGCAATAAAGCAGATTTTAAGTAAATATTAAGAATCAAAGCAAATATCAAGTATTACAGATTCCTGAAATAGAAATACCAATGATAAAATTATAGAGAATTAAAAGTAAGTAATATAAGTGATTCGTTCCCAAGATGTTAAATTAAAAAGATTCGTTCCTTGGGTAAATACAGTCATACTATTGCACTAAATTTCATTTCTAATTTCATTTTAGTTATGAGTACACATGATGTGCTATTATTTTGTACAATTTTCAAGTTCGACAGGTATAAATTTTAAATTGTTATTCAAAAACCTAAAGTGATGTTTTAAAATTTTAAGTGATATTCACGAAATTAGTTCTCTGATAATTTAAATCATTTTATTCAGCCATTGTAAACATTGTATTATATATATATATATATATATATATATATATATATATATATATATATATGTGTATGTGTGCGTATGTATATATACATACATATATATATATATATATATATATATATATATATATATATATGTATATATATATATATGTGTGTATGTATGTATGTATGTATATGTATATATATATATATATATGTATGTATGTATATACATATATATATATGTTTGTGTGTATGTGTGCGTATGTATATATACATACATATATATATATATATATATATATATATATATATATATATATATATATATATATATATATATATATATATATATATATATATATATGTATATATATATATATATATATGTATATATATATATGTATATATATATGTATATATATATGTATATATATATGTATATATGTATATATGTATATATATATGTATATATATATATATATATATATATATATACATATATATATATATATATATATATATATATATATATAGATATATATATAGATAGATAGATAGATAGATAGATAGATAGATAGATAGATAGATAAAATATCAGAGTATTTTTACATAGAGTGATAATACTTAAACTACCATATGACCAGTCATATGACGGTATCAGTAAAATCTTTAATTTTACAGAATTGTAAAGTACCCTATGATGCAGGTAAAAAAAATTCTTTGTATTTTGGCTGAAAATTATCTGGTACATACTCACTATTTTGTTTATCTTCATACTCCTCTTAAGTATTCCAATGCTGGGAATGCAGTTTAGAATCACGTTAATTTCATCTAGAAAGATAATTCAAAGTTTTCTTACCTACGTAGAAATTATCGTTAAGTTCTTCCCAATTACTTTGTCACAGTAAATAATGGAAGTAAAGGAATGAAACTATCATTTCCACTACAGTTTGGACGTAGAATTTGTTGTTAATACTAGTGATAAAATTTTCATTGCAGCAAAAAATAATCGATGATTAAATTTAAAATTATCACATATGTACCTAATCTGTTATTTAAACCAAATATAAAAGAAAATTATTTACGCAATATCTAAGTTCAGTGATAAAACGTATGAAAATAATACAGACGATATTTAAATAATTTAAAATAAAAAATGATTAAATGAAATGGTTAAAGGAATGACTTCGTAATGCTAGAAAGAAAAATGTTATTTTTGAACTGGTTGATTTCGAATATATTGAAGACGATAGTATTTTTTGCTGTGATATGAAGCATATTTATACCAATTTATTTTAGATTTGAATCAATTTTACTCGACTTAAATTATTCTAACCCTAACTCATTAGGAATCCAATATGGATGTCTATATATATTCCAGCTCCATTCCCTTCATAAATTAGAGGGACAGATAACTAAGGCTATTATTATATAGGGGATGCTTTACATATAGAATTGGAATATAGCTAGTTTCATAAATAGGTTTTACAAAACATGGAATCAGACGTCAACAAATCTTTTTATTGTATCTTGTACTAAGGTCTATCATTGCTTTAAATTCAAATTATCACACTTAAATCTGGTGTTATTAAAAGAAACCTAAAATAAAAACAAAATCCCTCTTCTCTTGATTTCATCATAGTATTCTCCTACAAATGAATTTCAAAGGTATAAATATTGACTTAACTGAAACTGAGTTCAGTTTGATTTAAAAGTTTGATGTTCAACAGAGTGATATTGAAATTGAAATTTCTCAGATATTCTTTGCAAAACAACGAACTAAATATCTATGAAGCTACTTATTAAATATTAAACAAAAGGTAAAAGGTACTGAGTTTTATAAACTTTCTGGTCATGCATTGCTTAAATAATCTGAGCTGGAAATTATCAAATTATCACTCTTAAAGCTGGTGTTATTAAAAGTAACCTAAAATAAAAACAAAATCCCTCTTCTCTTGATTTGATCATAGTATTCTTCTACAAATGAATTTCAAATTTATAAATATTGACTTAATGATACTGGGTTCAGTTTGATTTAAAAGTATAATGTTCAACAGAGTGATATTGAAATTGAAATTTCTCAGATAGGCTTTGCAAAACACGGAAATAAATATCTATGAAGCTACTTATTAAATATTAGACAAAAGGTAAAAGGTACTGAGTTTTATAAACTTTCCGGTCATGCATTGCTTAAATAATCTGAGCTGGAAATTATCAAATGAGAGACATTTCTCGATTATCTTGACACGAGTGTAATTAAATACACTTAAGCTCTCGGTGCGTGAAATACAACCGAACATAACAGTTGAGAAATTTGACATGGCATTGGGAATTAATATTGTGGGGAGTTAGAACTCAGTATTAAATTAAATGTTATTTAAATCCTAATACATATTTCAAATGAACAACATAAATCTTGAGGCATGATGGTGAAAATTTTCATAACAGATTTTCATAAACCTTTTAAAAGATTTAATACAATGATTAATAAATATTTCAAAATGAACCTCTAATGCCTATTTGGCAAAAAAATTAGGAGAGAATTGAAACTTGAATTCTTTTTTATTTCTAAACTATTTAGTTTTTCAATAACGCATATTGACATGTTAGTCACAACAACATTTGTTCTAAAAATAAAAATCTTATGCCATCGTGTTAAGTTAAATGCTAACTTATCTTAAGTCGTTGTCCATTATGCATTGAAACAACTACTAAATTTAAAGTTTCTTTTAGAAAAATCTCTTTAACACATTGCGTTTGGGTACATTTCGTAGCAGAGCTGGTGGTTTGAGCTTAAATTTAGTTATTCAGTTATATCTCAGTAGACCGAAAATTATTTCATTTTTTAACCAATATTTTCATATTTCATACTGAAATATATAAACAAATATATAAATAGTCAAATAAACAATATATATATATATATATATATTATATAAATATACAAATATATAATATAAATATATATATATATATATATATATATATATATAACAAATATATATATATATATATATATATACATATATATATATATATATATATATATATATATATATATATAAATATATAAACATACATACATATATCATTTTCGCAAGGATAAATAAAAAATTAATTTTAAATCTAATTTGATTTTTTAATCAACATTCCCGTTCTGTGATTACGCATCGACTGATGTAAAAATTAGTTTTATTTGTCTAAATTATTCCAGAGTCTATGGACAGTAGACAAGAGTCTTGTCTAGTAGACAAGTCTACTAGACAAGTATTGTCTAGTAGATAAGAACATTCGTTCTTTTTCCTGTAAATACCGTTATTTTTGTATCTACAAGCAAACCATGTTGTTACACTAACACGTACTAGTCCGTGTCCCGCGCTCAAGTATCAATCGTCAGAAAATGTACTAGTACGTGTCCCGCATACAATGTGTTAATAGAATAAAAATTGATCATCCCCGAAACCTCGAGATGCCTACAAAAAAGGAATTCTAGTGTGATTTTTCCAGATAATGTCATATGCCTGTCTCTTAAATCTACTCTCATACTACTCTCGTGACCACTCTGCACTTCATTTTGTCCATTGTCATCTGGTTCAAGGAAAGGTAACTCTAACATTATTTTCAACAAGAAAAGTCGCCTAGTTCACAAATACACCAGTTAGTCCAAACGTTGAGATGGGTTACGGCGACATTTTAAAAGAGGAATATTTTGTTGAGCAAAACTGAGATATCTAATGTAAGCTTAGTATACTTAAAGAAGTTTTCATCTAATTCAAAGGAAAATGACGTTTTCTGCAATAAATGGTAGATTGCTGTAATATCTTGCCTCTGTGAGGTGTTTCAGTATTCATTAAATCAAATCCTTTTCTTTTTAATTTTTTTGTACAAATGTATATTTTGATCTAAAAGACAATTGAAAAATGTCATTTGATCTTTTAAAATAGCTTAAATTTGGAAAAACAAACTTATCGCCTCTTGAACCCCTATTTCAACTCATCAGAAGTGAAATTAAAAAAACATTAAAGTGGCTATCCTTTATGAAATAAACTTATAGTGTTGTTGTTGACTTATTCCACTTGATGAAACGAAGCACGATTGAACCGGAAGTTACTTGTTTTAAGGCAAAGGGGTGCGCTTATCCTTTACAACGAGCAATACAAGGGTGAAGTACGACTTATGCTTAAGTAGGTCCTCGTAATTTTGAATCAGGAACCAAACAGAAATCCCATAGACTTGGACTGTCACCCTCAAAGGTATTGATTGAGAACTTGGAGGACATTGTGACGACGAATATATTTTACGTTCTCCAGTCACCTTTAAAGAACACGGTGGACCTTAGGCGGGCTCGGGTTCCAAACGAGATCTGTTACGAGATCGTTGCCTTAAGCAACTGAGCTGCCGCGGCTCAAGAAACTTATAGTCTGAATCTCATTTTCCTGTATTCGGTAGTTTGGACAGTGAGTTGCTATATCAGACGTTAAAAGGATGTTTTAATATAAAATGGAGTTCAATAAAATCTTAAGTGTATAATGCTTTTCTTTTTGTTTAACGTCCATATGTTCGATCGTCCAAAATACATTTAATATAAAAATAGATTTGGCTGTCTTATTGATATACGAACTGCTTTATAAGGGTACGCAAACAAATGCATGTATATTGTTAGTTAGATAAAAGTATAGATATAAATATAAATGATCATAAAAAATAAAATATATTTTACTTAAAAGCAATTGGCTTTAATACAATTGTACGGTGTTAGCAATAAATGCTCTATCTAATAGAAAAGAAAGTCTAATACCCTCACAGGAATTTGTTTAGTAGATTTATGAGATATAAGAAGACTAATCCTTGATGACAAATATCCGTAAGTATCATCAATAGGTCAGATAAAGTTACTGACATAAATGTATCATAAGTATTAGAATAATGTTTGACTTCTAAATAAAAGATAACCATTTTGTAGGAACCGCTATATCCTAGTATGCATTTTTCAGATTTAATGTACTGCAAATGTAACGTCAAAATTAATTATAAATTATTTAGTTTGTATTATATTGTATGAAATAAAAAATTATATTTAGACAAAAGGAATGGGTTTTATTCTTGAATACATAAATTTAATTTTTGAATAAATAAATGCAAATTACAGAAAAAGTGCACTTACATGAATTTACTCAACCTACATTATATTTATTATGAAATGGTGTCACGCCCGAAGCATTTGGTAACAACTGTAGCTTTCTTTTTTAAAGTTAAGAAATATCTTAAAGATTTTCAATTTACAAATAAACTTACGTAGTAAAACAAAATGCATACTTGACTTTTAAATAAATATGAAAATAACTGAAGACTCATTATTTGGAATATTTCGCAAAATTCCTTTTCTAATTATCTGTAATGTCAATCACATATAACTAACATATTGCCTTATACAGTGAAGTTTAAACAACGTTTTGCTTCCTAAAATGTCACATATAATACTATGTAACATTCATACTGAATATTTGAGATTTTAATGAGAAGTTTTTATACAAATATTCCAAATGACATTGGAGATCGCAGAATATAATTAGAGACGTCTATATTATAAAGTACTGTAAATAACGTGGATAATCTATAAAAACTACTCAAAACATAAAATTTTATAGGAGATATTACAAATTCAAGATTGGCCATGACAGTTCGGACAAAATGTTCTGTTTCTTACGAATTTCGTTTCTTTGACTTCGGCACGTCTTTTGTTTTACTTCTACATTCCATAAATGAAAAATAATATAGATAACATATGCTCTATGTCAAAGAAATGAATTTTCAAGAGAGTATGTCTAAGATGTTTACTCGTTAAGAGCACTTCATAACTGGCATAAAAGAATATTTCTATGTGGAGGTGGAAACTACATCAACTGTACTTTTAGGTTATAGTCCTTCAATTGAGATCTCCAGATTTAAAATATATGTCTAAGTCAAAGAATGAATTTTAAAAAGAATATGCATAAGATGTTTCCTCCTCAACTGCACTTTTTACCTGGCATAAAAGAATATTTCTATGTGAATGTCTACATTAGATAAACTGTACTTTTAATGTATAGTCCTTCAATTCAGATCTCCAGATTTAAAATATATGTCTAAGTCAAAGAATGAATTTTAAAAAGAGTATGTATAAGATGTTTTCCTTCTCAATCTCACTTTTTAACTGGCATAAACTAATATTTCTATGTGGATGTGGACCCTAGGTCAATTGTACTTCCCGGGTATAACCATTATGTTCAGATCTCCAGATTTAAAATATATGTCTAAGTCAAAGAATGAATTTTAAAAAGAATATGCATAAGATGTTTCCTCCTCAACTGCACTTTTTACCTGGCGTAAAAGAATATTTCTATGTGAATGTCTACATTAGATAAACTGTACTTTCAATGTATAGTCCTTCCATTCAGATCTCCAGATTTAAAATATATGTCTACGTCAAAGAATGAATTCACAAAGAGTGTATATAAGGTGTTTCCTTCTCAATCGCGCTTTTTAGCTGGCATAAACTAGTATTTCTATGTGGATGTGGACCCTAGGTCAATGTACCTTTCGGGTATAGTTCTTCCGCTCAGATCTCCAGATTTAAAACATATGTTTTTGCTTCAAAGAAGGAAATTTAAAAAGAGTATGTCTAAGATGTTTTCTTCTCAGCTGCACTGTTTAACTGGTATAAACGAATATTATTATGTGGATGTGGACCCTAGGTCAATTGTACTTTCTGGGTATAATCATTATGTTCAGATCTGCAGATTTAAAACGTAAAAGAAGGAAATTTAAAAAGAGTATGCCTAAGATGTTTTCTTCTCAGCTGCGCTGTTTAACTGGCATAAACTAATATTTCTATGTAGATGTGGACATTAGGTCAACTGTACCTTCCGGGTATAGTCCTAATGTTCAGATCTCTAGATTTAAAATATATGTTCTACGTCAAAGAATAAATTTTCAAAAGACTTTGTCTAAGATTTTCATCCTCAGTTGCACATTTTAACTGGTATAAACGAATATCTCTATGTGGATGGGGACATTAGGTCAATTGTACCTTTTAGGTCTAGTCCTTCAGTTCAGATCTTCTATCAAGCATAATGTTGCAAAGCAATTTTTTAGTTGCAATGAAGACTTTTGCAGAAATGGATATTTTATTTGTGTAACTGTTCTTATAGAAGATAAATATGATTATTGCAATTTAAACAGCCCCCTTTTACATGTAGAAAATTTCTAAAAAAACATCTGTAACGTAATTGGTAGTTTACCAAACATTTCCATATAAATTCACGTGGTGGATAACATATATAAAGTATTCGTTCCTATAAGTAATCATATTCTAAGTTTGAAACAACTGCCCATATCGTCTTTTTCAATTTGAAAGCATACGCTTGTTGTTTAGACAAATATACAAATTTAAAAAAAAATGCTTCCGATAATAAAGTATAATAAGGAACATGGATGGTTAAAAATGCTTATTTGAAAACTTTAGAAGAATAAAGGATTTTTAGAAATTTAATAGCATATAATTATATACAAATAAGTAATAATAGTGTAAATTAAGTTTTTTTATTTTATAAAATGCAAAATTTTTAAAAAAATAAACTAAACTGTAAAATTAATTTACATTAATGTTTAAAATTGAATCATATTAAAATTTAAATAAAATCTCAAATATAAATTTATGAAAATACTATCATAATAAAATCCAAATACTAATAGTCTTAAATAAATATAATTATTCATATGACTCACAAAAATATGAAGTTCAAAAATAAAAGAATTCATATGAAGTTCAAAAATAAAAGAATTCATATATGAAGTTCAAACATAAAAGAATTGTGTATTAAAAATTAGGAAGAATTGAAATAAAATATAAGATAAGTAAATTATATCCTTTTATAATAAATAAGAAAATAAAAATATGATATTAAAATTATTTTTAATCAAATTTTCTTACTCTTTATTTTCAAATTTTATCTATTTTTCAAAACAATTATTCTTTAACTTTAATTAAATAGCACTTTATTGCACATTTTAAATTAATTGTGTAAAACATCGAATAACATTTTTGTATTTAAGTAATATCGTATTAATAATTTTTAAAAATATTTTCTTTTTCTCCTTCTGCAAAAATAATGGAAATGATTGAAATTCTAAGAATGACTAAGGATTTTCCAGAAATATTTTCTATAAAATACTTTAAAAGAAGAAGGAGTTAATTATTTCAATTATAAGGCATAATAAGGAACATGAGTAGTTAAAATTGTCAGTCTGAAAAATTTAGAGAAATAAATGGTTTTTAAAAAATTAATAGCATATAATTATAAACAAATATATAATAATAGTGTAAGTCAAGTATTTTTATTTTATAAAATGCAAAATTCATATATAAAACTAAATTATAAAAATACTTTGCTTTAATGTTTAAAATTGAATCATTAAAATTTAAGTAAAATCTCAAAAAAGTTTATGAAAATACAATCTTAATAAAATCTGAGTTCTAATAGTCTTAAATAAATATAATTATTCATATAACTGTCACATTAAAGTTCAAAAATAAAAGAATTGTGTATTAAAAAGTAGCAATAATTGAAATAAAATATAAAATAAGTAAATTATGTTCTTTTATAACAAATAAGAAAATAAAAATATAATATTGAAAATATTTTTAAGTAATCAAATTTTTCTATTCTTTATTTTCAAATTTTATCTATTTAAAAAAAATATTCTTAAACTTTAATGAAATAGCACTTTATTGCACATTTTAAATTAATTGTGTAAAACATCGAATAACTTTTTTGTATTTAAGTAATAAAGTATTAATCATTTTTAAAAATATTTTCTTTTTCTCATTCTGCAAAAATAATGGAAATGATTGAAATTCTAAGAATGGCTACGGATTTTCGAGAAATATTTTCCATAAAATACTTTAAAAGAAGACGGAATTAATTATTTTTCTTCCAGGCTATTCATTAACGATCAATAATCCAAATATTTGCTTAAAATCTGGCTTTTGCTCCGAAGAATTTAGATGAAGTTTTGTCTCCCAAATGAAAGATAACACGATTTTTTGACAGCTAATTTCAAGGCACTAATTCGATTATTTGCAGCTGATTGATTTAACGCTGGTTTTGGATTCCAAGACGAGGGACGTCTCATTAAAATATTTCCAAACTGTAGAATGCCACGTCTCAAGAATAATTTTCGACTGTGTAATTATTTAAGGGAATGTTTGTTCACAGTAAAATATATTCCAGGCATACAGTTTATGTATTTTGAAAATAACTTGGATTGCATAATATTTTACAAACTAGCATATAGCCCATCATATGACAGGATCAGTAGAATTTTTAATTTTCTAGAATTTTAATGTTCCCTATAAGGAAGGTGAAACTAGGTTTGTTTTTGGCTGAGAATTATCTGATACACGCTCAATAATTTGTTTATCTTTACTGACCGTATGCTAATTGCAAACTTTAATTTACCTTCTCATATTACGGTATAGGATGCAGATGGAGGTTTTAATATTGACAGTGATTATTTGACGGTATGTATGAATGGTGTCCAAAATTTAGCATATCGATTGCAAACCGTGTGGTTATTGGATTGAATAGTTAATAAATTTCGAATTTGAATAATCACAAATCAAATCTTGAACTTTGGGTTTTAAGAATTATCTTGAAGTTAAATAAGAATGGTAAATGTTTAACATTAATTAAGAATCAAATGAGGTAACTGCTTACCTCTTGTTAATTCTGGGGACTTGCATGAAGAATCTGTAGAAATTGAATTAGGGATAAAAACAGAAAACGGCTGTTGCACACACTTTCTTTTTATTACACAACACGTCACGAAAAATGGAGAATAAATGGAGCAATGAATAAATAATTATGAATTATGTTAGGCTTTAAACACATCTTTCATAAATGAATAAGAACAGAATATAGGAATATGAATAGTATTACATTAAAAATCAAACGTCGAATCCCAACAGCCTTAGTCTATTACACATACAGTTTGGTTTTTACTCCCTCGCTCCATAGCGACATCTAGCATTCCAAGGCGAAATTAATCTAACAGTTATGTATAAAAAACAAACACACAAACAAACAAACTTCTTAATTTTCAAAGATATATATCTTAAAAGCTAGATATTTATTAGTGCATGAAATAGATTCCTAGACTTTTATGAAAATGATTTGTTGTTAATACCGGTGATAAAATTTTCATTGCAGCAAAAAATAATCAGTGATTTAATTTAAATTTATCCCATATGTACTTTATCCATTATTTAATACAAACATAAAAGAAAATTATTTACTTAATATTTAAATTGAGTGATAAAACTTATGAAAATAATACAGACGATATTTAAATAATTTAAAATAAGAAAAGATTAAAGGAGATGGTTAAAGGAATGATGTCATTATGTTAGAAAGAAAATGTTAGCTTTAATTAATTATTATGTGATAAATTGATAAATTTAATTTTCTGATCTTAATCGGGGACAACAGAGCTTGAAATAACGGCATTAAAAAAAAAAACACGAAAAGGGACAAAGGGGTGGATTTCAAACGTTTTTGAACTGTATTTGGATTTTTTTAACCCTAACTCATCAAAAATAAAAATGTTGCCTCTCTTCCATTCAGGTACCGCTTCAATAAATTCATAAATTTCTGACAGACGGATACAGACAAACCAACTTAGGCTATTATTACATAGGGGATTTGAAAGTAAGTGTATTTAGTATAAAAAACAAATGCATGATGATTGCCGTATATTACTTACGCATAACTATTCAATTATTTTAAGGTTATAAAACAATACTTTTGAAAATTTAAATGATTTGTTAGGCGTATACATGAAACAATTATTCATGTAAATACAAGCTATGCAATTATCTCTATTTTAAAGGTAACATGAGTATAAACATTTTTTTTAAATTTGTAAATAACAGTTTTATTTTTTACAAATTAAATTTTAAAATAGAAAATAACATAGTTGTAAAATTGTAAACTACAAATTAAATTTGTAATACGATACATATAACAAGTATTCAAGCAAATTTAAGCTATGCAGTTATCTCTTTTGTAAAATTAACACATTGTATGCTTGACACGTACTAATACGTTTTCTGACAATTGATACTTGAGCGCGGGTCTGGTAGTAGTACGGGTTAGTGTAACAACATGGTTTGTTTGTGGGTACAAAAATAACGGTATATACAGGAAAACGAAGCCGAATGTTCTTGTCTACTACATAGATTCTGGAAAAATTTAGACAAATAAAAACTAGTTTTTACATCAGTCGATGCGGAACCACAGAATGGGAAGGTTGATTAAAAATCAATTTACATTTAAAATTAACTTTTTATTTATCCTTGCGAAAATGATATTATATATATATGTATATTTATATATTATATATATATATATATATATATATATATATATATATATATATATATATATTTGTATTTATATATATATATATATATATATATATATATATTTGTTTATTTGTCTATTTATGCATTTGTTTATGTATTTCAATATAAAATACAAAAAATTGGTAAAAAAATTAAATTATTTTCGATCTATTAAAATTTAACTAAATAACTAAATTTATGTGCAAAACGCCTGCTCGAGGTACAATTCCACGGCGAAATGTAACCGCACACAATGTGTTAACAGGCGTAGAAAAATCTGTTTAAATTTGTAAATAAGTGTATACAGGAGAGTTCAAATGTATGATGACTGCTATATATTAGCAATATTTAAAGTACTTTTTAAATTTTCAGTTAATTTTACTTTACAATTTTTTCACTGTTCTAATAGTTTGAAAATTCCGCTAGACAGTTACGAATAAAACATAATCATTTGCCAGAGTAAATATTTTTCATTTTACTAATAGTGTCATCTGAAAACAAAGACTGCTGGAATACTTCCATTAGATGATTTTCCATGCCAGAACTTCTGGTTATTCCTGTAGGCGTATCATTCTTATCGTATACCAGCTATCTAAAGCACCTAGCGTTGTCTGGGTTTTTTAATATCTTCCAGTGACTGTCTTACTATCATTAGCAATCGTGATTCAAAGAAATGAGTGCAGTATTTACGTATGTATCAAAGAATAAAAATAAGCTTTTCGAAACTAAAGTAGTTTTATCTTATAATTTTTTTTATCCGCAGTATTATTTACAGGTGACATGTGCTATTCATATTGGTTAGAAACAGGTTTGATCCCATATTTCTGCATTTCCCTTCTTCAAAACAATTGTTTTTAATAGAATATACGGGTATGATTTTTATTTCATATACCAGCTATCTAAACCACCCATTGTCCAGTTTTTTAATATTGTCCAGTGATTCTCATAATCTCATTATACATAATGATGCAAATAAATGAGTGCAGTATTTATGTGTGTATCAAAGAATTCAAAGAACAAAAATGAGCATTTATAAACTTAAATAGTTTTATAGTTATAATATTTTTCTTTCATAGCCTTATATACATGTAAAATGAGTTACTTTTTATATTGATTAGAAAAAGGTTTGATCCCGTATTTCTGCATTCCCCTTCTTTAAATTCGTTGTTTTTAATGGAATATAAGGATATCGTTTTTTATATTATACCAGCTATCTAAACCACCAAGTATTGTCCAGGTTTTTTTAATATCGTCTAGAGACTCTTATACATCATGATGCAAATAAATATATATAGTATTTATGTGTGTATGAAAGAATGCAAAGAACAAAAATGAATTAGCAAAGTTAAATAGTTTTATAGTTATAATATTTTTCTTTCATAGCCTTATATACATGTAAAATGAGTTACTTTTTATATTGATTAGAAAAAGGTTTGATCCCGTATTTCTGCATTCCCCTTCTTTAAATTCGTTGTTTTTAATGGAATATACGGATATCGTCTTTTATCTTATACCAGCTATCTAAACCACCCATCATTGTTCAGGTTTTTTAATATCCTGCAGTGACTCTAATAATCCCATTATACATCATGAAGCAAATAAATGAGGGCAGTATTTACGTATGTATCAAAAAACGTAAAGAACAAATATGAGCATTTGTAAACTTAAATAGTTTTATAGTTATAATATTTTCCTTTTACAGCCTTATTTACATGTAAAATGAGTTACTTTTTATATTGATTACAAACATATTTGCTCCTATATTTCTGAATTCCCCTTCTTTAAAACCATTGATTTTAATATAATATAAGGATATCATTTTTTATATTATACCAGCTATCTAAACCACCAAGTATTGTCCAGGTTTTTTTAATATCGTCTAGAGACTCTCATAATCTCATTATACAACATGATGCAAATAAATGAGTGCAGTATTTACGTGTGTATCAAAGAATGCAAAGAACAAAAATGAGAATTTGTAAACTTAAATAGTTTTATAGTTATATTTTTGTTTCACAGGTCTTATTTCCAGGTAAAATGAGTTACTTTTTATATTGATTAGAAACAGGTTTGCTCCCGTAATTCTGCATTCCCCTTCTTCAAAACCGCTCATTTTAATAGAATATACAGGTATCATTTTTTATCTTACTAGCTATATAAACCACCCATCATTGTCCAGGTTTTTTAGTATCGTCCAGTCACTCTCATAATCTCATTATACATCATGATGCAAATAAATGAGAACAGTATTTATGTGTGTAGCAAAGGATGCAAAGAAAAATAATGATAATTTGTAAACTTAAATAGTTTTATAGTTATAATATTTTCCTTTCATAGACTTCTTTACAGGTAAAATGAGTTACTTTTTATATTGATTAGAAACAGGTTTGCTCCCGTCTTTCTGCATTCCCCTTCTTTAAAACCATTGTTTTTAATAGAATATAGGGTAACATTTTTTATCTTATACTAACTATCTAAACCACTCGACAATATCCAAATTTTTTGATATCGTCCAGCTTCTCTCATAATCTCATTATACATCATAATGTAAATATATGAGTGCAGTATTGACGTGTGTATCAAAGAACGCAAAGAACAAAAATGAGCATTTGTAAACTTAGTAGTTTTATAGTTATAATATTTTCGTTTTACAGGTCTTATTTACCAATAAAATGAGTTACTTTTTATATTGATTAAAAACAGGTTTGCTCCCGTATTTCTTCATTCCCCTTCTTCAAAACCATTGCTTTTATTAGAATATACTGTATAATTTTTTTATAATATACCAGCTATCTAAACCATGCATCATTATCCGGGTTTTTTAGTATCGTCGAATGACTCTCATAATCTCATTATACATCATGATACAAATAAATGAGTGCAGTTTTTAAGTGTGTATCAAAGAATGCAAAGAACAAAAATGAGCATTTATATGCTTAAATAGTTTTATAGTTATAATATTTTCCTTTCATAGTCTTATTTACAGATAAAATGAGTTACTTTTTATATTGATTAAAAACATGTTGCTTATGTATTTATGCAATGTCCTTCTTCCAAAACACTGCTTTTATTAGAATATACTGTACAATTTTTTTATAATATACCAGCTATCTAAACCATGCATCATTATCCGGGTTTTTTAGTATCGTCGAATGACTGTCATCTCATTATACATCATGATACAAATAAATGAGTGCAGTTTTTAAGTGTGTATCAAAGAATGCAAAGAACAAAAATGAGCATTTATATGCTTAAATAGTTTTATAGTTATAATATTTTCCTTTCATAGTCTTATTTACAGATAAAATGAGTTACTTTTTATATTGATTAAAAACATGTTGCTTATGTATTTATGCATTCCTTCTTAAACATGTTTTAATAGAATACTAATTCTTATATACAGAAATAAATTGTCGAAAAAAATTTAGTTTCAATAATTGCAAGAGAACAATACATTAGAATTATATTATAGTTATAAATTTTTATGCATCAGGTCTTCTTTACAGGTAAAATGAGTTACTTTTTATATTGATTAGAAACAGGTTTGCTCCCGTATTTCTGAATTCTCCTTCTTTAAAATTATTGTATTTAATATAATATAGGTATAATTTTTTATATTATACCAGCTATCTAAACCACCCAACATTCTCCATGTTTTTTAATATCATTCAGTAACTCTCATAATCTCATTATACATCATGATGCAAATAAATATATATAGTATTTATGTGTGTATTAAAGAATCCAAAGAACAAAAATGAGAATTTGTAAATTTAAAAAGTTTTATAGTTATATTTTTGTTTCACAGGTCTTATTTACAGGTAAAATGAGTTACTTTCTATATTGATTAGAAACATGTTGTTTGTGTATTTATGCATTTTCCTTCTTTCAAAACATTATTTTTAATAGAATGGGATACT
>CM063511.1:109416048-109433548 GCA_032207245.1 Pardosa pseudoannulata
TAGTACACAGGGGATAAATATTTAGTACTTTAGAAAAGAAAGTATTTTCTGCGTGATACAAGAAGTCACAAAAGAGTCGTGATAAAAACGTCTACTAATGCCACCTGTCACCTCTTCAATACAAAAAAAAGAAGTGAGCGGAAATATATTTTAAGAATTTTATGCGAGAAAAGGGTTGAATACAAAAAGGGAAGAAAAATTATACAGGTATGTTTTCGAGGAGTCTAGAAGAAATAAAATTATAAAATACCATTAAATAAATAAATAAATAAATAAATATGAGATCAAGGTGATCTAATGCAATGAAATATCAGAATTTTCCAAACTGACCACAGAATTTTCAAGAGTGAATAAATTCTGCAATGGGAAATGAACCAAGGAGGGGCTAAAAATGTAAAACGATATATACGGAAGCACTCTCGAAGATGAGAAGAGATTTAAGTATTGAGGTTCGAGAATTAAAAGTCATTTTTTTTTTGTGTGTGTGAAAAAAAAAGGTGGCTACAATGGTGTAACTGAAAATTTATTATTCGCTGAGCATTGTAGAAATTTTGCATATATATGTTTTAATTATCTAAACTTCATCTGTCTTAATGAAAATATTCTGAGTATAGTAACTTATGATCTGAGAATGATAACTTAGGATAATAACATGGTTATTGAAGATTTAAATTAATTTTAAAACTAATTAGAATTTAATTTTAAGAAGTAGTGACTCAGCACAATGGAAACACCCAAATTTCTAAAAGCAAGGATTGGGTGTTTCAAGATGATAATGTTACTTTATAAATACTCATAAAGGAAAAAAATAACTATACCACTGCATTCCAAACTTATCCGATTTCACCAAATGGGAATATGTATCTGTTCGCATTCATAGAACAAACTGAAAAGAAGCCAATCTCTACTGCTTTTAAGATAGCCTGTAACGATTGTTATTTGATAGCTTTTCAAACTATAACGATTGTTCGGAAAATCATCCCGCGTAAATGCTTTGGAAGATTTTTTCTGCTCAAGCGCATGCATAAGTGCATCTTTGGAATATTTTAAAGATGATTCACGTGATATCATTAAATCATGTATATCAATTCATCCTACTTTTTAAGTGCTATATTTCTTCTAATATTTAAGAAATAATGTAAAGAAGTTATGAAATGGTTCACCAATGAAAAGTCAAACAACTATACTCCGAGTAAGTTCTCTAACAGTGTTACTTTTACTAAAATTTGTTTGTGATAGTTTACGTTTTTATCAATAATTGATTAATTTTCACTAGAATTTAGACCTTCATATTACGGGATCAGTAAAATTTTTAATTTTCCAGAATTGTAATGTACCCTATGAGGCAAGTAAAAAAATGGTTTGTTTTTTGGCTGACAATTATCTGGTACAAGTTCAATAATTTATTTATCACTACCGACCGCATGTTAGTTGCCAACTTTAATTTATTTTGTCATATTACAGGATAGGATGGACAGCAGAGGTTTCTACATTGACAGCGATTATTTGGTGGTATATATGAATGATCCCCAAAATTTAGCAAATATATTGCAAACCGTGTGGTTTTGTATAAAAAACAAACCCACAAACGAACAAACTTCTTAATTTTCAAAGATATATAACTTAAACGCTATATATTTATTAGTCCGTGAAATAGACTCCTAAACTTTTATGAAAAGAATTTGTCGTTAATACCGGTGGTACCGGTTCACTGGTACAAAAAATAATCGATGATTTAATTTAAAACTATCACATATGTACCTAATGTATTATTTAAGCCAAATATAAAAGAAAAGTATTTACGTAATATCAATGAGATGGTTAAAGGAATGACGTCATAATGCTAGAAATGAAGTATATATATACCAATTTATTTTAGAATCGCATCAATAGCTTAGGAGAAGATAAACTTTACTCGCTGACCCTAATTCATCAAGAATCTAATATGGATGCCTCTAACCATTCCAGGTTCAATCGATTCATAAATTCGAGGACAAACGGACAGCTAACTTAGGCTATTATTATAAAGTTAATAGGAAACTGCTTGCTGAAAGTTTCTTTTACATAGATATTTACAGAAATGAAACTGGAAAGCGGAATTGGCTTTAGATTCAGATTTCTCAAGTAAAATGTTGTTCTTTTTAGCTGTTTAACAGAAATGAAACTGGAAAGCGGAATTGACTTTAGATACAGATTTCTCAAGTAAAATGTTGTTCTTTTTAGCTGTTTAACAGAAATGAAACTGGAAAGCGCAATTGACTTTAGATTCAGATTTCTCAAGTAAAATGTTGTTCTTTTTAGCTGTTTAACAGAAATGAAACTGGAAAGCGGAATTGACTTTAGATTCAGATTTCTCAAGTAAAATGTTGTTCTTTTTAGCTATTTAACAGAAATGAAACTGGAAAGCGGAATTGACTTTAGATTCAGATTTCTCAAGTAAAATGTTGTTCTTTTTAGCTATTTAACAGAAATGAAACTAGAAAGCGGAATTGACTTTAGATCCAGATTTCTCAAGTAAAATGTTGTTCTTTTTAGCTATTTAACAGAAATGAAACTAGAAAGCGGAATTGACTTTAGATTCAGATATCTCAGGTAAAATTTGTTCTTTTTAGCTATTTAACTGAAATGAAACTGGAAAGCGGAATTGACTTTAGATTCAGATTTCTCAAGTAAAATGTTGTTCTTTTTAGCTGTTTAACAGAAATGAAACTGGAAAGCGGAATTGACTTTAGATTCAGATTTCTCAAGTAAAATGTTGTTCTTTTTAGCTATTTAACTGAAATGAAACTGGAAAGCGGAATTGACTTTAGATTCAGATAACTCAAGTAAAATGTTGTTCTTTTTAGCTATTTAACAGAAATGAAACTGGAAAGCGGAATTGACTTAGGTCCAGATTTCTCAAGTAAAATGTTGTTCTTTTTAGCTATTTAATAACTCTATAGATTAAGAAAGATAACAAAACTTTTATAGGTTTTTTACAAGGCAACTAATTAGTTTCTTTTTAAGACTATCCTAATTACGAAATGGTTAGTGTCCTGAATTCCATAAATTGAGAATGAATTCAAATTTTAAAGATGTGAATTTTTTTATGTGTATTCATATAGTTTAAGCTGACTATATGATACTTTCACAATAAAAATATAATTATAGAATGAAATAATGCTAAAGTAATTTCGGTGTATATTATAGATTATCTCCAGAATATATGCATATCACTAAAATATTTAAAATATTTTATTCAAATATCACTAAACCTTCTTGCTGTTGATAAAGTTTGAAGTTTATATAAAGTTGACTCTATGGTATTTTCACAATAAAAATATATTCAATTGTGGGATGAAATAATGCAAAATTATTTACGGTGCATATTATAGATTAACTCCAGAATATATGCATATCATTAAAATATTTAAAATATTTTATTGAAATAGCACTGAACGTTCTTACTGTTCATAAAGTTTGAAGTTTATATAAAGCTGATTCTATGTTACTTTCACAATAAAAATATATTTAATTCTGTGATGAAATAATGCAAAAGTAATTACGGTGTATATTATAGGTTATCTCTTGAATATATGCATATCACTATAATATTTCAAATATTTTATTCGAATAGCACTGAACCTTTCTCCTGTTGATAAAGTTTGAAGTTTATATAAAGCTGATTCTATGATAATTTCACAATAAAAATATATTTAATTGTGGGATAAAATAATGCAAAATTAATTGTGTTGTATATTATAGATTATCTCCAGAATATATGAATATCACGAAAATATTTAAAGTATTTTGTTCAAATAGCACTAAACATCCTTGCTGTTCATAAAATTTGAAGTTTATATAAAGAGAAATTTAGTTTTGGCATCAACTCTAATTTTTTACTTTTAATACATCATAAAACGTACTAAAATTCTTTCAAAGAACTTATAACGTTACCGTTTGCAACGAATAGAGAATAAAGCAACCACGAGTGGTGAAAAAATAATACTTTCTGTAACGTTGAATATTCACCATGATTGAGTTAATTAAAATACCCTATCTCTGTAAAGGAAAAAAAAATGACTCCATGCTTAATTTCATGCTTTTGATTTTTGTAAGGTTCATTAAATGATCTGATTAATTTTTTTGAGAAAACTAGCCGTTCGAAATTAAAGATATAGAGATTAGAGAAAAAAATAACTGTAACTTCCTCAAACTTTTTTCCGAAAATAAGAAAAATAAAACTAATGCTTTCGCCAGAAAATTTAAGTACTATGACTTTTTATTTAAATTCTAACTTTTTAGCAATCTGACATGTACAGATTACCGTCAATATACTGCTAGAAAAATAAGAAGATACGTGATTTTTACATAATGAATACTTGTGATTTAAAAACATAATTCTTCCTTCTCGGTGGCTTCTGAGAATAATCCCTTATATAATAATCCTCGAATTTATGAAGCGAAGCATACAGGAATGGATACAGGCACGCATACTGGATTATTGATGAGTTAGGTTTAGCAAAATTCCAAGCGAGTAAAGTTTATCTTCTCCTAAACTATCCATTTGATTCTAAAATAAATTGGTATAAATACGTTTCATATCTCAACGATAAATACTGTCGTCTTTAAAACGTTCTAAACCGTTTTCCCGTTTTAATGCCCTTATTTCGAACCCTATTTTCCCCTGTTAAGAGCAGGCGATTGAATTTATAACATAATAAATAGGTTAAAATAGCATTTTTTCTAGCATTATGACGTCATTTCTTTAACCCTTTCATTGAATCATTTCTTATTTTAAATTATTTGAATATCGCCTGCATTATTTTCAAGCGTTTTATCACTGAACTTATATATTACATAAATAATTGTCTTTTATATTTGGCTTAAATAATAGATTAGGTACATATGTGATAATTTTAAATTTAATCATGGATTATTTTTTGTTTCAAGATCATTCTCAGTCAAATAACAACCATTTTTTTACCTCCTTCATAGGGTACTTTACAATTCTAGAAAATTAAAAATTTGATTGATCTCAGCATTAATCCATATCATAATGACATTATGACGTCATTTCTTTAACCCTCTCATTAAATCATTTCTTATTTTAAATTATTTAAATATCGTCTGCATTATTTTCAATCGTTTTATCACTGAACTTAGGTATTACGTAAATAATTTTCTTTATATTTTCTAAAATAATAGATTAGGTACATATGTGATAATTTTAAATTTAATCATAGATTATTTTTTGTTGCAAGATAATTCTCAGTCAAAAAACAACCATTTTTTTACCTGCCTCATAGGGTACTTTACAATTCTGGAAAATTAAAAAATTTACTGATCACAGCATTACCCCATACCATATACCATAATGACATTATGACACCATTCCTTTAACCATCTCATTGAATCATTTCTTATTTTAAATGATTTAAATATTGTCTGCATTATATTCATACGTTTTATCACTGCACTTAGATATTACGTAAATAATTATCTTTTATCTTTGGCTTAAATAATAGATTAGGTACATATGTGATAATTTTAAATTTAATGATAGATTATTTTTTGTTGCAAGATAATTCTCAGTCAAAAAACAACCATTTTTTTACCTGCCTCATAGGGTACTTCTGGAAAATTCTGGAAAATTAAAAAATTTATCCCAGCATTAATCCATATCATAATGACATTATGACGTCATTTCATCAACCCTCTCATTGAATCATTTCTTATTTTAAATTATTTAAATATCGTCTGCATTATTTTTAAGCGTTTGATCACTGAACTTAGATATTACGTAAATAATTTTCTTTTATATTTGGCTTAAATTATAGATTAGGTACATATGTGATAATTTTAAATTTAATCATAGATTATTTTTTATTGCAAGATAATTCTCAGTCAAAAAACAATCATTTTTTTTCACCTGCCTCATAGGGTACTTTATAACTCTGGAAAATTAAAAATTTGACTGATTACCACATATTACGGGCTATATGCTAGTAATAAATAAATGCTAACAAATTTTAAACGAAGGACTATGAAGACTAAAAAATGGATTTCACGCAAAACATATTTAGTTTTAAATGTCAGAGAAAGTTGAAATTTTAGTGTTGAGGAAGATAAATATAAAACCTCATATATTTAGGTTAAATGTATGTAAAATGAATTATGAACTACCGGAAATAAACACTACAGTAACTTTTGTAGAGGATTTGAACATTGTACTACGTCCGAATGTAGATTGAAAACAAATGCTTATTAATAATTCAAAAAAAAAAAACTTTTTTGAAGGAGAGAGACTATTTGAATAGCAATTATTAAGCAAGTTGTAGAATATCAAATTGACATTTCGGTGCAAAGTTCTTATATTTCCTCGTTTGTGTCAAGCAAGGGCTATCAACTTCTTTTATCTCACAAATTACCTTGTATTCTCAATTATTGTACTGTACGTTATTGCATATCTATATTGATATTTTATGCTTCAAGTGTGCTTTTCCTATCATCTTCCAATTTTCATGTTTATTTTCTTTCTTTGGGATAAAATAATAGTTCCTGAAAGCGTACTAGATTACAAAATGTCTTCTAAAAACGTAACATAATTTTGTGATGTATGTGAAACAGCTGCACACTTTTTCATATTATTGCCTTTTTAAATACAAAATAGAAAATAATCGAAGACTTTGTAGGCTTTAGGGTGTCTTCTTAGGGTTAAGATTTGATTTTTTAAATTATTTTAATGATATACTTTTACTTTTTAGTAGCATTATTTACACATTTTACAATTACCTAACACATAATAAGATTACAATGGTATGCAGGATACAATCGAAATTATCAGCAATTTAAAAAAAAATAAAGTAATATCTCCCTATACGAAGGTCGCCTTTTAATTTTTATAAACGACCAAATAGAAGATCTAGTGAAATTTATCTTCAGGATATTTATAAAAATCATTTTTTTTTAACTTGTAATCAGTGATATCTTAGAAATTGTCTGCGTACTTCATTTACAGGGAATATTTAAAGGCCCCTCCACACTATGGTCCACTGCAAGCCATTACCACTGTGTTAGAGGGGGGGTATGGCTTATCGCGGTCGATGATGGCAGACGATATAATGGCCTTAGCGGAGGATGGCTTCGGAAGCGGTTTTTCTCCAAACATCAAAGGCAGCCAGATGCGCAACTAAAGTGCGCAGTAGACTATATGGATAAATCTACGCACTCGGCTCTTTTAGTGGCCCATTTTCTGGATGCAACCCGTAAACCATCTTCCAAGATGATCATCAGGAAGTGGTGAACAGTTGGCCATAATGTGGAGTCTACATAAAAGAAGCAAGTGAGTGAAAAAAATGTTATAACTTGTGAAGGATACCATTGGATGATTTTTTATGATTTTAAGAAAGGACTCACTCGATACGAATGCATAAAATCACTTCGTGAATCTTTTGTTAGTGAATCACCATTAGAAAAGACAGTTTATAATTGGTTTGCCGAATTTCGTCGTGGTCGTGAGTCAGTTAGTGATGAATCTCGTGAAGGATGACCAAACTCGGTAGTGATTCCCAACAACATCAAAGATGTTCGCAAGATGATTGAAAAAAATCGGTCTGTCACGTAGCGGAAGTTAGAGCCATCCCTTGGCATATCACAGATTGCAATACATTTTATTTTGCACGAACATTTAGCTGCTAAAGGTATTTGTTCCAGATATATTCCTCACAAGTTGAAAGAAGCTCAAAAAGAGCCTCGTGGAAATTGGTGTAAGGAAACTCTAAAATAATTCAAACCGGGAACAACAAAATCGGTAAACAACATCGCTACAGGCGACGGAGCTTGGATATATTCATATGAGCCGGAAACT
This sequence comes from Pardosa pseudoannulata, assembly GCA_032207245.1. Classification (NCBI taxonomy): domain Eukaryota; kingdom Metazoa; phylum Arthropoda; class Arachnida; order Araneae; family Lycosidae; genus Pardosa; species Pardosa pseudoannulata. The sequence goes on from CM063511.1 coordinate 109,423,898, forward strand.
AAACAACAGTTCACTCTCTGGGTGTTTCAAGATGTACTGAATCTCATGAAAGGTGTTCGTTCACGAAAACAGTCCAAAAAATAGTTGCCTGTTTCTTCGGCCTTGTAGGACATATCGAAAAATTCCTTTAGAGCATCGAAAAACTGTTAACGCTAAATGGTAAACAAATATTTGTTTGTTAAAAGTCATCAACGAAATCAAGAAAAACAACGAAAAATGAAGCGTCATTCTTCATAATATCACCAGCTCCGACACAGCACGTGAAACAATTGATTATTTGAAGGATGAAAATATCAAATTAATGTCTCATTACCCATATTCTCCTGATTTGTCGCCTAACGACTTTACTTTTTCTTGTTCCCTTATGTCGAACAAAATATACTTGGGCAATAATTTTCATCATCTAAAGACGCTGTTGATGCCTTCTAAACCATGTTTCTGAAATATCAATTTCAGGGTGGAAAAAAATGTTTTAAGAATAAGTTTGAACGGATGGAAAAGTGTATAAATCTTAGAGGCGAATATTTTGAAAAGCAATAAAACAGTTTGTTCCCCAAAAACTTTTTTTCGTCCTAATTTTTGTAAAAAATTAAAAGACAAACATCGTATTTAAATGTAAAATTTTATCTTTATATAAAAGTAACCTTTAAAAGAGAAAAAAAAGCTTATTAATTTTAGTGTATATAGTAGTAACAAGTTTGATTAAAGTTTTGATTTACGATTTCAAAATAAACTTTAAATTTTTGCTTGAAGCTCTACGGTTTGCTACTTTGCTATATGAGTTGTAACGAGACCTGTACCTACTGCTTAAAGCTGATATCTAGTAGTGGGATTAGAATCCATGAACACAGAATGACAGCGCCCTACCCATTAGACATTTGTCTGGCTTTATTTAAGTTGAAAAATATTTTTTTGTCCATTTGTAGAAAGGGGTTTACAAATTATTTACAACCATTATAACGTTTTCGAACATTTAGTTTAAATCAAGTTTGTAGTTTAATTATAGAAATTATATGAATATACAAACATAGAACTTTTTTACAAAAATAGTTGTCTGGACGATTTCAGTCTAAATAATGGCAAAAGAAAAGCTCATATAGTTTTAATATTGAGAAATACTTTATACAGTTTTAAAATTAAGTAAAAGATTTGTAAACTTAATATGTTACTTATTATTTAAACATAATTTAAATTAATTTACCCACAAATTATGCTGCTTTAGTCAAAAATACTCAACCATAAAAATTAGCATTTCCAATCCGATATATTCGTATGAAGAGGTAAGCAGGAAGATAAATGGCAGTTTATTAAACTTGGTTGTTTACTAGAAAGTTAAATGGCTCATTTCAGCTTAGAATACGAAGTATACTTGAAAAGAAGAAACATAAGGATACTAAATCACTTCAAGAATCAGAGTAGCAGGAAAATAGAGTTTACAGTTCGCAATTCTAGAAAAAGAGAACGAGGTAGTGCAAAATCATTTACAGTCAGTTTGTGTAACATTTTGGAAAGTGATATTTCACAACAAATATAATTCTTTCATTCTGAAGTTTGTAGTTAAAAGAGTTCCAGGAAAATGCATTTAGGTTTAAAGAGTAAAGTTCAAGACATCAATTTAAAGATACACATGTATATGTATTATTATATGTACACAAGTTTCTGTTACTTACTTTTTAAAAAATGAAATATCCATGATAACACTTGCAATAATTTAATAATTTCATAGACTGTTGTATGAGATATAATAATCTTACTAAGCCTATTTTTTATATTGTAAAATAGTTAAATCTTTCAGCGTTAAAAATGATCAAGTATGAGAAAACAAGGCTGTATACGTTTGTTTTGAAGCTGAAACAGCTTTATGTTTTGTTCTGTTTAGACATGTTTAAGCTGTCGAGTAGCTCTCGTTTATATTTGGGTATTAACCTATGATCAAATGTATAGTGGTATTTATTTTGGTTAGTCACAAAGACTAAGTATTATTTGGTTGCGTCGTGTAAAATATGTAAGTACTAAATTTGAAATAAGGTTCTGAGAGGCTACAGACTTAAAATAAGAAAATAAACTAAAAGGGTAAATTAAAAGTAACTGAAATCAGCTTAAAATAAAAAAAAGTAAATTTATTATAATGATATATATACATCTATATATACACAATCTGATTCTATCTTCATAAAATTTACTTTATCAATACTTTCAATTTAGCCCCTTCCCTGGTTTGCCCGTACGCCGTATGGGCACAGCTTTCGGACCTTTACAGATTTGCCCTTACGGCGTACGGGCAATCTGATTTCTTTTTCGCTTGCACTGTTTCGGTCGTATTTTTTCCAATTTTAGTAACAAATTATTCGTATGGATGCCGATAGTTGCCCAGTAAATGATAGTTTGCAGTTTATTTTTTTTTTCTATTCTGATTCAAAAGCGCGGGTTTTTTCGCATGTTTTGTATCAGAAGACGATTGTTATCATTCAGTGTATAGCTTTCTGGTTATATTTTACTAACCGCCTGATAATTTTATTGATGTATGAATAATATATTTTTGAATAATATATTTTTACTTTTAAGTAATGGATAATTCAAAGCGTATGGAGTTAATTTCTTGCGATTCGAACTGTGACTCAGAATCAGAAACTGAATTATCTGTAAATGATAGTAGCGAAAGGTTACTAGATGACCTGGATAGTAGTGACTCTGATAGTAGTAGAGAAGGAATCAGTTAAGCAAGACAATTTTATAAAATTAATTGTGATAATCCTTCGGATCCGCTTCCTAGATTTGCTTTCACTGGAATTCCAAAAATTAACTTGGATATCGATGAGACTAAAGGTAAACTTCAGTTCTATGATGCTTTCATAGAAAGATAAAAAGTTCTAATAAAAGCTTAAAAATGTTAGAAATGTTAATTTTAATAACATATCTTTACTTAAAAATGTAAAATGAACAAAAAAATGAAAAAAAAAATGTGACATTTTTTTTGACCGAATTCTGGTAAAAAATGAAACTGTTAAAGGGTTAGGTGCCACACTAATTTAGGTCTGACAATAATTTTCCATCAACGACGTAAATATAACTAAGAAATAGGACCTAATCTCAATTTCAAATATATTTAAAAAGGGGTACCTATGTGGGTTAATATGGAGTGCCAGGAACACTGCTGGTTGAGAGATAATCAGGATTTGGTATGTGTGGTAGCAAATTTCAATCTTTCGTCTACCTGGTCAGGGGCTTCCTTCTGAGTATTTGAGGTGCGGTCGTGATATTTCATACAGAAACCCTGCTGGTAGTCGCTAGATGTTCCAAACGTTTCCGGAGTCTGTCTAACTCGAGGCTATTCTCCTTGAAGTCCCAAAGTCTCACAGTCGTCTCCTCCGACTTGCGACCTCTCTGGTCTCCTTGATTCGACTCCACTCTCGAACACCCCTTCTCCTTCTTTTCGTCTGATCGGGATAGTTGTAAAACTCTAATTGGTCTCCTTAACCTCTCCTTGAAACCTCCAACGTAGAAAAACCTTATTCCTTCAAATTGGTCCTTCTCCCTTAGGGACTCATAAATAACTCCACAAAGGTACATTCTTATTTAGTGTCATGTACGGAGACGTGATTCTAATCTGGGACTGGGATCAGAACCCCGCCCGAGAATACCGCACACGACGAAAAAACCGTTGAATATTCTTTATGGTGCTCTTTCCTTTACAAAAGATGTGATGAGGTCAGATTTAGATCCCAACCATTTACTTCTCGTATGAATTAATCAATTATATTACTGATCCAAATTGCCTCATCACATAAGCCCCCTGCTTTTATTAATCGCAGTTTAAAATATCTTCTAATAATTTTAAGGTTTCTTGCTCTTTTGTATATTTTTATTCCCATTAATTCCTGAATTCATTAACTAAGAACGGTTTTAATCATGTACATTAATGCAACTATATACCTTTGAAAAGATGTATTTATTATTTTAAAAAAATTTTAATTCAGAAATATATTTTTATATTTTAATACAATTCAAAAATGTGAAAGAGAAACAATATCCTACTTTTAGTTGAAAATAAAGTTATAAAATGACTAATGTGCAGATAAAATATGGAAAAATATACACACCCTGACTCGTAACAGATATTGCCCTTGAAAAAGCAATAGTATCTTCATAAATAAAAACTCGATATCGTGTGCATAAGAGGAATAAATCCGTAATTATATGTTTTGTACTAAATCAAGTTTACCATTTACTAAAATTTAAATAATTGACAAATAGTAGAGTTAAAATGTGTTAGTATATCTCCATGACAACTAACCCTGAGATTGTTATCGAAATTTCCATTTATCAGCTTTTATTAGACTTTATCAGTTGGTTCTATAATTAAGGCATTATACAGAGGAATAATGGAGCAACTTTACACTAAGTTCCATTTATTTTACCAATGTAATGCATATTAGGTATTGTATAAGAGTGAACAGGGAAACATTCTTCAAAGCTTTTGGATGCAAATTCAGTTGAATTGATGAAGATTAAACTGTCTAATGTGTATTGCATTTCGAAAGTTAAATTATTATACTCCGTATATGGAATTTTCTAAATAATATTTACCTCTAAACCGCCATTACTGATTTATGGAAGACAAATGTGGCAGAAAAAATATCTACCTTAGAAAAATAATTTTTTTATATTATTTTATATCAAATTTTGATTACAGAGTACCATATCAATCCCCGAGACCTGGAATTTTACTTTATAAATAATTCATAGAATTTTGGAATCTGTTTTTTATTATGTTATCCGCCTCTTCAAACCAAGATTGACTAACTTTATGCGTGAATGTAATTTAGACAGAAACTATTTTTATCATATTTGTAGTTTTATTGTTTTAGTTTTATAAATCATGCATCATTTGATGCTAAAACTTTCTGATGAAGTAAAATCATATCGATACAAATTCTATAATAATTCATATATTTTGAAAAAAATCATTAGATAAAAAATTTAATACTGTTTTTGTAGCCAATTTGCCTTAAAAATTTCAATATATTTGAGACATTTAATATATTCAATATTCTTAAAGTATTTTATTATTTTAGAAATTATAATTTATCCAAAACTTAAAACTCATTGAATTGTAATCAGGTTTTCTTTCTGAATATCATTATAGATAGCTGTAGATTATATAAGAAAGCTAGATTCTGCATGAATGTAGATTAATTATGTATATAATGTATGTGTATTGCATTTCAAATGCTAAATTATTATACTTCGTATATGGAATTTTCTAAATAATATTTACCCCTCAAACACCATACCATTACTGATTAATTATGGTGTTAAATATGGCAAAAGAAAAGTAACTACCTTGGAAAAATTAATTTTTTATACTCTTTTATGTCAAAATTTGATTACAGAGTACCTTATCAATCCCCGAGGCCTGAAATTTTACTTTATAAATAATTCATACAATTTTGGTATTTGTGTTTTTTATTATGTTATCCACCTCTTCAAACCAAAATTGACTAACTTTATGCCTAAATCTAATTTAGACAGAAATTATTTTTATCATACTTTAGTTTTATTGCTTTAGTTTTATAAATCATACATAAAATCATAATAAAACTTTTTAATGCTAAAACTTTCTGATGAAGTAAATTCATATCGATACAAATTTTATAATAATTCATATATATTGAAAAAAACTCATTAGATAAGAAATTTAATATTGTTTTTTGTAGAATATTTGCCTTTCAAATTTCAATATATTTATGACATTTAATATATTCACCATTCATAAAGTATTTTACTATTCGAGAAATTGTAAATTATCCAAATCATAAAACTCATTGAATTCTTATCAAGTTTTCTTTTTGAATATCATTGTTGATAGCTGTAGATATGATAGGAAAGCTAGATGCTGCATAAATGTAGATTAATTATGTATGATATAATGTATGTGTATTGCATTTAAAAGCTAAATTATTATACTTCATATATGGAATTTTCAAAATAATATTTACTTTTCAAAAGCCCTTACTGATTAATAATGGTGTTAAATATGGCAAAAGAAAAGTAACTACCTTGCAAAACTTTTTTATACACTTTTATGTCAAAATTTGATTAGAGAGTACCATATCAATCTCCGAGGCCTGGAATTTTACTTTATAAATAATTCATACAATTTCGGAATCTATTTTTTTTATGTTACCCACCTCTTCAAACCAAGATTGACTAACTTTATGCGTGAATGTAATTTAGATAGAAACTATTTTTTTTATCATATTTATAGTTTTATTACTTTTGTTTTATAAATCACGCATCATTTGATGCTAAAACTTTCTGATGAAGTAAAATCATATCGATACAAATTCTATAATAATTCATATATTTTGAAAAATATCATTAAATTAGAAATTTAATACAGTTTTTTGTAGCCTATTTGAATTTACAGTTTCAATATATTTGAGACATTTAATATATTCAACATTCTTAAAGTATTTTACTATTTTAGAAATTATAAATTATTTAAAACTTAAAACTCATTGAATTGTAATCAGGTTTTCTTTCTGAATATCATGATTGATAGCTGTAGATATTATAGAAAAGCTAGATTCTATATAAATGTAGATAAATTATGCATGATATAATGTATGTATATTGCATTTCAAAAGCTAAATTATTATACTTCGTATATGGAATGTTATAAATAATATTTACTTCTCAAACGCCCTTACTGATTAATAATGGTGTTAAGTATGGCAAAAGAAAAGTAACTACCTTGGAAAAATTAATTTTTTATATTATTTTATGCCAAATTTTGATTACAGAGAACCATATCAATCCCGAGGCCCGAAATTTTACTTTATAAATAATTCATACAATTTTGGAATGTGTTTTTTTTTTATATTATCCACCTCTTTAAATCAAGATTGACTAATTTTATGCTTGAATGCAGTTTAGACAGAAAATATTTTTATCATATATTTAGTTTTATTGCTTTAGTTTTATAAATCAATCATCATTTGATACTAAAACTTTATGAAGTAAATTCATATCGATACATATTCCATAATAATTCATATATTTTTGAAAATAATTCATTAGATAAGAAATTTTATGCTGTTTTTTTTGTAGCCTATTTGACATTAAAATTTCAATATATTTGTGACATTTAATACATTCTACATTCTTAAAGTATTTTACTAATTTAGAATTTATAAATTACTCAAAACTTAAAACTCATTGAATTGGAATCAGGTTTTCTTTCTGGATATCAATATTGATAACTCTAGATATTATAGAATAGCTAGATTCTGCATAATGTAGATAAATGTAGATTAATTATGCATATGATAAATCTCTTGTGAGTTTGTAAAAACAGTAAAAATACATAAACATATTGATTTGTAACTGTTGTAGGCATACTTTGACACAAATAAATTAAGACTTTTTAATGAATCATTCTTAAAGTATTTTACTTTTTTAGAAATTATAAATTTTAAAATTATTTATAAATTTTTAATTTTAATTAACTATTTACTATACTTTATAATTTTTTTTTACTATTTTAATTTAAATTATAAACTTAAAACTCATTGAACTAAATTATTATCGTTATAAAAACTAGATACAAACAAAAAAATTAATAAATGAATTATCCATATAAAATAATATTTTTATATTTAAAAAACATACAAACATAATAAATTTATTTAATTTTTCAAATATAATGTAATTCTTAAAGTATTTTACTAATTTAGAATATAAATAAAACTAAAAAATGAATAATCATTTTTCTTCTGATATAACATATGATACTTTAATATTAGAAAAGCTAGATTCTGCATATTTATATTTATTTATCTATTATGTATCAAATTTTTATGTATCATAAACATTTATTTTAATTATACATATTCACCATTTAGAATATTATTTTATTTTTTTAACTTAAATATTATTATTTATAAATGAAAATAAAATTTTTAAATATTCACAAAGAAATCTAGAACTTAAATATTATTTATAACTGAAAATAAATTAATCATATAAAATCTATAACTAAATAAATTTAACATAACAGATCTAAAAATACTTAAAATGTAGAATCAAAAATTAACATGTAAATATGAAGAATGCGAATCATGTCTGTGTAGCAGATAATTCACACAATCGTGAGCTTTTAAGACCCACTAGTCACAAGATTCCCACACATTTATAGGCTATGCTGCTAATTCTTATTTTTTAGTAGATTGGTTTAGGTAAGAATTTCATTGACACAGGTTTTCTTTTGGTTCCTAAAAGTTTTTTTGAGTGTCAATAAGTCTTACCCAAAACTTTATGAATTCTCAGACTCTTTAGGCAAACAACCTAACGTAAACTCATCTGAAACAATGAATAATTTCAAAGGCTTTGTTAATATGGGTGATACAAACTTTTATTTATATTTGAAGCGTCTGAAAATGGCTGATGTTATTAGCATATGCAGAACGAAAAAATTAAAACGCACCTTCTATATGACTCTCAACTTATCTCCCAGATGCCAGGACACTGTCCATCATACACTACAAATCTTAACACATTGTATGCGGGATACGTACTAGTACGTTTTCTGACAATTAATACTTGAGCGAGGATCACGTACTAGTACGGGTTAGTGTAACAACATGGTTTTTTGTCGGTAAAAAAATAACGGTATATACAGGAAAACGAAGCCGAATGTTCTTGTCTACTACATAGATTCTGGAAACATTTAGGCAAATAAAAACTAATTTTTTCATTAGTTTTTACGAACCACAGAAATGGAAGGTTGATTAAAAAATCAATTTAGATTTAAAATGAACTTTTTATTTATCCTTGCAAAAATGATATTATATATATGCATATTTATATATAATATATTTGTTTATTTGTCTATTTATATATTTATTTATACATTTCAATATAAAATACGAAAAGTCGATTAAAAAATTAAATAATTTTCGATCTATTGTGATTAAACTGAATAACTAAATTTAAGCGCAAAACGCTCGCTCCCGGTACAATTTTGCTGAGAAATGTACCCCCACACAATGTGTTAATCTACTACATATTCCAAATAAAAAAAGAAAATAATTACTCTCACATGCATTTAGCAAGCATATCACAAGAATATCACAAGCCGAATGTTTTTGTCTACTACATAGATTCTCGAAATATTTAGACAAATAAAAACTAGTTTTTATATCGGTCGATGCGGAACCACAGAAATGGAAAATATAAAAACTATATACTACTATTTCTATTTGATTTTTCATATTTACGGTACTATTATAAATTTATCCACTAAAAAATATATTTTTTGTTTACAAAAATCGTATGGTTGTTATTTATATATTTGTTTATATATATATATATATATATATATATATATATATATATGCATATATATATATATATACATATACATATATACATATACATATATATATACATATACATATACATATATATACATATATATATATATATATATATACATATATATATATATATATATATATATATATATATATATATATATATATATTATATATATATATATATATATATATATATATATATATATATATATATATATATATATATATATATATATATATATATATATATATATATATATATATATATATA
>CM063511.1:109448548-109451048 GCA_032207245.1 Pardosa pseudoannulata
TTTATATTTATATCTATAGCTGTATCTATATTTAAGCTACCTATATCAATGTCTAGCTACATCTATATCTTTCTATATCATATCTCTATCTTTATATACCTATATCTATCTATATCTGTCTATATCTATATCCATATCTATATATCTATATCTATCTATATCCATATCTATGTATCTATATCTATATCTATCTACATCTATAGCCATAGCTGTATATATCTATATTTATCTATCGCTCTCTATATATAGTTTTACATACTTCTTTGAGTTTTTAAATTTTTAGAAATGGTATGATGAAACCCCCCTTATGGTAAAGAAGTGAGTATATTTAAATGTTCAGCAAAATTATAATGTAATGCCTTTTTGAATCAACGTAATGTTCTTTCATTAAAATATTAAAAAAAAATTAGAAGAAAAGTGCCAGTGATTAAAAATATGTTTAGATATTTTAAAAGAAAATATGCATCATGTTGTGTACGCCAAAAACATTGAAACAGAAGTATTGATATTACTATTTTGCTCACATATAGGTAATCAGATATCTTAACTAATAACTTCTCTTTGCAGTCTTATCTACATTCCAAATCCTGCAATCACTTTCTATGTAATTCTAGAAAGTTATAAAAAATGGATTTTAGAAATGATTCGTATCACATCTGCGATTGCAAATGTATTATCTTAACAGAAGAAGCAGTCATGCTGTTTTCTTTAAAGAATGTTATTTTTATTAATGTCTGAAAGTTGGCTCATATATCTCAAAGGAATTGATAGAGAAGAAAAAAAGGCTGTTTTGAATAATGGCTAGTGAAAAGAGTGTTAATTTTAAACTCTTACAACGTCGTATGAAACAAATTTTCTGTGTCACTTTAAAAATTTATATAACGGTGGATGTTTTTAGGAATTTAAATCCAGAGACAGTGTTAATAGAAATTATAATAGTTATTTATAAATGCAAGAGAAACTAGGAAAAATGAATTAAATGTGAAATGAAATACATAACATAACAGAAATTATAATAAGTGAATTTTAAAAACAGGGCTTTGAAAAGTTTTGAGCAGTTTCATGAAGTATCCCACAAGCAAGTTTCATGCAGGTAATTTTTAACTCTTCTACACAATAGTGATTACGGATGCACAAGCAATCTTTCTTTAATAGTTATGTAGGTACACTAAGAAATGTTTACAAACTAAACGTCAAAGTAATTAGTATCATATTGGACAATATTTTTTTAAAAAGTGCTTGTAAGAATCAAATTGTAATTTAAAAGTGTTACTTGTAGAAACAGAAATACTATACTTTTAAAAAATGATAGTAAGAATAAAATTGTAATTTAAATGAGTTACTTGTAGAAACAGAAATACTATACTTTTAAAAAATGATAGTAAGATTAAATTGTAATTTAAATGAGCTACTTGTAGAAACAGAAATACAACACTTTTAAAAAATGCTAGTAAAACTCAAATTGTAATTTAAATGAGTTACTTGTAGAAACAGAAATACGATATTTTTAAAAATTACTAGTAAGAACCAAATTGTAATTTAAATGAGTTACTTGTAGAAACAGAAATACGATATTTTTAAAAAATGATAGTAAGAAACAAATTGTAATTTAAATGAGTTACTTGTAGAAACAGAAATACGATATTTTTAAAAAATGCTAGTAAGAACCAAATTGTAATTTAAATGATTTACTTGTAGAAACAGAAATACGATAATTTTAAAAAATGTTAGTAAGAAACAAATTGTGATTTAAATGATTTACCTGTAGAAACAGAAATACGATAATTTTTAAAAATGATAGTAAGAAACAAATTGTAATTTAAATGAGTTACTTATAGAAACAGAAATACGATATTTTCAAAAAATGCTAACTAAAAACCAAATTGTAATTTAGTTACTTGTAACAGAAATACATATTTTTACACTATCATTTTATTTAAATGAGTTACTTATGAAACAGAAATATTAATACTTATATAAGTTATAATATTAGACTATAACTTTATTTGAGTTAATTACAAATACAGTAGTACGTGTGAATTAGAACTTTAATATAATAGTTATATGAAAATTTCTAGGATGAGAAGCTAAATTGATGTATAGTTTACTCAATGAAATATTTACTTACAACAATGTATTGCAATAAACTGCATATATAAAAATCCATTTTAGTCTAAGCTAATTCGGAATAATTTATAATAAATCGCAATGATTGAATATCAAACGTACACTCAGATACAAGGAAAATATATCTGTTTAATTTCGTTTCTGCTGTAATTTATAACTAAAATGTATTTCATTTACAAGATGGCATCATCGATTGGTTTTGAAGCATGACACAAATTCAAATTTAGGCACTTAGTTATCTTAACTAATAACTTCTCTTTGCAATCTTATCTACATTCCAAAGCTTGGCAGTCACGTTCTAATTCTAGAAAATCACACGAAAACCGATTTGAGATATTGATTCAGATCGCATCTACGATTGGAGATGTATCAT
>CM063511.1:109456048-109481048 GCA_032207245.1 Pardosa pseudoannulata
CTGCGACTGTTCAGTAGAATTGATTTGACCAAGTTGATCCTCACTGAACATTGAAATATCATTACTTGCTTTAATTTCAAATAATATTTGAATCTCAGCCACATGTTTTCTCTCATACTTCCCAAATCTCAATGAGTAGAATTCAAACTTTGTAATATATATTTATTAAAAATATATTAAAAGATTTCAAAACTATCCATTTACATACGCAAACCTACTTTATACTAAATTTACTGTTTAAATAATAATCCTGCTTTTTATTCTGGTTCTGCAAGCTCCTAAGCTTAGTATTATTATAATATTCTAAAAATATTAATTCAGCTGAATTAATACTTTTTTCCTACGTCCGGTCATCGGCCGCAACGGCTATAACCCCTCTGGCAGCCCAATAAAAACTAGCCTTGAAAACAATGTTGTCAGTAGATAAGTTCAAGTAAGAAAGAGCTAGGCAGCTTGTCAAATGAGTAAAATCCATAACAGTTTTTTGAAAGACACAGAATGCAAATAGGGCTATCCACTACTCCAATCCGTTACAGGTGTCCTCGCAAAAAGTCATGGCCATTAAAAATTCTTAAGTTTCCCCCCATACTATGGTCCACTACAAGACATTACCACGGTCTGGAGGGGGTATGGATTATCGAGGTCGATGATGGCAGATGATAAAATGACCTAAGCGGACGATGGATTCGGAAACGTTTTTTTTACAAAGATCAAAGGTCAGATAAGCAAATAAAGTGCGCAGACTCTATGGACGAAACCACGTGCTCGGCTCACTTAGTGGCTCAGCGGTTGGATGCAACACGTGAACCATCGTTCAAGGTAACCATTAGGAAGTGTTGAACAATTGGCCATAGTGTGGAGGCTACATAAAATTAGCAGTAAAGACCGAGCGAGGAAAGTTCATTGGGAGTGGAGAACATCCATAAACCTTCCTTGCTCGATCTTTACTGCTAATGATTGCGATTTTTCTCAGTGTTTGTTTGGACATTATATATATATATATATAAATATATATATATATCATATATATAAATATATATATATATATATATATATTAATATATATATATATATATATTATATAATATTTTTATATATATAAAATATATATATTCTATATATATATATAATATATAATATTATATATACACACACACATATATATATATATATATATATATATATTTTTACATATATACATACATACATGTGTGTAGGTTAAATTTTTAATACATATTAATATAATGTGTGTCTCCATTTATAATTAATTCTGCATGTGTAGCATATATAGACTAAAATTGCTAATTGTCTTTTTTGTAGATAAATATGTCTTCTTTTGATACCTGAATTGCTAAGATTGCTTTATAAGAAACTTGCGGAAGTAATCAATACTTAAATAATCTATCCAATTTCATTTCATTTAAATAAAAATGAATTAATCGGAATTTCTATTACATTTTGCACATGGAGCATTAAAAAATTATAATCCCAATATTATTCATTTCAGTGAAAAGCAATAACCTTTACAAACACACATGCTCTTTGATAATCGAACATCTGGATAAGCACTCTCCTCAATTGAATATGAAAGTATAATGCAGTATTTGTTTATTTAAAACCCATTATTTTTCATTTAAATTTCCAAATAAAGAGGATTCCATAAGCTATATAAATGTTCTTAAAAGCGCCACGCATCATTTGACAGATTACGGCTCGGGACGAAATCCGAAATTCAGTCTCAATGATGTTTGCTAACGACTTTGCCTTTCATCCTCTGCCTATGTTCGGAAGCTCGGTGATCATTTTCTGTGGGGTTTGAGAAAGTCATCGTGCTTTGCGGGATTTTGGAATGGGTATGATTTCAAAAGTGATAAAATTTCCATGCCAGATATGGCTGCGTTATTGTGAGACTAAAAGATAAAAGTATTTACGGGAAAATGGTCTTTTGTAATGTTAGTAAAGCAGCTAAATTTTATTTTTGTATTAATGGTATGTTAATATAAACCCATTAAAAATTTCTAAAGATCAAAAACTTTATATTCAGAGAGATTAAAAGTGGAGCAAATGTTTGTGAAATGTATAATTAATATCATTTTTATTAATATCATATTGGACAAAAAATTTTTAAAAATGCTAGTATGAACCCAAATTTAATTTAAATGCAGAAAGATACAGAAATAGAAATATTATTCTTGCATTATATGGATAATATTAATATTATCATTGAATGTTCTACCAGAAAATTTTTATATTAAGTTAATTATAAATAAAATTTCCATGCGTTTATTATGAAAGGTTTGGCTGCATTATTGGGAGACTAAAAGATAAAAGTATTTAGGGGAAAATGGTCTTTTGTAATATTAGTTATGCAGCTAAATTTTATTTTTGTATTAATGGTATGTTAATATAAACTCATTAAAAATTTCTAAAGATCACAAACATTATATTGTCATGAAGATTCGAATGAACACCGTTTAGCCTAACAGACAAATCTATTGAAGCAAAGTAGCAACTCGCCACATTACAAGATCGAGAAATTGCCTACAACTAGTGGGTATCAGCTTTTATAGAAAAATATTCGAGAAATAACTAATTTACACATTAAAGAAAGATTTGAATGTTCGAGGACATAAGGCAACAATAAACAACATTTAAATTAAAATTCTATACTTTGGATCAACCGCTATGGTGAGCATCGAACCCATAAACTTCGGATCTGAACCATTCTTTGATTATTCGGCCATTAAGCTCGTTGTCAAAGCTGCTGTATGCGGAAATATTCATGGAGATTAAAAGTGGAGCAAACATTTGTGAAATTTATAATTGATATCATGTTGGACAATAATTTTTTTTTAAATTGCTAGTAAGAACCAAAATAAAATTTAAATGCAGAAATAAAAATATTATTCTTGCATGAGATGGATAATAGTAATATTATCAATATATGTTCTACCTGAAAAATTTTATATTGAGTTAATTACTAATAAAATTTCCATGCTTACTATGATATGATAGATTGCTAGATAAAAAACTAAAAAAATAATATTTAGAGGAAAATGGTCTTTTGTAATATTAGTAATGAAGTTTAATTTTTTTTTGTTAATGGTATGTTAAAATAAACCCATTAAAATTTCCTAAAGATCAAAATCATTATATTCATCTAGATTAAAAGTAGAGAAAATGTTTGTGAAATGTATAATTAATATCATATTGGACAATAATTTTTTAAACTGCTAGTAAGAAACAAAATGTAATTTAAATGCAGAAACAGAAATATTATTCTTGCATGAGATGGGTAATAGTAACATTATCATTCCATGTTCTACGTGAAAATTTTTATATTGAGTTAATTACAAACACAGCAATAAGCAGCAGTTATAACTTTAATTTTATATCTGGATGAACATGTTGTAGGATGAGATACTAAATAGATATATAATGTTGTCAATGGAAAATTTACTTACAAGAATGTACTGCAAAAAACTGGATAAAAACTTAATTTTAATTAAAGTTAATTCGGAATAATTTTAAATTAATCGCAATGATTGAATATCAAAAGTGCAGTCAGATGCAAGGATAACGTTTCTGTTTAATTTCGTTTTTGTTCTAATTTATAACTAAAATGAATTTCATTTACATGAATGCATCACCGAATTGTTTTGAAGCATGATATAAATTCGAATTTAGGCAATTAGGTATTTTAACTACAGGGGACTCAGCTTAATGTGGTAGCTGTTAATGTTATCAATCGCCTATTGTTATCGAAATCAATTGGTCCCGATTTTCTCTATTCATTTGTAAGTTAAAATTATCACTTTATGCGATCGTTACATCGGTTAATATTATCAATTTTCGAGTCTCATTTTAACTCTGGCAGGAAAATTCACAATTTATTCAGAATTAACCCATTTTTTTTTCTTTCCCTTCGCTGTTGTATGAATTACCGAGAATTCTTCCTTTTCCACCTAGGGAAATAGGAAATAAACAAAGGAGTGAAAAAATACACATTCCTGGAATTTTTCAGAATTGCACCTACATGGCCGGTTGTCAATAGTTGTCAGATAAGCAGAAGGCAACACATTCTTATCGGAACGGAGAAGGAGATTATTCATATTTTATGCCTTGCTCGCTTACATGCAGCTTGTCCATATGGAAGCTAGAAAACGAAATGATTTAACCTTAAAACAAAATATTTAAATTTTAAAAGGGTATGGCAAGTTATCAAAAATGCGTCAGCGCAATCCAGCAGCGCACAATTAACAATTTCTTTTGATTATGTAAAAAATTCTTTTGTTTTAAAGGATAGCATACATTACCTAAATATAACGTGAGTTTTTTCAATTTAATTTGAAATTTAGTAAGTGTGAATTAAAGGGGGGGGGGAGTAAATTTTTCTTAATTTGAATATCGTGTATTTATCGGGTACTTGAGTATCGTGTAACAATCAGTTATTGTTCTCAAAATCAGGTTTTCCAAACTGATCACATTAAGCGGAGTAGACTGTAATAACTTCTCTTTGCAATAATATATACATTTCAAAACTGGCAGTTCTGTCTATCTAATTCTAGAAAATTACATGAAAAACGATTATAGATATTGATTCAGATCGCATCTACGATTGCAAATGTATCATCTTAACAAAAGAAAGTGGTAATGTTAATTTTTTTAAAGAATGTTCTTTCTGATCTTGAAAAAAAATCTGAAAATTGGATAATATACCTTCAAGAATAATAGATAAAATAATTTTATATTCTGAAAAGCGTCATGAAAAGGGTGCTATTTAGCCTTGTATAAATTTCATTCTCTCTTTGAGTGTTTAAAAAAACGATATCTGTTTGAAGAAATGTAAAAGGAAAAGGCTTTTGAAACTATAAATTAGAAACGTTTGTAATAAATATGTGAACTCATGAAAAAAATGAACATAAAATAAACTAAAAATAATTCAAATTGTATAGACAGGCTTAAATTTTGCACTGTTTCACGAAGAATTCTTTAGTGAGTTTCACTCAGGTAATTTTCAACATTTTTGCATAAATTTTTAACAAACGTTCCTCGCAAATAATTTCTTATTTATATCTATATACAATTTTATACTTTTACATACTTATTTTTATATAAATATTGTAGGAATACAAAACGAAATCATGTTCACAAACTACACATCACATTAATTAGAATAATTTTTAGCGAATATTTAAAAAAACTGCTAAGTAAGAGCCAATTTATGCCCCTACAGACCTTACTTTAAACAGTAAATCAACCTGGATATTACCTGGATCTACTTAAATGTGTTAAGAATTTTTGTACAGTTTAATGTACAAAATAAACTTCTGTAATATAATCAATTTGTATAAAGACTTAGAGAAGTTTGTACTGCTGCACGAATAATACCTTAGTAATTTCACAGGTAATTTTAATATTTTGCATAATATTTTAACAAACTTTCCTCTCAAATAATTAAGTGGCACAAACGTTTGTCAAATGTATAGAAATATATCAATAACTATAAAATAAATGTATATATGTGAATAAACAATAAATATACTCCAATATTGAAACATGTACTTTAAAACATATCATTATTCTTTTTTTCGGGTAGTATATATGATTTGTTTATGTCGTTTACATGTTTTCACACCAAAACAATTGCTCTATTTGTTAAAAATGAATCTTGGAAAAAAGTCACATGATTAAATCTACTTAAACAGAAAAAATAAGTTGTTTGTAGAAATCTGGACAAAAAAAATTAGAAAGTTAGATCGAAAGATTAAAATAATTGCTGATTTTAATATCGGAATATAGTTTCTACATCTCATATTCTACACTATATATTCCAACAATAGTAAGTCCTCGCAAATATTTTTTTATATATTTCTTATTTTACAGTAGGGGTATTTGCATGTATGAATCTTCTATAATGCTAGAAATTTTGTTGACCAATTTATTATGGAAGCGTCATATAGGTGGTCAACATAAATTCCTCTCAGGAAACAACACATAATCCAGTCTTATTGGGGAATCGAACCCAAACCTATCAGGTAAAAGCACAATACCTTAAGCACAATACAAACTATGTATTCCAGCTTGAGTAGTAAGTCATGAAGGTAAAATATGTTTCGAAATATCCTGTCTTATTTTACAGCACAGGGGTATTTGCATTTATGAAAATTATACTCTATAATGCTGCAGATTTTGTGGACCATTTTATTATGGAAGCCTCATATAGGCGATCAACATAAATAACTATAAAGAAACAACACATACATTCAAGCCTTACTTTGGAATCGAACCCAAGCCTATGAGGTTAAAGCACAATACCTGAAGTACAATACAATACTGAGGGTTCAAACTTTAATTATAATATTTTTTTTTTATAAAACTAGATACTAGTTTATGTTACATAGATGAACTGTTTCAAAATTATCTTGATTTCATACTATATTGTTTCCAGAGTATGTTTTGATCGTTTAAAAGTCAACTTTTCTGAGCGAATACAAGATTTAATTGAATACGAAGCATATTGAATTATTAAAATACAGTGGTCTCCGCTTAATGTGATAGCGGTTAATGCTATCAATCGCTTAGTGTTACCGAAATCACTTGGTCCCAATTTTCTCTATTCTTCTGAATGTTAAAATTATTGCTTTATGTGATCATTACATCGGTTAATAGGATCAATATTTGCACCTCATTTTGACTGGCAAAACAATATTCACAATAAATTCAGGAGTAACGCATTATTTTTTTTCCTTTCACTGTTGTTTGAATTTCTCAGAATTCTCCTCTTCAACCTAGGCAAATACGTAATAAATAAATGAGTGGAGGAGAACACGTTCCTGGAATGTTTCAGAAATAATTTGCTGGTTGTCAATGGTTGTCAGATAAGCAGAAGGCAACATGATATTATCGAAGCTGAGAAGAAGCTTATATTTATGCCTTACCCGTTTACATGCAGCTTGTTGGCATGGAAGTCAGAAAGCGAAATGATATAACATTAAAACAAAAAATCGAAATTTTAAATCATTATGACAGGTTTATTATGATTACGAACAATTTATCAATGAGCTTCTTAGAAAAATTTTAGACAGTCAACAATTGATCAATTTTTTTAATTATGTATACAATTCTTATGTTTTAAAGAATAATACACAGTACATAAATATAAGATTTGTTTTTTCATTTTTTTAAAATTTAGTACTTGTGAATTAAAGGGAAGGGGGGTAAATTTATCTAATTTTGTATATCGTTCATTGTTATCAATCGGTTATTGTTATCAAAATCACGGTGTCCCAAACTGATCACATTAAGCGGTGTCCACTGTATTTAAAAATCAGTATTTTTCATATAAACTTCGAATTAAAAGATTATACAACCAAACGAATGCTGTAAACATGTCCTATAATATTTGATGAATTCTGACTCTTGAGGCAAATGCATAATTCTGTGTTTAAATTATCTTTACTAATGACTTTGATTTCCGATTTTCGGAATTCCAGTGATCGCTTTCTGTGTAGTTCGAGAAAGACATAACGCTTTTCGGGAATTTGTAATGGATAGGATTTGAGAAGTGATAAAATTTACATACGTATGAGGCAAAATATTTTGATTCGTTTTGCTCAGGTTTGAATATAAAGTATTTAGTAAAATAATTGTCCGTTTGTAAAGTTAACATTTCAGAGAACTTTTATCTTCTTGTAAAAGATATGTTAAATTAAGTCTATCAAAGAAAAATTCCTAAAAATTTAGATAGAAACATTTACGAAGATTCAAAGTAAAGCTACTTCTTACAATATACAAATTTAATAGAGAAGCATGTATATATAGAAGGAAATATATGTTAATTTATTTAAGTGGATAGACAATATTCGATCCCCGGGCTGGGCAAGGTTGACTCAGCCTTTTATCCCTTCAGTGGGTAGAGAAATTGAGGACCATGGGGAACTAAACACTGGAGGTTCCGCATAAGATTGACCACCTAACCGGAACTTCGCACCCCAGGGCCTTTGGTCACGCAAACGGAGATTGACACCGTAAGCCTTGGTCTCCTAGGGGCTGTTTAAGTTAAGTTAAGGATAGACAATATTCATAATTAAATATTCGAAAACATACTTTAAAACACCGACAGCTTTAAACAAACATTTATTTTTTATCTTTTGTCTACAGAAAATTTCAAAAGTTACATATATTGCACTGTCTTTTATGGTGGAACTTGATTTTCAAGCTTATTGCTGCATTAGGTAACCAAGTATTTAGCGCAGGTTGGACATAGAATTTGAAAGCAATAACTCATTTAATTCTAGAAATATACTGTAATATATTAAAGAGTTTTGAACAGTCTTCCTTCAGGTAAATACAGAAATCTAAAAATGTGAGAGAATAAAATATAAAATATCAAACTTGTTTAAACGGAATATGGTTTTAACATCTAATGTTGAAGAAAGCTGCGTAAATTATCTTGAGTAATACGTCACCTAGATTGTATCTCGTATTTTGATCTCACCCGATGGGTTTGGTTTGGTTTGCAACACACGGTTTATTTTTGCAACACGAGAACTAATGAGATCGGGATGTACTATTTAAATCCAATTCCGAATGGTTACGAATAGCCATGCCACAGTGGGATTCGAACCTATAAACTCCGATACCGATGGTCAGAGTTCTAACTTTTCTCCTTAACTGTTCCAGGTCGAATTCCGAGTAAGGCTTGGAAGTATTTGTATCTTGTCCCCTCATAAGGAGCGATGTTTCTCCCATAGTGAAAAGGTAGGATATCATATCAATAGATTGAATAGCAAAATGCTAAAAATGGTAAGTACCCTACATTTGTAAAAAGAAAAAAGCATAAGTAGTCTATCATTGAGTTAGAATATTATTCAATCAAAGTGTCCCTATAAAGGCACACATATAACAAAAACGTTGATAGAAATTTAATACTAATTAAACAAACTATTGACATACATTCCTGAACAGAGATTACATTATTCGTGGTTGATACGTTGACACTTTTAAGATCTAGAAGTCTTAACAATACACCTGTTAACTGTATATAATTACTACTTCATTTGTTTATTCAAAATAAATAATTTTTCATTCTAATTTTTAAATTAATTAAGGCAACATATAAAAATTACTGTTTAAACCCGTACCCGAAGATTACAGTATTTGTGGCTAATACGTTGATACTTTTATCATCTAGAAATCTTAACAATACACCTGTTAACTGTATACAATTACTACTTCATTTGTTTATTCAAAATAAATAATTTTTCATTCTAATTTTTAAATTAAGGAGGGTAACATACCAAAATTATTGTTTAAACCTGTACCCGAAGATTACATTATTTGTGGCTGATACGTTGATACTTTCAATATCTAGAAATCTTAACAATACACCTATTAACTGAATATAATTACTATTTTATTTGTTTATACAAAATAAGTCATTTTTCATTTTAATTTTTCAATTTAAGAGGAAAATATACCAAAATTATTGTTTAAGCACGTATTTGTAGATTACATTATTTGTGGTTAATACTTTGATAATTTTAAGGTCTAGAAATCTTAACAGTACACCTGTTAGCTGAATGTAATTACTGTTTCATTTGTTTAATCAAAATTCATCATTTTGCATTTTAATATTTCATTTAAGGAAGATAACATACCAAAATTATTGTTTAAAAGCCGTACACATAACATTTAATAGATTAAGGTCCCTATCGCAACCCTAAATCCAGAGTTTCAATGGTCTTTGTTAACGACTTTGCCTTTCATCCTCTATTGTCTATTCATGTATGTCAATAAGCATATTTTA
This sequence comes from Pardosa pseudoannulata, assembly GCA_032207245.1. Taxonomy (NCBI): domain Eukaryota; kingdom Metazoa; phylum Arthropoda; class Arachnida; order Araneae; family Lycosidae; genus Pardosa; species Pardosa pseudoannulata. The sequence goes on from CM063511.1 coordinate 109,465,860, forward strand.
TTGATATATATATATATATATATATATATATATATATATATATATATATATATATACATACTTTTTAAAAAATCTTCATATTGTAGCGAGTACAATTGCTGCCCTTTTCTTTTATAATAGGTGGTTGTACGAGAGCCATATAGTTTTCCCATGGTGCCACCCTCTTTCTCTCTGTGTATTTATCTATAATGTTGCTTTTGTGTTGTGACTTGTGCTGTGTTTCTTTGTACTGTGTTGTGGAACGTAACCAACGAATAAAAAATGGTTCCTGAAACTAGAATTATTATTTAACAACGGTATTTCGCATAAATAAGAGTCTCGTCTCGCTACAATATTATAAATCGTTTTTTCACTTTTCTGTTAGTAAATCTCAATAAATATATTCATCTAAATTAAAAAAAAATTATTGATAGATTTTATTTAACTTATCTTTAACAAGAAGTTGGAAAGTTCCCTGAATTGCAGACATTACAAACGTTCCTTTCCTCAAATGCTTTATCATTAAAACTTAGAAAATCGCACCCAAATATTTTACCTCTAATGTATGGAAATTTTGTCCCTTTACAAATTATATCTGTTTTAAATCCCCAAAAAGCATGATATCTTTCTCGAACCGCACAAAAAAATGAAGATCAGACTTCCGGACATCGGAAAAGGATGAAAAGCAATGTCATTAGTAAAGATCATCTAAACACTGAATTATGCATTTGCCTCAGGAGTCATAATCTATCAAATATTTTACGCCGTGTTTTCGACATTCATTTCGGTGTATAATCCTCTATTCGGAAATTTAAATGAAAAATAATGATTTTTAAATACACTAATCCAGTTTGTTTCATATTCGATTAAAGCATGTATTCACTCAAATTTTTTGGCTTTCAAACTTTCACAATGTCTATGCTAGAAAATTAGCAAACAGTTTATTTAATTAACACAAACTAGTATCCATATTTATGAAAACTTCTCTTATAAGTATACTTCGAGTTACGCGGAAACTTTAAAGAACTTTTTAAAATGCTAAAGATGTTCGGAAAATATTTTTCATCATTCTTTTACTAACGCCAATATTTCCATTTTAATTTTCACTTTGAATAATATTTTTTGTTACCATACATTTTAATGCGAAATTATAAATTTTGTTCCTATTTCTAGATTCTAAAAATAGTGTTACGTTGGCCTAGAGTTTGAGAAAGAAGAAATTTAAACTCATTAAAAAACACATGGACAAAATATGTCTTGATTAAGTAATTTTATACAATTAAATCCCTAAGGAATACAATTGGAATACAACTTATCATTTGTAAATACGGATGAGTCCTATGGATTTGGCGTGGGTTTCGCAAATATGGCGACTTTTTTTCCCTTTTTGGAGCAGCTCCAAAATATGTCTATCCCGCATGCAGAGGATGCCAGCAGCGTTCCTTTCTTCTCTCTTCTGGTAACAACCTTGTCCTCTAAAAAATCAGACTGCCTCGAGGAGAAAAAACAGGGGTCTACACACACACACACACACACACACACACACACATATATATATATATATATATATATATATATATATATATATATATATATATATATATATATATATATATATATATATATATATATATATATATATATATATGTATATGTATGTCCGTTTTTATGGAAAGGTAAGAAAAAAATATTTTAAAATATTTGACGCCACCACACGTACAGTCATCAACGTAATTAGATTAAATTAAAATTCCCACTTCGCCTGTATCACCTGTATTCTCACATCATCTTACGATCCTGGCGTTTTTCGTACTGAAGCCCGCTGCGCTGACCACTGCACAGATACGTTATTAGTAAATGGTTTCAAGCGCAATTATAATAATCTCAATAAGTGGTCATTTCTTGATTTTTAATTAAAAAAAACATTTTCTAGAGAATCAAATTATGAATCTAAACCCTTCTCGAATAAAATTAATTACATAAACAAAATTTTATCAAAATTACTCCAGTCCTTTAGGAAGAGTTCTATAACAAACACATGGACAAAAGAATTTTAACCCTCTGACTGCTCAATTTGTAAACCGAGATATCTTTTAAAATTGAGTATTTTTTTGTAGCATAGTTTAAGTCTATATATATATATATATATATATATATATATATATATATATATATATATATATATATATATATATATATTGGAGAATTGAAATACAGTTGACTTCTATTTATAACATACTATCTATAATTCTATTATCTAATATAACTATAGTTCTAGTCATATAATTCTATTTATTACCAAATTAAATGTCTAATACTGTATATACTTTATTCGACTGGTTAACCGTTAAAAAGGCCGAATGTGTTTCTTAAAAAAGGAAGTAAAACACATGCCCGTGGAAATCGCGGGATGAGCAGTCCGAGGGTTAAACATAAAGTTAAAGATATACTAAATGTTATGATGGAAGATTCCACCATCTAGTAAAGAAGGGTGAAATATCCATCTCAAAAGATTACTCCGTAACCTACATCTAAAACATTCACTATAATTTACATAAAACATTTGTTTTAGGTTGTACTCATACAAATGAAAATAATATTGATACATTTAAAAATGAAATGAATGTTTAAAGACAATCTTAGAACATTTAAAAATAGGTAGAAACTTTGCTTGCTATATTAACATAAACAGAAATATCCAAAATTTTAAAATTCTATAATAATTAGCATTTAAATAATAATGCATAAATTTTGAAATAAAACCTCTAAGAAAAAGCAGTTAATAATTAAAATTGTGTAGTTTTGCTTACTTTTTTCCAAATTTTTGGTTATTATATATGTATTCGCTTCGTTAAAAAATGTATTTCCAACACTTCATCTTATCAGATAAAATAAAAACACATTCAAGATTTTGAATATTTAGCAGTGATCTCACCCTACCCTAAGAATATATTTAATGGAAAATATTTTATTGTGAATGTTTTGATAGAAATTATAGAACAATGTGTTTAGTCGTCATAAACGACTTACTATTTTAAATTTAATTTTTAAATAATTCGTAATAGTTGTTTCATTTTTATTCTTTGTTGTCTGTGGTTTCCGTTCTAATTTTTTGTATTTCAACACATGGCATCACGATGTAACAGTTTTTCTGTTTGTTTTTTAGTATTCAATACCAGAAATATATGGCTGTTGGCTTGTTGTTCGGTGTTTGTGTACTTCTATTCATTTTTTTCCTGTAATCCATTTAGAATATGTGTTCAATATGTGTTTTGAAACCTAATTCTAAATTCTAAATTAATTTTATGTATCTTCAATTCTTCGGGATGAGTTTCATCATTAAATATAGTTTGATTTCAATAATATATTTCTGTTTTAGCTCATCATTTCGATTTCCAAGGATTCTTCAAATCAAATTCAAAGGGATTAATAAATAAAGGTAAGTAATTACATTCTTCAATAATTGATTACTATTACTGGTGAAACTTTATACTAATTAATTGATCAAAAGGAAACCAAAATTCAAGATTCAGGGTTATTCAAAGTAAAATTCTTTCTATTCAATACACAATGATACGCTGCATCATGAAATATCTTACCAATCTGATAAGAGAGAAGAAAATAAGAATGTTTGTGTTACATAGAAAGAGTTTTTAACATACATAGTTTTAATGTCTTCTATGGTACATTTAATTTATAATATATTTAATTACATTTAGTAATTAAATTACTCATCTTTGATTAATTCTGATAAACAACCTAATGGAAAGCACATTCCCTCCTGTCACCTATAAATTTAATCAGAGTTGGCTTAAAATTAAATATTTTGAACGAATTAATTTGCATTTACACATTGTTTATCAGAAATCCAATTATGCAGACTAATGATCTAGTTAAGTTAGAAATGAATTTCCTTCATACTTTAATTTAGAATCGTTCTAGATACAAATATATGCAAAAAAGATCTACCTTTACTCATTAAAAAAAGGAAATCATGATATTTATTTTAGAGATTTAGAAATTAAAAATAACTTTTGTAATATTTTTACGATATAAATATTGAATAATTCCTTTTGTACTTACATTGACGTTCCTTTCTCTTCAAATATGCAGTGAGATATATTGTTGTCGAAGTCAGCACTGATATTGATTGTAGGTCAAGACACAAAACAAGGGAGTGACTGATCTCTACTTAGTCCTTTCAATTATTCACTGTACGCCCTTCATGGAATCGGTATTATATGGAGAGGAGACTCCATTTAGCAGAAATTTTTATTTACACGTAAATCAAATAACTATTCATAATGAAAATGAAATATAAATGTAAATATAATTTCATCTTACTTACTATATATACTCTTGATATCTATAAATGACATTCTCAACAATTTCTCTGCATTTTAGAATAACATTATATATATATATGTATATATATATATATATATATATATATATATATATATATTATATATATATATATATATATATATATTTATATATATATATATATATATATATATATATATATATATATATATATAATATATATATATATATATATATATATATATATATATATATATATATATATATATATATTTACATATATATATATATATATATATATATATATATATATATATATATATATATATATATATATATACATATATATATATATATATATATATATATATATATATATATATATATATATATATATATATATATATATATATATATATATATATATATATATATATATATATATATATATACATACATATATATATATATATATATTTAATTATATATTATGTATATATATATATATATATATATATATATATATATATATATATATATATATATATATATATATATATATATATATATATATATATATTTATATATATATATATATATATATATATATATATATATATATATATATATATATATATACTTATATAGATACATATATACACTCATGTCCATAAATTAAGGATAATTCAGAATCACACAGAAATTGAGCTCTGAAATAAAAATTTCACCTGTAGAATTATCACACACATCTTGAAGAAGAATATGCAAATTGCAGGAAACCACCAGATGGCGCGGATAGTACGTCACAATGACGAGAGTGTATGAAAGGGGTATATAAGGAATGGTAGCAAAAACTTAAAATTGTTCACAAGCGCTTTAAAAGCCTTTCAGTGCAATAACCGCATAGTTATGGTACAAAGGAAGCATTTGGATGATTTTTTACGTGGTAGAATTATCGGACGACTGGAATGTGGACGTACCCAGCTGGAAGTATCCGAGGAACTTGGAATCGCCCAGAGTGTCATCTCCAGGCTTTGGCAACGATTCAAACATGATGGTAATGTGAGTAGATGTTACAGCACAGGTCGCCCCCGAGTTACTACGCCGAATGATGATCGGTATTTGGCAGTTACTGCCAAAAGAAACAGACGGAGCAGAGCATCAGACCTGTCTCGTCAGCTCTCTTCAGCTACCGGTACGACAGTTTCAAAGCAGACCGTGTACAGACGCTTAGGAAACATTGGTCTATATGCTGGTAGGCTTGTCCGATGAGTTCCCCTTAACGCAACTCACTGTCGCCTGCGATTATGCTGGGCTAGAGAGCATGCATTGTGGACACCGCAATAGTGGTCTTGTGTGATGTTTTCCGACGAGTCCAGGTTCAGTTTACATTCTGATTCTCGCCGGACTTTCATATGGAGAGCGCCAGGTACCCGTTACCACCAAGAGAACACCATTGAACGACACCGTTCCGGTGGTGCAGGATGGCTCGTTTGGGGAGGAATTATTCTTGGTTCCAGAACTGACCTGCAAGTTCAGAGTGTAACGATGACCGGCCACATCTATCGGGATGTCATTCTGGAACAACATGTACGTTTGTTTCGAACGCCATGGGTCCTGAATTTCTGTATATGGATGACAACGTCCGACCTGACCGTTCAAACTTTGTAGACTAATTCCTTCAATCGGAGGATATCACCCGTATGGATTGATTAGCATACTCACTTCACTTGAATCCAATAGATCATGTGTGGGACATGCTTGGCCGACTAATTGCAGCCCGTCAACCCCCTCCCAACTGTGTATCGGAACTTCATAGGGCATTGCTTGATGAATGGTGTAATTTTCCCCAAAATCACATTGATAATCTGATACTCAGCATGCGTAGGCGTTGTAACGCTTGTATTGCTTCGTCCGGGAGACATACTCCGTATTAACCATCATACTAACAGTGTTATACTGTTTTCTGTAAATAGGGTCTTTTTTGAAATTTGCTCCAGGGAATAAAAATCGCAATTTTTATAATTATGTCAAATATATATAGCATCTTTCTTGCTCTTTACCTTTTGTTTAATAAATAGACTTTACAAATAAGTCAAATTTGTTTTGCTTTTGTCTCTTTCATTGCCTGAACTTCATTATCCTTAATTTATGGACATGATTGTATGTATATATATATATATATATATATATATATATATATATATATATATATATATATATATATATATATATATATATATATATATATATATATATATATATATATATATATATATATATATATATATATATATATATATATATATATATATATATATACATATATATATATATATATATATATATATATATATATATATATATATATATATATATATATATATATATATATATATATATATATATATATATATATATATATATATATATATATATATATATATATATATATATATATATATATATATATAATATATATATATATATATATATATATATATATATGTATGTATGTATGTATAAATATTCTTCTAAAGTTCTACGCTTTTTTAAGGAAAAAAATATATGCAATAAAACAAGATTTTTGATCCTTTTAAGTCAAGATTCCCAGAATTAGTAATATTCCAGTAACTTTCAAAACTGCATTTCTGCTGAAGCCGAAAAACGGCTTTTAATTTATAAAAATAGAAATCTATAAATTGTGATTAATATATCAATTTTATTTTATTTTTATCGTCAAAACAACTTTTAGAAACGGATTTATGAAGTATATGTCGAAATCTTTTATAGAGATTAATATTTTTAAAAATCATTACTCAAAGTATGGTTTCCTCTAAAAAACATACTTTGCGATGATTTTTTATATGAAAATGGCATTTAATTAATACCTATGATAAACATGTTATATTAAAAGAGAAACAAAACTACTAATTAAAGACATGGTAAAAATTTCACAGAAATACATTAAGAGATATATAATGTTAAATTTTATGCATTTTATGCCTTCAATCTTGCTCTTTAGGATCTATCCCTGGTTCAATTTTTTCAACGCATTTATGTTATTATTGGTATATATAGTTGATTAAGGAACAGGATTAATTAAAATATTTAGAAATTCTCCAAACTCTAACTTAGGATCATTCTAGATACAAATATATGCATAAAAGATCTACCTTCATTTTTGATTTATTTTAGAATTTATCCTATTTTACTCATTAAATAATGAAATCATGATTTTTATTTTAGAAATTTTGAAATTAAAAATATCTTTTGTAATATTTTTTCGATATAAATGCTGAACAATTCCTTTTGTTCTTACTTTGGCGTTCAATTCTCTTCGAATATGCAGTGAGATATATTGTTGTCGAAGGCAGCACTGATATTGATTGTAGGTCATGACTCAAAACAAGGGAGTGAGTGAACTCTACTTAGTCCTTTGAATTATTCACTGTGCCCCATTCATGGATTTGGTATTATATGGAGAGGTGACTCTAGTAAGCAGATATTTTTATTTACACTTAAATCTAAAAGCTATTCATAAGGAGTACTAATAATTTTCATAAGGAGTGTAAATAAAATTTCATCTTGCCTATTATATTAACTGATGATATCTATAACTGAAATTCTCAACAATTTCTCTGCATTTTAGAATTATATATATATATATATATATACATATATATATATATATATATATATATATATATATATATATATATATATATATATATATATATATATATATATATATATATATATATATATATATATATATATATATTATATATATATATATATATATATTATATATATATATATATATATATATATCTATATATATATATATAATATATATATATATATTATATATATATATATATATATATATATATATATATATAAATATATATATATATATATATATATATATATATATATATATATATAAATATATATATATATATATAATATATATAAATATATATATATATATATATATATAAAATATATATAAATATATATATATATATATATATATTATATAATATTAATATAATATATATATTTATATATATATAGAATATAAATATACATATATATATATATTATATGATATATATACATATATATATATATATATTATATATATATATATATATATATATATATTTTAAGGCATGGAAGACACATATATACATATATATATTTCATATATATAAAATATATATAATTGATATATTGTAAATTATATAATATATAGGACATGGAAGAGTGATTAAGGCATGGAAGACACATTTCATTTCATATATAAAAACTTCCTTATTGTAATCCTTCTGTTCATGGCTATGCCTTTTAGAAATTCTTTGTTCTCTTAATTTGCCACGACAAGCGGGGAAAATGTTATCAGCCCAAGTTCCCACCCATAACTGTCTTTTTTGGCTTTGCTACCTAAGCAAAATTCCTATGTCTACTTCCGCGTTAGCTCTTTTACTCTGTATAGCTCCACTCGAGGGTGTATCTTTCTCCTATTAAGTTATCGTTAATGAGTTTTTACTATTTTTAATTATAACTCTCTTAATTCTTAACCCCCAATTTTAAACATGACATACCCCCCCCCCACACACACACACACATATATATATATATATATATATATATATATATATATATATATATATATATATATATATATATATATATTATGTATATATTATATATATGGGTGTTTATATATATATATATATATATATATGTGTGTGTGTGTGTGTGTGTAATAAAACAAGATTTTTGATCCTTTTGTACTATGACTCCCAGAATTCGTAATATTTCAGTAACTGGCAAAACCCTATTTCTCTTCAAGCAGAAGTAAGAATTATCAGTTATACAAGTATAAATCTGTAAATTGGGATTACTATATCGATTTCATCTATTGATTTCATTTTATATATCGTCAAATCAACTTTTAGAAATGATTAAAAATGGAGATGTAAAGTATATAAAGTATTCATTATAGAGATTAATATTTTTAAAAATCATTACTCAAACTATATTTGTCTTTAAAAACATACTTTGTTTTTTTTCTCTGCTTGAAAATGGCTTTTAATTAATACCTATGATAAACATCGTATATTAATATAAAATGAAAACTACTAATTAAAGATAAAGTAAAAATCTTACAGAAGCATATTAGAAGATACATAATGTTAAACTTTGTGCATTTTATACCTTCAACCTTACTCTTTAGAAGTCTTATCTATCTTTGGTTAATTTTTTAACTCATTTACATTATTAATGGCATATGAAGTAGATTAAGTAACAAGATTAATTAAAATATCTAGAAATTCATAATTACCATTCATAGAAAACGGAAATACAAAATTTGAAATGTCATTTACAAGCGATGTTGACAATAAAGCAAGAAACAAGTCTGAGATAAATAAAGTAACGACTGATGATTTTATTAAAAATATAATCAAGTAAAAGCAATCGTTTATGTTTTTAAATTATTTACTGTTTATAAATGAACGCTGGATGAAAAATAAATCAGTGGGAAAATTGTTTAGAATGCATGAAATATTTTAAAGATTAATTTTATGTCTGGATATTAAAAGGCATATTTTTCGTAAAGTGAAAAAAAATTAACTAACGAGATGTCAGAGGAAAAAGTGAGGAATTTTGAAAACTCTCTTTCCGTTTTAAACAATTTTTTGTAGTATATTGCTTACTTTTTAATTCAAATAAAGATAGTTCAAATATTGAGTAAAATAACAGTCGTAGTAATGGTTTAAACAATACTATAAATTTTTGTACTTGGTGGCTAATTAGACAGGGACCCAGAGACCTGTGAAGAGTACACTAGCCGCTTTGTCAAAACCATATGGATTCAAAATTTAAAATTTAAAAAAAAAAACATTTCTGACTTTAAAAAAATTTAATTTTTAAACTTTTATTGGAAATTTTATATTACTATTATTTTATGTAGAAACAAAATAAAAAATGTAATGTCTACTCAAAATGAAAGGAAAATAATTTATTCCATCAAGAGTTTGAGGCCTATACATATGCAAGCTGTACAAAATTGCATAAAATTAGTTATTTACAATGTGTCGTATAACTCATGCCAATTTTAGCAACCTACAATTTTAATTCCTTATAAATCTCTTGCACAATACAGTATAGGCCTCTGAGAAACCGATTTCTTTCCTCAGCGAGAATAAGGTATTATGAAACATTTTAGCAGTTTTAGGATGTCATATATCTTAATCACGATAAAGAACAAGAAATTTCAAAGGAAATCAATCAAACAAATATTTGTGAATTTCATATATAAGAACTCAACTTAAAAATTCTCTCGACGTTTTAAATTTTTGGAAAGCACGTCTTCCACAGAAATCATGGACCAAACGCAACTAATGAAGTTCGTTTCAAACCAGTTTATACTTCAATAAACATTTGAGCATCAATAATTAATGTTCGCTAAAAGTGCTTTCCAGGAACATTTATGAATATGATAAAAATATAGTTGCATGTAATAATCATCAAAATTTCTTCTCTTCTGAATTTCCATAACTATATCCAGCCTCTTCGTCGAAACAATCAGTTTGCTGAAACTTTCCATAGCATTGACACGACATGTGATATTTCAACAAATATGGAGTTAAGATTAGGATACTTCCCTGTCCAATATTCGTCAGCTTATTCTATTATCTAAATACTGGGTAATATTCTTTTTTACTGTTTGTATTCCTATTTATTTATTATTTATTATTTTATACAGTTTATTTATTATTTTATACAGTTTAATTACTGTATAAAACACCAAGAAACTCGTCGAGGCGTGCGAAAGAACTAAATCTGGATTTTTCCACGCGTGCTTATAAGGTTTGTTCATCTGACAGACCCCCCCCCTCCACACTTACTCACACATATTCGTCACACGTCTTTGTTCTTTATTTCGGAGTATTTTGCGCTTCAGTATTTTGCACTTCATTCAGTTTTTTTTCAGTACATAAAAACAATATGTGGTGAGGTGAAGACCGGCTGAGAGTCTAAGCCAGCCTCACGTATAATTGGAGTCTCCGTGAGAAATTACAAATTTGAATGAGACCTAATTCATAATGATGATTTTTTTAATTTAAAATATAAATAAAGGGGAGAATAAGCAATAACTATGTTAATTATGCCATCATGCCAAAGGGGCTATACTCCATCGAAGATCTGCTCAACATGGAGTCTTGGTCTTAAAAAAGGAAATGGTGTTAGAACTGCCGCAGAAGTTTTTTGCTGCACACTCCGTCTTCCTTGCTCTCTGGCTGAGGGTGCTAGCAGATCTCTCTAAAAAAGTTCGCTGTACAGCGTTGCCTGGGCAGAAGATGGCTACACCGCGATTAGCAACCCTTCTTGCAAATGAGATCGAAAGTTTGGTTTGTTTTGGAGTGCTACGGTCTACTTTTTGCAACACGAAGGCTAATGATACCGGGACCTACAGCTTAAAGCCGATTCCGAACGGCTACGAACATCCATGCCTCTGTGGGATTCGAACCCACGAACTCCGGTACCGAAGGCCAACACCCTAACCATTCGGCCATTGCTCGGCATGGATCGAAAGAGGGTCACTACCATCACTTTTGCATCTAGGTCAGACTCTCTCTGGCGTTGTAGAAGTGTAACTCTTATAATATGGATATTTTTAAATTTTTAAATATTAATGTGCTTACTTTAAGCATTCAAGAAAATAATGACAACTAAATTGGTTCTAGATATTAATAACATGTCATTCATTAAAAGTTCATATATTTTATCGATTAACTATTTTCAAATGTTTCTTGTCATTCTTATAGCTATACGATTTCCTCTTATGTTTCACTTTTAACACTTTCTCTATCTGCGCACAGAAAACAAAGCAATACTAAAGAATGTTCAAAATAATCAAGCTTTCAAAACTGTTTCACACTGATTTAGACTACCAAATTCTAAAATACGCTCTTTATTATAAATGATGAAATAATGCAATAAAACTTTACTTAATAAATTACTGCATACTTCAATTAATTATTAACTGAACGTCCATAATGAATCGTCAGAGGAATTTCTATCGTTGGGGAACCTTATCTTACAACAATTTTTAATTTACTTTTTAACAGCTCTAAATTAAAAATGGATTATCATTATTAATTTAAGAAATAATTTTTCAAAATCCAGTGATGCATGCTTCCAGTGACGATAATACATTCATTAACTCAGCAATATTTCTTAAACAAGTTTGCAGCTACCGCTCAGTTTATTAACATAATTTTATTGTTTTAATACATATTAATTTTTATTCTCTCAGGAATCTTAAATGCATAGGTTTTATATTAGGTATTTTTAAAAATAAAGCAAATAAAATAGTTATTATTGAAATTTAATTGGGAATTCGTATTTAAAGAAGAATAATGTGGCAGGTTGGGAACAAAACTTTATTTGCATTTCATTATAATTGTTAAGTCAATTTTACTCTTTGCATATTCAAATATGATAAAAATAAGCTAATGTATAAAAACCTTTATAGCAGTCACACATTCATTCGAGTCAGTAATAATTGCTTATACAATGGGCACCTCTTAGTGTGATCAGTTTCGGACACCGTGATTTTCATAACAATAACCGATTGATAACAATAAACGATATACAAAATTAGATAAATTTACCCCCTCCTTTAATTTATAATACTATATTTCAAAATAAAATGGAAAAATCACCTTATATTTATGTACTTTATATTATCCTTTAAAACATAAGAATTGTTTACATAATAAAAATAATTCATCAACTGTTGACTTCTACAAATCTTTCTAACAATCTCATTGATAAATCGTTAGTAATCATAATGGTTTTTAAAATCTTCGGAGATGTGTTGTACTCCACGTTTACACTTTCAGTGCAATTCAGAAGGTCAGAAATGTTTAACTGCTCTGCAGCATTGTGCTGACTCATATTTAGTAATCTGTCATAATGATTTAAAACTTCGATATTTAGTTTTAACGTTAAATCATTTCGTTTTCTGGTTTCCATTCGACAAACTGCATGTAAGAAGGCAAGACATAAAATGTGAATACGTTCCTTCTTAGTTCCGAATAGAATTTGTTGTTTTCCGCTTATCTGACAAGTATTGACAACCAACAGGGTGTGCGTATTCCAAGAACGTTAAATGTGCCGCATTCCTTTGTTTTTCTCTTTTTTCGTAGGTGGAAGAGGAAAAATTCTTGGAAATTAAAGCAAGAACGAAAGAAAGAAAAGAATGGGTTCCTTCTGAATACATTGTGAATATTTCTTTTCTAGTTAAAATGAGGTTCGAAAACTGATAATATTAACCGATGTAACGATCCCATAAAGCGATATTTTTAACGTAAAAATGAATAGAGAAAATCGGGACCAAGAGGTTTCGATAACAATAGGCGATTGATAACATTAACCGCGATGACGTTAAGTGGAGTGCATTGTATTTATGTGCTTTTTTGCAGCAGAAAGCTAACAATCAACATTTTGAGTTCATAATGCAAACTGCAGAAATATCAGAATTATAACGAAATGTGACACATATATAAGTAAAAAAAAACTGTAGTTAATACAGTTAATGCTTTTATTTACAATCATGCTGGAAAATGCAGCTATAAAAAACAACAAGGTACGGATCTTAAAGATTACGTTTTATGTATAAGTGTTTTCGAGCACCCTAGAAAAGCATGGATAAATACAGAATAAAATAATAGAATATAAAAAATTAAATAAAATTAATAGTAATGTAAACCTTACCATGATACGTCGCTTGTTATGAAATTATGTACGCATGATAAGTGTAAACGTTCCAATGTTAGATGAGTGTTGGATGCTGAAGATTGGTGTAAAAGTTTTACAGAATGCTGAAAAAGCAACACCGCCCGACTGTGTGTAATCTTGACTTTGTAAACTACCTGATTCCATGCTACTTAGACTGCATGTTGGTTTGGTTTTAGAGTGCTACGGTCTACTTTTTGCGACACGAGGGCTAATGAGACCGAGACCTACTGCTTAAAGCCGATTCCGAAAGGCTATGAACATGCATGTCATAGTGGGATTTGAACCCACGACTTCCGGTTCTGAAGGCCAGCACCCTAACCATTCCGCCATCCTTCAGCAGACTGCATGTTGTATTAGATTTAGTAATTCAAAATGGTGAATTATGTTCTCTGTACGTCAAATTTGTTATTATACGATTGTTTAGTAATACTCCCTACACTTTCTCTTCTACAAGACGTTAATTACTTAATATTTAACGTTCTTATTTAATATATAATATTGGAATAGTATAATCTTTGTTGTATATGTTTATAAAGTGCTTACATTTACAAGAAAATACCTTTCAGTGATTTAAGTTCATTTTAAACGAACGGGTTTTAATTTGCAGTGATTTTAATTCCTTTACTCTGAAACTGTTTGCTGCTTTCAGATGGGTCAACCTAAGAATATACTTACTATGAAATTCAGAAAAATCAATAATTCAACAGTTATTTTGAATACTGAGTCGATAGCTCTCTGTTGAATTGTTGTAAACATCAATTATAAAATGGTTATTAGGAGTTTTCGTTATATAGGTGTAAATGGCAATCATAGCGTTAGATGCACCACTAGCTGTTGGAACAGGCCAAAATGTAAAATTTTAATACTATTTTCGTCACATATATTCCCATATGCAATCAAAGAGGGAGTTTCACTACTAGATGATGCAATATAAGTATATTTGAACCTTTAAAAGTTAATTATTATTTTTTTTTTGTATTTTGTGAAATACGTATATATGTGCATACCAAAATTACTCCATAACTAGTCATGCATTTAAACATATTGCATTTCAGAATCTTC
>CM063511.1:109483548-109496048 GCA_032207245.1 Pardosa pseudoannulata
ATTTACTTCTGAAGAAAATATAATTCATTTACTATAATTTTGATGTCTAGAAAGATTATACCTCGTGTAACAAAATAGTTCTTAATGCCCTAAATCAATATATTTAACTTAGTAGGATCATGGTTGAATTTTTTAAACTTCTTTATTGTTTTAATCTTTCGCAGGTCTTTTAGGGCATTTAAATTTCCTCAATTATTCCCCTAATCATACATTTACATTTATATATTAATTCTTAAAAAATGCGAATTAGAAACTTATATGTACTTTTCTGGTGTATATTTCAGTTTATTAAAATTAAGTCTTATTATTTATAACTCTCAATAAATGATACGATTTGCAATAGGTAACAATAAATACTAAAATTCCATGTACTATCTCTTCGAAAATAAATTTTAAGTGTATTATTAAATTTTAAAAGTGGCATTAACATTGCATTTACATAATGTCGGTGGAATGTTTAAGTAAAATAAATGTATTGCGTGAATAAATTAAAAATTATCCTCCATAGATATTTTCTAGGGATATAACAAATAATATATTAAGGACATGCTTATATCTACTGGAATCAGTCCCAACCCACTAGTGTGAAGAAGGGATATTTTACTGTGGAATTTTGCCAAATGTCGGGAAGCCGTTGTAGACCAGTGGCGAGGTGTTGATTGTTAATGTGAGCGACCGACCGCCCTACTGCGTGAAGTACAGATAAAACGTCATGAAATCGGTGACCTCAGAAATGTTCCTTTAACGTCGGAAACAGATCGAAGTCACAAGAACTCATGTCTGGTGAATAGGGAGGGCGTTCCAGTACTTCCCTCTACCACTGTCGCAATAGGAGAGTGACGTTGTTTGCGACATGGCAACGAGCGTTGTCATTCAATACGATAGGAAGACTGTTGTGTAATAAACGTGGACGTTTGCACCGCATAGCGGGAAGCAGATGGTGCTGTAGAAATCGGCAGTAGTAATCTACGTTGACAGTTTTTCCTTTAGGTACAGCATGTGTAAGAATTACACCGTCCCAGTCGTATGCCACACTCAGCATAATCTTCAACCGACTGGGTTCCTGTCGAAATTTCTGTGGACGTTTCGAACCTTGGTGACGTCATTCATTTGATTGATGCTTTAATTCAGGCTCATAGGCTAGGGCCCATGTCTCATCAATGGCGACAATACTTTGCAGAAATGCGTTTCCTTCATTGCGGTATCTCTCCAAGTGGGTGCCAGCCAGTTCATACCGGTACCATTTCTGTACTTCGTTTAGTCGATGTGGAACCAACGGAAAATAATTTTCCTCATGTTGAGAGATTTCTTCATTATTCGCCACACCGTTTGATGACTCAAACCAACCTGTAAGGATAATTCTTGGACAGTCCATCGGTGGTCTATGGTAATGAGAACGCTCAGGAAGTCAATCTGCTCTTCACGAATGGAAGACCGATCTGTACGTTGCAAATCCGTAGTCTCATTCTGACCCTAATGAAATGCTTGAACCCATCGTGCTACTGTCCTATAGGGGAAAAGCATTTGTGCCACAGGCTTCCACTAATCCTCGATAGAATTTAGTTGCATTTTTGTCACGGGTAACCTTGATTTTAAGCCATGACCGTTGATCAAATTTTGAAAACATGCGTTAGAGCGATGGAAACGAGACTCCTCACTTTAACGCGACGCAACAAATACCCTTCTAAGCAGATCGAATGTTTTTTGCATTCTACACATCAACAACAGTACCACCTCACCGGTCCCATAATCTATTTGCGTTATAGTTGACATTTTCCCGAAGTTATTTAAATACATTATGTTTTTACTTTAAAGTTATTGATTCATATAGCACATATAAAGTACAGGTTTCTGTAAATTTTTGTACTGTTAGCATTTATTAATGATTAATAATTAATTTAATTCTAATCAGATTAAAAAATTCCTTTTGTATTAATTCTAAAATAGATTATTTTAATAAAAGCTTTCAACATTAAAAATCTATATTCTTTTAAAAAATAAATTGTTAGTACATTACACAAAATACATCAGACCGTATATAACATAAGTACATTGTATCTAAATGGAGCTACAGAAATAATTTAGCTCGAAATTAATGTGTATTGATCAGCTATTTTATAATAAAATAGCTTAAAGTATATTGTTTATGTTGAAAACATTTTCTAACATTGGTATTTTATACAGAAACGCAATAATAAATTATATATAATTATACTATTATTTATGAATTTGTTTTCGAATGAGATAAATTAACAAAATTTTAATAACAAGTGCATATGCGAGAAATACAGTTGCAGTTGGTCAAATAATACATTTTACTGAGTCTGAATTAATTAGAAATTATTATTTCAAAAGTTAATTCATTTTAGAGAATAATATGTAATCAACTCTGGTATTAATTTAAAGGCTAATTTTGTACCTTATAATGTTACAGCTGTTAGACCATCTAACGTTTGCAGAAAAGCTAATATATTTTACTATCGTGGCAGGAATGCTGAAATATAACTGCTAAGCTAACGAGATTTATGGAATTCTGTGAATATTCTCATTTAAGGGATATCCGAATAGATAGATAGGAGTATAAATTTTCTGCATATGACATTCGGAGTGTAAATACCCATTTATAACTTTCATTTTCTAGTCTTCGGACGAAGAATCAGATTCCTACAGGAATAGAAACAAATGAGATACCCTTTTGCAATAAATGTATGCTTTCAGGGGAAAAATTAAAAAAAAAACATTGACTGTGATTTTTTAAATATGTTTAATTTTTTTTTTTACATATTATTTGCTATTTGTATAGAATAATATTTTCTCGACTTCAGAATTATCATTTAACATTCATATTTTTTGTAAAATAAAATCATATATAGAAGGTTATTTGCATTGCAGTTAGTTGAAATTTTTTTAATTTATTTTTAAAAATTAATTTATAAATTTTAATAAAACCTGTAAAGACAAACTATAAAAAAATTAACCTGAACATAAGATATTTAAAAGTCACAAGCTTAATTTTTCCCTAAATTTGAGTTTTCAGAAAACATTTTATCACACCTTATCAAATAGTTGCATGATAAACCAGTATATAATATATATGGAGGTATGAGTAATTGTGGCAACTTGGCTACAGTAATCCCTAAAAGGGAAATTTCCACGGAGGTTCTTCTCTTAGAGATGAAGAATTCTTGTATACGTTTTTGTTGATCGGCATGTAAGAGTGGATTCAGCAGTCAAATGCTGAATTAGGATTATGGAATCATTTTTATTGTTAGAATGATCATTATTACTCCATGTTGTGAATAAATGTTTAATATTAGTTTACTTACTGATGGTTTGAAAATGAACTTAAGAACAGAATGAACAATTAGAATTTTCAATCCCAATTGAAAGTAAAGTTTATTTCTTTCAAATTTAAGATATATTGCTTGAAATTACAAATTTCCGACCGAAAATTGTTATTGTAACGCATTCAATGAACTTCTGAAAGAGCACTTGCGGTATGAGACAATATATGAGAGATATACCTGTCTATGTATTTATGGCATTAAGCATTGTCTTTAAAACAATGTAATGTGGTTGAAAATAAAAAAACAATTTATACATGGGGAAACATTTGTCTCACGGACCTCTTGATGTGAAACACATGTACAACATTTTGACTTACTCGAGTCCTTTTCATGTTCTTCACGTGACAAAATATTTTAGACTTGTATGAATATGGCCAAATGTAAATATTAAATCTTGAATAATAAAGCTAGAAGTAGATAAATCGTTTATATATTAAGGCCATTAGAATATATATGTATGTAATATATCAAAATTATTTCACTTTGATATTTTCTTAAAAACCACCTCGTTCCCATTCTGATTCTTTAAAATATGTTTTACCAGCCTCAAACTGTATTAATCTAAGAAGTGTCATCGACTTAAAATTGTTCCAATAATTTCCTAAAGCTTTCTGTCCATTCTGTAAGATAATTTTAATCCCAAATTTTCTGTCCATTCAACACGTTTTTCAGCTGTCGCCAACAAATGGCTCACCTTTTCTCTTGATCTTATAGTAATATTCGCTAATCAAGTTTCTTGTCACTTGGAAAAATTTTTTCTGTCTTCACTCTTCGGTACACCTCTGTTCGAGCAATGTGTTTTTCGTGTCATTTTTTTTTTGTCTACTGCTGACTAATGAAGAAGCCTTTTAGCAGCTCTTAAATAAAATTTCAAGTAGATTTGGACTTGTGTGCCGTTTTCTTCAATGTAGCTGGACTGCATCTTACTTTATTATGCTTGCTGATTAGGCTTCTCCTTGCCCAATATCCAAATCAAGTAAAAAGAATAGGGGGTACAATTTCAAGTGTATCCAGCAGATGTATAACTTCTGAAATACACACACACACACACACACACACACATATATATATATATATATATATATATATATATATATATATATATATATATATATATATATATATATATATATATATATATATATATATATATATATATATATATATATATATATATATATATATATATATATATATATTATATATATATATATATATAATATATATATATATATATATATATATATATATATATATATATATATATATATATATATATATATATATATATATATATACATATATATATATATATATATATACATATATATATATATTATATATATATATATATATATATATATATATATATATATATATATATATATATATATATATATATGTATATATATATATATATATATATATATATATATATATATATATATATATATATATATATGTATATATATATGTATATATATACATATATATATATATATATATATATATATATATATATATATATATATATATATATATATATATATATATATATATATATATATATATAAACAATAGGGGCTACATAATTATTATCACCACAGGAAATAATTACCGCTGAATTACATATATATATATATGTGTGTGTGTGTGTGTGTGTGTGTGTGTGTGTGTGTATTGGTATACATGTAGTGATTTATAATTTTGCTCACACAAAATTAGAGAAAGAGTAATGAAGATGAATTATGCTAGATTAAAACTTAATTTAGAACCCGTCCATGAATTCTTTATATTCAGTAGGCATGGAAACACATTTCATAACACTAAATACTTCAGAAGTTGAGGCGACTTCAACTTTGTTATCCGGATAAGAAAAAGTAAGCTATTTTAACTTTACCAGACGCACTACGTATGTAGTGGGCATACCTGAGATGAAAGTTGTGAAATCTCGCCTCTTTTATTCTCACAATACAAAAAATATTGCTCTTAACTTTAGTCACATTATAAATATAATGACATATATGGTTGAAAAATAATATTCACTTTAAAGTTGAAATGTATTTATAAAATACTCTACAAATGATATATTGCCTTTACTTTTAAATGTTAGAGTTTCAATAATATTCTTTAAATATCAGTTTTATGATGTATTCTCTCAAGTAATTATTAATCTATGTTGAGTATTCTATAAATACGACCAGAATGAGAAATTTTTCAGCTGTTCTCATTTATTCATATTCTTCTGGTGAAGTTTTGAATATACATATTTCTGTCTATATTTTAACTAACGCTGTGTCAGTATTCGAGATTTTGAATGTGATGCTGGATTTTTGTTTACACATATAATAAAGATTGAGCATTTTACGTTAAAAAGTATCAATTCAATTCATAGCGTAGTGTAAATAAGCCATAAATAATCATTTTCTCAGAAATAATTCTGATTCTATCTTAATCCATTTTATCTCACTCTCATATTCAGAGGACATCTGAAAAGTAGCATGAGAAAATTAGCATTTATTTGTATTATACGTTTAGTTTTATACTCAACTGAAATTCGAACTCTTAAAAGGATTAATGAAGTATTATTTAGACATTTCAAAAGTTTGTAGCAGAAATTATTTTTCACTAATGAAGAAAACATTGAAATCACTTATTGGAAAAGTTATCCCTTTTATCCCAGTGTTTTGTCTAGAGGAGGGTCATACATAAAAAAAATTGATTTCAATTTATGTTATATTTAGTCTATTTAGGTTTAATATGCCTTAGAAAATGTGATTGTTCTCAAATTTGAACAAAATAAATAAATTTGGACAAAACGGGTAAAGTATAACATTGTTTCTGAATAGGAGATGAAATAACATTGTTATTCTCGGTAGCATTAAATTGTTCCAGTGTTGTAATTCTATTCTTATCTTTTTCTTTGACCCAATTTATTGATACTCATGAAAAAGCGATCTACAGTATATAGCCGAGAGTTTATTTTATGGTGAACTGCGGTATTAACTATTGTCAAACTTTACCCAGATATTAAAAAAGTAAATAATATTTGTCCCTCTTCCTAAAAATATTTAAAATAATCCGTAACATATCAAAATAGATGTATTCAATAGTTCGAGTGTCAAGTGACTAATTGAATAAGACATTAATATACAATTCATTAAAATACTTTACAACTGTCCATTCATTACTAACTCAATTTTGATAATTTTGAATAAAGAAATATAAATTTTAAAATTTATTTCAATTAAAATTGTTACAAATCACTTAATCAGTTATTTAGAGGTAATTGCTGGAATAGCATTTTATATTTAGAATTGATTGCATATATAAACCATTATCGTTTTATTATAGAACTAAGATTAAGAATTTATTTAAAATTAATAAATTTGAATCTGCATTTTAGACCGACCATTAGGAATGCCGTTTGGTCTAAAGAACGCCCACTATTTTTTTTAGCAAGTTGATGGCTGACGTTTTGTATGCTGTGAAGAGTATGCGGTCCCCTATATCGACGATATAGCTATTTCCTCAAAAACCTGGGATGAACATCTGAGCCATATAGACTATGTTCTGACGCGAGTAACAAAAGCGCAGCTGACAATTAAGTCTTCAAAATGCCGGTTGGATCAGAATCACGTAAATTATTTAGGGCATATAGTAGAAGGGGGATACCGAAATCCAGCAGAACGGAAGGTCCAATGCATCCTGGATTTCCCTCGTCCTGACTCAAAAACTAAGATACGCGCCTTTTTAGGGCTAACGGGATACTACGCCCACTACATTCCTAATTATTCTGTCCTTGCTGTGCCATTAACTGATGAGTTAAAGGAAAAAGAGCGATGGGGTCAAATAAAATGGAATGAGCCGTCTGAGACTGCGTTCACTGCACTAAAGGAGGCACTTACAAAATCGCCGGTTTTATGCTCCCCGAATTTCGAGTTACCATTTATCATCCAGACCGATGGGTTAGATCTGGGAGTAGCAGTAGTGTTAGCTCAACACATTGACTCAAAGGAGCATCCGATACTGTTTCTCAGTCGGAAATTTAATACTGCTAGAAAAAAATATTGCACTACCGAAAAGGAATGTGCTGCTATTATTTTTGCATTAAAAAAATTACATTTCTATCTGGATGGGCTTGAATTCACAATAGTGACAGATCACAATCTGTTAGTTTGGCTCCAAAAGAATGCGAGCTCAAACAGTCGTCTATTCCGATGGTAGCTGGTGATACAACAATTTAGCTACCGTGTTGTCCACAAACCAGGCACACACAATACTAATGCAGATGCATTAAGCCGCTGCATCGCTTAAAGTGTAGTAAAAGGTGTAACGTGTACATACTTGCATATTTTCTTTTGCGTATATAATTATTTGGTGTTATAATTTAGTATATTAAGCTAGAAATGTAGTTACTGTTATTTTGCATTATATTGTGTTTTTAAGTATCCGAGTCACTGTTGGTTCCTTACGAGGAAGATCAGAGTTGCAGTTCTCCAGGAGAATCTATCTGCATAACCGATATCCACTCTGTGGAAAAATCTTAAGCAAGGGGGTTTGTGTAACGATCCGTTACATGACCCTAACGAAAAATGAGCGGAAGGTGACATTTCGTAGAGGTCAATTACGGATACAATTGAAATTAAATAAACGACGCTTTATGCTTTAATTTTGTTTCTTTATTTTGGCAAAATATAAAATTTGAATAGAAATGCTTGGGTGTAGGCATTAATTATATTTTCCAGGATCAACGTTACTCTACCAAATTTTGAGTTAAACTTGGTATATTCACCACCAAAACATTTTTATTAATTCAGCAGATATATGTAGTGAGTATTTGTCTAAATCACAAGTTCTGAATTAGTACAAGTCATTCAAGTCGGGCCCAGAGGAGGTCGCCAAAGAACTCATCAATGAACATCCATCAGATTCCCGAATGACGAAATGTTATCCTGCATTGGATCCTGAGTCACTGTGGAATCGCAGGAAATGAAATTGCAGACTCCTTGGCCAAGAATGACTCAAACTTCCCACAGCCTGATTCACCAGTTCACTATCACAGTGTGAAAAGAATCATCGATGCTAGACTTAAAGTGCATCTTAGAGGGAATGGGTGGAGGGAAAGAGTTGGAGTGACATGATGGAAAATCCCCTCCCTCGTGACCTGACCAGAGCTGTTGGTGTCACTAACTTTAGAATTAAAACAGGACATGACTACTTTTAAAACATTTGCACAGATTTGGTTTGGCAGACACATCGACGTGCTCACTATTCAGTGCCTTTGACATGTCTGGAGATCACTAGATCACTTGTTCTGGACTTAGTGACGTAGCAGCAGTCAACTTTGCCAAAGAATTTTCTCACTTTGTCTGCCTGAACTCTATTAAGCAGCCCGTAACAGACTAATAGCAGTCGTGCCAAGGTCTGGCATAGAATTAAAAAAAAAGATTCATGAATGAAGAACAATATAACGTGCGAAAGTGAATTATTTTTGAAGAGTCGTTTTAAAAAAAAATCTTGGGAAATTTCAGAAAAAAATATCTAGTACTTATAAACAAAATAGCAGTTTAGGGTTTGATATGATTCTGGGTTGCAATTCACTTTGAAAATTTTAAATTGACTTTTATATAATAATTATTATTTATGAAAAATCATAGATGTACAGTATAGAGTAGTAAAACCTTAATATAAAAATGTCTTTAAAGCTCTTACGCTTAATAGAAATTTCTGCCTGCTGCACATAATAATAAACTCTGAAATTACTCTATTTAATCAGTCAAAATTAACTAAAATTTAGAATATGTTTTGGGAGTAATAATGTTGAAATTCTCTGAAAAAGGAATTTTATACATCTCACTGGAATCAGAGAGGAAAAATTGAGATTAATGGAGTTTACTTTGAAGATATTTTCAATGGGCTTTTGAAATATAACTTCTGCACTGAAAACGTAGCTTATGGCATCTGGAAATTATTACCACAGTGAGTGAAACATTCGAAATTTTACGATGTTCCCTGTACTTTATTATTCCGAATCATATTTGAGTTGAGAATCCACTTCAAGAAACTGTTTGCGCATAAAATTTGAGTGCTTCCTCTGTCTTGAAAAGATAGCTCCTTATTTTTTCCCCTTTTAAAGATATTTTGCTATCTTATGGAAATTTTATTCTTCCGGTTATAAAAATGCGCCTCTGATGTGAAGTAATAAACTGATATTTTGCACTGAAATACATTTTCACTCTGAACCATTATCCTTACATTTTCAAATCCTAATATAACCTTCAAGAAATTCAAGAATATATCAAAACTGACGTGTAGGAGTTATTCTCAGATGAATAAATTAAAGTAAGATGAAATAAAACGTAACTCTTTCTTTTATTTATGGAGTATTATATATACAGGTATCACTTGCTAACTTATTATATGAAATTATTCAAAGAAAGACTCAATTTTGTATATACAAGAGCATTCTAGACTATATAGAATACTGATTCGTTTAAGAGATTATATTAAGCAAAATTCAAGGAGCCTTAAACGCTTCCCTTACAAAAATATTTTTTTTTGAAAAAAAAATTGCAAAAAAACACATTAAATTTTTTAAAAATTTATTATGAAATAGAAATAATTTAAACAAAGCAAAATATGTAGGTTTTAAGTTGAATTTTTAATCTCTAGCAGGTGTAAATTTATTAAGTTTTAATATTAGCCTACTATCTGGAGTAGTAAGACAAATGGAAAAAGATAAATATTAATCTCTGTGCGATATACTTTTAAATATGACACAAGTGACAACACAATGTGATACCTGATATTCTGTACACTGATATCTGGTATCTTTCCTTACTGGTTTACATCTGGAATCTGTTTTAAGGTAGCACATAATGCACTGTCTCGTTGGATTTAATTTTTTTACAGTAGCAGGAATACTACCTAGAAAATGCGTTAGGATTAACTTGAATGGAGAATAACTAAAATTATTATTATTACTAAATATAAGGAAATTAAACAAAGCAAAATATGTAAGTTTTAAGTTGAATTTTTAATCTTTAGCAGGTGTAAATTCATTCAATTTTAATATTAGTTTACTACCCCGAGTTATCTTGACCAAATTGAAAAAAGTTAGATATTAATCTCTGTGCGATAGATAGACTTTCAATCATGCCGCTAGTGACAACACAAAGTGATACCTGACATTCTGTACACTGTTATTTGGTATCTTTTCTTTCTGGTTTACCTCTGGAATCTCTTTTAAGGTGAGAGCAGAGAATGCACTGTCTCGTTGGATTTCATTTTTTTACAGTAGCAGGAATACCATCTAGAAAATGCCTTGGGATTAACTTGAATGGAGAAGGGCTAATTTTATTATTATTAAATATAAGGTAATTAAATAAAGTAAAATATGTAAGTTTTAAATTGAATTTTTAATTTTAGCAGGTGTAAAAGCATGTAGATTTAATATTATTTTACTATCCCGAGTTATTTAGGACAAATGAAAAAAAAAGTTAAATATTAATCTGTGTCCGATAGATTTTGAAATATGACACAAGTGACAATACAAAGTGATACCTGACATTCTGTACATTGTTATCTGGTATCGTTTCTTACTGGTTTACCCCTGGAATCTCTCTTAAGGTCAGAGAACAGAGTTCATTGCCCCGTTGGATTTCATTTATTTTTACAACAGCAGGAACACCATATAGAAAATGTTTTGAGATTAACTTGAAAGGAAAATAACTAATGTTATTATTATTACTAAATATAAGGAAATTAAACAAAGCAAAATATTAAGTTTTAAGTTGAAGTTTTAATCTTTAGCAGGTGTAAATTCATTTAGTTTTAATATTAGTTTACTATACCGAGTTATTCACGACAAATGGAAAAAAGTTAAATATTATTCTCTGTGCTATAGACTTTGAAATATGACACAAGTGACAACACAAAGTGATACCTGACATTCTGTACACTGATATCTGGTCTGTTTTCTTACTGGTTTACATCTGAAATCTCTTTTAAGGGAGCACAGAGTAGACTATCTCATTGGGTTTCATTTTTTTTTCAGTAGCAAGAATTACATCTAGAAATTTCTAGATGTTTTCCACAGGGAAAAATTATTTTCAAATATTTATAATTCTTCTCAATATTTTAAGAATATTTGAATATATCCAATTTCTATTCTTCATAATATCTTCAAGATTATTTGAATATATCCAATTTCTATTCTTCATAATATCTTCAAGAATATTTGAATGTAACCAATTTATGTGTTTCTTTAAAATAGCTTAAGACTATTTCAATGTATCCAATTTCTATAATTCTTCAGATTATCTTAAGTTATTAAGCTCACATAAGCCTACATTCTCAAGAAAATTTTCAGATTATAATCTTAAGATTTTCTATAGATTACCTTCTGAAGATTTTCTTCATTTTAGATTCTCAAGAAACTCTGAAGGTTGTAAGCTTAAGATGTGGGCCAAATAACTTAAGATATTCTTAAGATTTTTTTAGAAAGACTTGAGATTATTTCTAGTAGGGAAGTGCCTTGGGGTTAACTTGAATGAATACTGCTGGGTAAAGGAATACTGCTGGGTCTTCCAGATGTGATAGAAAACTCGTCACGAGGATTTTTTGAAATTCTTCTTTTTTCAACGCGACTATCCTACATTATACATTACTAATCCACAAGCCGACGTTTACTATACAATAGGGAATAGACGTGAGCAGTCCCACCAAAAGAACCGCCAAACCAACAAAACTTGGCAAACTGCTAATCATAGCTGAATATTTCCTTCTTTTCCACTAGGCTGAGTAAAACCGTGATAAAAAAAATCGTACTGACAAATTCTGCTTCGCCCGAGATTTCTTGGGATAATAATTAACTGTAATATATACGAACCCGAGATAACTCGTGTTAATTAGCGAGCAGTTAAGTGACTGAGGAGTATTACAGCTTGTAAAAATGACAAATTTCAAGCTTATATTAAAATTATGCATTATACGTGTTACTTAAAAATAATATAAATAAAGAGGCAAAATCTAAACAAAATTTTTTTTTATTTGTAGTAACATGTTTAACAAATCTGATAGATCAACATATCAGTCTTGTATTGTTAACTGCTTTCGAAAAGTAAATGAAATGTCAAGCCCCATATGAGG
>CM063511.1:109503548-109528548 GCA_032207245.1 Pardosa pseudoannulata
TTTCTAGAAAAGTAAGAGGTACGATATAAAAACAATGTTTTTGAAATAAAGAAGATTTTCTTCTTTCGATAAAAGAAAAAAAGGTTACCTTGACGAAAATAGATATGACTGAAAAATAAGATAGGATAAAATATTAAAGGAAAATAGACTATACCGTTATATTTTTATGTTGCATATTTTAGGTATAAAATGACATTTTCGAACAAAATATTATTTTTAGACAAGCTAAATTTGACAAATAAATTAGCCGGTTCTTAAAATATTCATTTTAAGAAAAGAGTTATTTTGTTTGAATACCGATAATTGTATTTATATTCAATAAAAATTAGTGTTCACGGACAATTGCTATATGGGTTGACCAGTGTCGTTCGGCAATTGATTCTCAGTGCTGCCGTAGATATTCATAACTTCCGGATTAGCATTTAACTCAAGGTCCTGGTCTAATTGTTCCTAAGACTGGTTGAAGTGCTGGAAGTAATGCCATCCGAAAATACAAATAAATTTATTAATTTAAATGAAATAACTAAAGGAAGGTAGTTTTAATAAATACACAAATGTATACAAAATTATTCATTATTAGTACGACAATCTTGCACGAGTACACCACTTGCAAGATCATTTTTAGAGTTTTAGAGGTAGTGACAGAGGCACTATTGTAGTAACAGCTAGAGTGATGAGACAGTAAAAGCTGTTGTCAGGGGGTCTTATAGCCAGAGGTAGTAACTCAGTGACTATGCTTTTTCCCCATTTCCCCACATAAACTCTTCTTATCTCTCAGTATTAGATATTATAGAATTGTTTGTTTATAGTTACCTCTACAGCATAAGAAACCTGTTGACTCTAAAAATGAAAGGTTCTAATCTGGACTCTTTAGATCCGTTAGATATTTTAGAAACATTTTAAAACAGAAAATTCTCTTGAATTAACCCGTTTGCGACCAACGTCTCTTATACGCGACGCAGCGATTTAATTCTCTGGTTAGTATTGAGAAACCAGCGTCGCGTAAGCGTAATCGGAGATCGGAAAGTTTTATTTTAATTTTAAATGCTAGATTTGATTACTAGACAACGTTAAACGCAGCGTTTTTTAAAATGGTCAACTCGTAGTGCATTTACGTGTTGGTCCTCAAGGGGTTAAAGATAGTTTGATTTGACAATGCGGCACCATATGATTTTTTTTTTAAATTTCTGGGTATAAAGTAAATTAAGGATGATATTTCTTCCATAAATTATTAACTTAGTTTTTAAAATATGTTGAAAGATCATTGAAATTTTATGTTAATATTATACAAATTTAATGTAATGGATTTTATTCTAAATCAAAATTAATCTAAATTACTTTAAATATAGATTTCAGTGGTTTATAGTTTTTATGAAATTACCTTAATTTTGTCTTTATTAATAGTAAATTTAAAGTTTCTTCTTCTTTTTTACAAGAACAATATACCTTACAGGCTTTGACTGCCTCAACAGCACTCTTCCTCCAGCGTCTTCTAACATTAACGACTTTTCAATAATTCCTTATTTTTCACATCATCTAACCATCTAGTAGGGGTCTTAATTTTCCTTTCAAAGCACTTTGTTTAGGTATCTGAACTGATACTTTTTATATGGAGAAGTTAGTTGGCCTTACATTCTACCCCCAACTTGGTGGACCAGTCCCCAGATATAATCCCCAGGCGCAGGTTAACCGGCTATACCCTCAGGCACTGGGTAAGCATTTTAGTCGCTTCGTACGGCAGGACTGAGCTGAAATGAAACTATTCTTTCATACCCGGTCATCACACAGGTAAATTTAAAGTTTACTATTTTAAGACATTGTATGCGGGACACGTACTAGTATGTTTTCTGACGATTGATATGGGTCACGTATTAGACAGATTAGAGTAAAAACATGGTTTGTTTGTGGGTACAAAAATAACGGTATATACAGGAAAATGAAGCCGAATATTCTTGTCTACTACATAGATTCTGGAAAATTTTAGACAAATAAAAACTAGTTTTTACATCAGTCGATGCGGAACCACAGAACGGGAAAAAATTAAAACTATATACTACTATTTCTATTTGATTTTTCATATTTACGATACTATTATAAATTTATCCACTAAAAAATTATTTTTTTACAAAAATCTTTTTGTCGTTATTATATATATATCTATTTATATATTTGTTTATATATTTCAATATAAAATGCGAAAACTTGGTTAAAAACTAAATAATTTTCGATCTATTGGTATTTAACTTAATAACTAAATTTTGGGGCAAAACGCCCGCTCCCGGTACATTTCAGCTGCAAAATGTATCAGAACACAATGTGTTGAAAATATGTATTAAATATGAAATAATGTGTTAAAATTAAAACACAATGTGTTATAAACAATTGAATTTCCTATTATACTATTATTCATGTAGATAAAGATAACTGACATTCAAATTTTTTTTATACAAATTATTTCATACAAAACATTGACTTTGCCATATAAAATAATTTACCTTCAAATTCATTCAAAATTATTACTACATTGTAATGCATATTTCACTAAACCGGTGAAATTTATCAATATTTCAGAGTAAACAACGTTTTACCGAATACTCCACCCAACGAGCAATAATTATCATATATTTTCACACCTCAGTAAACTTCAAACTGAGTAACCATCAGTGAATACAATCATTATATATAGTAAGGTAATCATTCACCCGATGTTGAAGTTTCGGTTATATTTCAAGTGAATTTCAAATCCATTCACTGTTATATTTTAATATTTCAGACAAGGGAAATAACATACAGATGAATAAACTGATCGTTTTTGGTACAATATTTTCAAAGAGGAGAGATGTAAAGAAGAAAAGCAAGCAATATTTCATTCAAACAATGGATATATTTACTTGAAGTGATTCAGAAAATGTATCTAAAAGTACGAAAACAATTTGATTATCCAGTAAAATACTTACATCGAATCTTACTAGATTTTAAACTCTATAGAAATTTAGATATAAACGAGCTCATAATGACTTTCTATTCTATTTCGTATGTACATTATAAAAGTTTGTATTACGAGAAGAATGGGTTTTAAAAACGTTTTGTGGAGGTATTAACTTAATGTTTTGAAGGAGCTTTTTACTTTAATTGAAATTACTTTCTTAGTGTCTTACATACTTTATTTTATACTTCTATTTTATTATTCTATTTATTTTATATTTAACATATTATTAACTGTCTTATATACTCTATTTGACATTAGCATATAGCCCGTCATGTGATAGGATCAGTAAAATTTTCCAGATTTGTAAAGTACACTACGAGACTGATAAAAAAATTGTTTCTTTTTTAGCTGAGAATTATCTGGTACATGCTCCATACTTTGTTTATCTTCATATTCCTCTAAAGTCTCCCGATACTGTGAATGCAGTTTAGAATCACGTTGAATGTGATGAGGTGATTTAGATCAGTAGTATTATTGATTCATTCATACAAAAAGTAAAATGCTCGGGATCTAAATCTGACCTCATCACATCTTTGTAAAATGACAGAGGACCATAAATTTATATTTTATGGATATTGTTGTCTTGTACGGTGGTCTAGGGCGGGGTTCTGATCCCAGTCCCAAATTAGAATCCCGTCTCCGTACTTGACATTAAATAAGAATGTACCTTTGTGGAGTTATTTACGAGTCCCAATTAGAGGGACAGTGCCCAATTAGAAGGGGTAAGGTTTTCCACATTGGCGGTCTCAAGGCGGGGTTTAAGCAGACCAATTAGATTCTTACAATTATTCCGATTGGACGATAAGAAGGAAGAGGGGACAAGGATTAAATTAATAAAATAACAAAATATCTAAAATTTAGAAGGTGTTCGATAATCGACACGAGGAGAAAGTCCGACAGAAGGTGTTCAGAATTCCGACAGAATAGATTCGAGAGTCGACTAGACTAGACAAGTCCATAGTCGGTAGTCCATACGAGGAGAGAAGTCCGTAGTCCATGTTCGGTAGTCCATACGAGGAGAGAAGTCCGACGGAAAGTGTTCGAGAGTCCAGTCAAGTCCGACGGGAAGTGTTCCTGTATCAAATAGCACGGATGCACACCAAACACTCAGGAGGGAGACCCTGACCAGACCGACGGAGGATCTATAGATACCCAACCATGATCAGCCATAGATACCCATCATCCAGCCGTGTTCCGGGCACACCAATTTAATTCCCCATAGGTACCCCTTTTACATACATTTTGAAATTGAGATTAGGTCTTCTCTCTTATATTTACATAATTACTTAAATATTGAAAAATTATTGTTAGAATTAATTTAGAAGGTGATGATAAAGCATATTTTATGAAAATTAGATTCAGTTTGTGTGTACATAGATGTATATATATTATAATAAATTTACTCTTTTATATTAAGCTAGTTTCAGATGCTGTTAATTTAGCTTTGAGTTTATTTTCATATCTTATGTCTGTAGTTTCTCAGAACCTGTGGTTAAATTTAGTACTAAAATACTTTTACACAATGCAATCAAAATAAAATCCCACTATACATTTGATCACAGGTTAATACTCAAATAAAAACGAGGACTACACGACATTGAATTCATTTAGAAAGATAATTCAGAATTTTCTTTAAAATTATCGTAAGTTCTTCTCGATTTTTTTTCCCACAGTAATTATATGAAGTAAAGGAATGAAACTATCATTTCTACTACAACCTGGAGGTAGATAGAATGCGTTGTTAATACCGGTGTTAAAATTTTCATTGCAACAAAAATAATCGATGATTAAATTTATAATTATCACATATGTACCTAATATATTATTTAAGGCAAATATAAAAGAAAAATATTTACGTAATATCTAAATTGAGTGATAAAACGTATCCACATAATGCAGGCGATATTTAAGTAGTTTAAAATAAGAAATAATGAAATAAGATGGTTAAAGGAATGACGTTATAATGCTAGAAAAAATGTTATTTTTAAATATTTATTATGTAACAAATTCATAAATTTAATCACCGGCTCTTAACCAGGAAAATAGGGCTTGAAATAATGGCATTAAATCCTAGAAAAGGTTGAAAGGTTAGATTTCGAAGGTTGCTAACCCTAACTCATCAAGAACACAATATAGATGCCTCTAACCACTCCAGGTCGAACCTCTTCATAGCCGAACGATAGCCGATTGGTTAGGGTGCTGGCCTTCGGTACCAGAGTTCGTGGGTTCGAATCCCACAGTGGCATGGATGTTCGTAGCCGTTCGAAATCGGCTTTAAGCTGTAGGTCCCGGTCTCATTAGCCCTCTTGTTGCAAAAAGTAGACCGTAGCACTCCAAACCAAACCAAACCAACCTCTTCATAAATTCGAGGCCAGACGGACAGATATCTTAGGCTATTATTATAAAGGGGTTTATTTATTCAATTTTTGTTTGTTTAATGATGGATATTTTATAAGTCAGTATTTCCAACATTTTTTCTCTTATATTGTTATTTTTGTTTTCATACGGACTGTGGAATATACATAGATTTTACTATGTAAAATAATTTTCCTTCTAATTAATAATTATTACAATAATACAATGAATATTTCTCAAAACCGATATAATTTATGAATATTTTAGAGCAATATAATCCAATATAATCTACCCAAAGAGCAATAATTATTATTTATTTCCACATCAGTATAATGCACACAGAGTAACCATTAGCGAATGTACTCAATCTGTGTAGTAAGGTAATCATTCCCCCATAGTTAAAGTTTTAGAGGTATTTCAAGTGGTAAGGAAATTCCTATGCTGTCCCAGTCTAAGCCATGTAGCCAATTATTTCTGGTAGCCTCGACAGCTCTCCAAATTCTGCACATTGAGGTCGCAGTTCAGGGGAGAAACCGCCACTAAGAAGAGCCTCTAGATTGACTCCTATAGCAACCAGGGGATGACACATGTCTGGACTCAAAACACAGAATTTTGACCTGTGATAGCTGTCCTGGGTTCCTTCAGTCTCGGCCTTTTTTAATAAGTCAAAATTAGTACAGAGAAAAGAGATATACAATATAATAATAAGAAGAAAATATGTACAAAATACACAAAGAGTAAATTAATCATCTTCATCTGTACAGAGAGTTCTGCATCTGTTCAAAATTTCTCTAAGCCCGGTTCTTGAGATGGAAGAGTTCAACAAATTCTGAAGACCGATGTCTTTGAAGTTGGAGGGGAATAGACGTTTTCTGATATCATTCATAAGGCTGTAATTATACATGAGATGTGATAATTCTACTTTTACCTTGTTTCATCAACAGATGAGGGGAAGGTTGAAGAACCTGTTCAAGTAAACTAGGGAGGTTCCATGTTCAGTTATCAGCTGGTTGAGTTTGAAGCATCAATGAATTCATCCATTGTTATATTTAAACATTTTAGACTAAGGTAAATACATGGAGATGAATAAACTGATCGTTTTTGGTGCAATATTTACAAAGAGGGGGGTGTAAAGAAGAAATAAAATTAGCATTTCATTCAAACAAAGTAAATATTTGCTTGAAGTGATTTAGCAAATGTATCTAAAAGAACGAAAATTCCTTGATTATTCAATAAAAACTTAAATGGAATCTTTCTAGATTTTAAAATCTATAGAAATGCAGATATAAATTTGTTGTTGTGTTATGCCACTTGGTCAAACCAAACACAATTAAGCCAGAGGGTACTCATAATTAACGCAAAGAGATGAGCCTTTCGTTTTTAACGAGCACCTCAAGGGTAAATGTACGACTTATGGTTAAGTGGTTCCTGGGAATCTTGAAGTAGGGACCAAGCATCAGACCGATAGCTCAACCTGCCACTTCCAAACGTATTGATTGAGAACTTGGATGACATTGTGACCTCGAACATATTTTACATGCATCAATCACCTTTAACGAACACAGTGGATCTTAGACCGGCTCGGGTTCAGAACCCGAGATCCTTCAGTTACGAGAACGTTGCCTTTCCCGATTGTTGTGTATCATTTAAGAGCTATAAAAGTTTCAGTTACAAAGATAGTGGGATTTTAAAAGGTTTTGTGACTTGCTAATTTAATGTTTTGGAAATGTTTTTTTAACCCTTTAACGGACAGTGGTTTCGTAGCAAAACCATCTATTAAACATCCTTTTTTTTTAAACTTTACTTTTTGAAGTACTTTAATTTATCTTTTTATAATTATTTACGGCTTCAGTCTCATACAATTGTGATATATGGAAGCCAATGATGTAGAATCAAGATCTTTTGCAGTTAAAAAAAAACCTTTTTGGAGATATGGATGAGTTTTCGATTATATATATATATATATATATATATATATATATATATATATATATATATATATATATATATATATATATATATATATATATATATATATTAATATTAATATATGTATGTCTGTGTATATATGTAAACAGATAATATTTCTACGTTTAACTTATTTATATCTTTTTTTCTATTGAAATATATGTATTTAAACTTTCTGTACTTGAGAAGTCAGTTTCAATTTATCTTCCTTATTACCCCTTTTAAAAGTATCTATACAAACAACACTTAAGTTGTTAAGATGTTTATTTATTATACCAGTTTAAGGATTATCATTTATTGTTCTTCCAGTATAGTTAAACTTTTAAAAAGACATAATGTTCAAGCTCCACAAGGGTAGGGGTTATTCAACTAAACCACTTCTCAAACCCTAATTTGGTATCCTCTAAGGCAAACCCTTCTAAGGAATGTAAAGAATATTTATATATTTTACATATACAAGGCTTATAGATAACATTTATAAACAAATTATATTAAATTCCCATGAATTTATTTTGTTGACCTTTAAAGGTTTTAATCTTTTAGTGTCTTATATTCTTTTTATTAAAATTTATATTTTATTGTTATATTTATTTCATAATTTATATATTATTAAATATCTTATATATTTTATTTAACATTATTTATGCAAGTATTAAGAGTATATTAAGACCTGGATATTTTAAAAGTCAGGACTTCCTCTCTTTTATTCACTTATGTTATTTTTTAAATGGGGAAAAATCAATTTCCATTTTTTGTTTTTATATGAAGTATGAAATATGCATCGAATATACCGTATGAAAATTATTTACCTTCTAATTAATAATTATTACAAAGAATATTTCTTTAAACCAATAAAATTTATCAATATTTTAGAGTAAACAACATTTAATAATATAATCTACCCCAAAATCAATAATTATCATTTATTTCCACACTTCAATAAACTCCAAACTATATAACCATTAGCAAATGCACTCATGCTGTGTAGTAAGGTAATCATTCATCCATAGTTAAAACTGAGATATTTCGAATGAATATAAAATTCATCCATTGTTATATTTAAATATTTCAGGTAAGGGATATTAGATGAAGATTAATAAACTGATCGTTTTCTGTAGAAGATTTTCAAAGAGGAGAGAATGTAAATACGAAATGCAAATATTATTTCTTTCAAACAATGGAAATATTCAACAAATGTATCATAAAGCGGCAAAACATTTTCGTTATCAAGTAAAATGTTTAAATAAAACCTTACTATATTTTAAAATCTATAGAAATGCAGATATAAAAGAGTGAATATTTAATGCCTTACTACTGTATTTCATTTATGGATTATAAAAGTTTCTATTACTAGGACAGAGAATTTTTTACTATTGCTATCTATTTTAGTCTAAATTATTTTGAGATCAGATTTTAGTGTCATATAATTTATTTAAAATTTTTATGCAAGTAATAAGAGTATATTCAAACCCGATATTTTTAAGTCAATATTCCATGTCTCTTTTTCTGTTATATCATTATTTAAATTGACTTTAAAGAAAGCATTAAATATTGGTTTTCTATACGAAATACCAGGTAGGTATCGATTCTACTATTTGAAAGTAAGCTAACCTTCCATATCACTATTAGAATAATGCAATGAATATTTCTCTACACCGATTTGCTTTATTAATATTTCAGAGTAAACAACATTTTACAATATATTCTACCCAAAGAGTAATAATTGTCATTTATTTCCACACTTCAGTAAACTCCAAACTGATTAGCTATCAGCGAATGCAATCATTATGTTTAGTAAGGTAATCATTCACCAATGGTTGAAGTTTCGGAGATATTACAAGTAAATATTAAAACCATCATTGTTATATTTAATTATTACAGACAAGGAAAATTATATGCAAAGAAATAAACTGATCATTTTAAGATTTGCAAAGAGAAATTTAAAGCATAAATGTAAAACAGCATTTTATTGAAACGATGGAAATATTTGTTTGAAGCGTTTTAGCAAATTTATCTAAATCGTACGAAAACATTTTAGTTGTCAAGTAGAATATTTAAACGGAATTTCACTAGATTTTAAAATCTATAGAAATGCAGATATAAACTCGTTCATATTTAATGACTTTCTACTGTATCTTTGAGAGTGGGATATAAAAGTTTCTATTGCAAGAATAGCAGTATTTAGAAAGAAAGATATGCTTCATTACTAAAAATTAAGTCTTTTACTGCCGTTAATTTGGGGTATTTAAAAATAATTTTAAATTATCAATAAAAAACCTAGAGTGTAAATACTAAATTTATAAACTTCCATACAATGGTAAAGTTAAAAAATACAATGTATAAACTTATAATTTCAAAAAGTTTGTTGGTGTTGATTTAATTGCTTAAGTAAAAATGAGGTAATATAAATTCATGATTGGATATTCATCTTAAAGAATATCGCTTCCATACAATTTTGCCAGACTTTTGTATTCTGCCTCATATTTATTCTTTGTAATCACAATTTAGAGTAAAAAACATTTTAAAATATAATATACACAAAGATCAATAATTATTTTTTATTTGGACACCTCAATAAACTCCAAACTGAGCAACCATTACTGAATGCATTCATTTTGTATAGTAATCGTTTATCCAGTTGAAAATTCAAAGATA
This sequence comes from Pardosa pseudoannulata, assembly GCA_032207245.1. Classification (NCBI taxonomy): domain Eukaryota; kingdom Metazoa; phylum Arthropoda; class Arachnida; order Araneae; family Lycosidae; genus Pardosa; species Pardosa pseudoannulata. Next base: position 109,513,516 of record CM063511.1, read on the forward strand.
TTTCAAATGAATATAAAATTAATCCATTGCTATATTTAAATATTTCAGATAAGTGATAATATGTGCAGATCAATATACTGATCGATTTCCTTAGAAGATTTTTAAAGAGGAGATAATGTAAATAAGAAATGCAAATACTATTTCTTTCAAACAACGGAAATATTCAACAAATGTATCATAAAGTGACAAAATATTTTAGTTATCAAGTAAAATGCTTAAATAAAATCTTACTAGATTTAAAAATATATAGAAATAGAGATATAAACGAGTGAATATTTAATGACTTTCTACTGTATTTCATTTTTGAATTATAAAATTTCTATTACTAGAACAGTGGAATTTAAGAATATTATTTACAATTATTAACTTAACTGTAATCATTCATCCATAGTTGAAAACTGGGAGATATTTTGAATGATTACAAAATTCATCCGTTGTTATATTTAAATATTTCGGATAAGTGATACTATATGCAGATTAATAAACTGATCATTTAGCGTAGAAGATTTTCAAAGAAAAATGTAAATAAGAAATACAGATATTATTTCTTTCAAACAGCGGAAAAATTTAGTAAAAGTATCAAAAATTGAAAAAACATTTTAGTTATTAAGTAAAATGCTTAAATAAATTCTTACTAGATTTTAAGATATATTGAAAAACAGATAAACTAGTGCATATATAATGATTTTCTAATGTACTTAATTTGTGAATTATAAAAATTTCTATTACAAATACAGTGGAATTTAAAAATGTTTTAATAATTATTAACTTAAACTTTTACAAAAAAATATCTTTTTTAATCTAAACTATTTTGATTACAGATTTTAGTGTCATATAATTTATTTAATATTTTTATGCAAGTATTAAGAGTATATTCAAAGCTGAATATTTTAAAAGTCAATATTTCATATGTCTTTTTTTCTTATATCATTAGTGAAATTGACTTTAAAAAAAGCACTAAATATCGATCTTTTATACGAAATACGAGATAGGTATCGATTTTACTATTTGAAAGTAAGCAAACTTCCATTTCACATTTATTACAATACTGCAATGAATATTCCTCTAAACCGATATACTTTATCAATAATTCAGTGTAAACAACATTTTACAATATACTCTACCCAAAGAGTAATAATTGTCATTTATTTTCACACTTCAGTAAACTCCAAACGGATTAACTATCAGGGAATGCAATCATTAATTGTAGTAAGGTAATCATTCACTCATGGTTGAAGTTTCGGAGATATTTCAAGTAAATATTAAAATACATTGCTATATTTAAATATTACACAGAAGGGAAATTATATGTAATAGTTATTAACTTAATCTTTTACAAATTATATCTATTTTCATCTAAACTATTTTGAGTTCACAGTATAGTGTCATTAACTTTATTTAATACTTTTTATGCAAGTATTAAGAGTATATTCAAAGCTGAATATTTTAAATGTCATTATTTCAAGTCTTTTTTTCTCTTATATCATTATTTAAATTGACTTGAAAGAAATCACAATATATTGTTATTTTTATACGAAATACGAGGTAGATAACGATTTTACTATTTGAAAGTAAGCTACTCTTCCATTCCACAATTATTAGAATAATACAATGAATATTTCTCTAAACCAATTTACATTATCAATATTTCAGAGTAAACAGCATTTTACAATATATTCTACCCAAATAATAATAATTGTCATTTATTTTCATGCTTCAGTAAACTCCAAATTGATTAACTATCAACGAATGCAATCATTATGTGTAGTAAGGTAATCATTCACCCATGGTTGAAGTTTCGGAGATATTTCAATAAATATTAAAACCATCCATTGTTATATTTTTTTATATTTTTATATTTATTTATTTTTTATATTTATTTTTATATTTGTTTATTTTTATATTTTTATATTTTTATTTTTATATTTATTTATTTTTTTATCTTTATTTAATATTTTTATGCAAGTATTAAGAGTATATTCAAAGCTAAATATTATAACAGTTAATATTTCATGTCTCTTTTATCTTATATCATTATTCAAATTTGCTTAAAAAAGGCAGTAAATATTGATTTTTTATACGAAATACGAGATAGGTATCGATTTTACTATTTGAAAGTAAGCAACCTTCCATTTCACATTTATTACAGTACTGCAATGAATATTCCTCTAAACCTATATACTTTATCAATAATTCAGTGTAAACAACATTTTACAATATACTCTACACAAAGAGTAATAATTGTCATTTATTTTCACACTTCAGTAAACTCCAAACTGATTAACTATCAGGGAATGCAATCATTATGTGTAGCAAGGTAATCATTCACTCATGGTTGAAGTTTCGGAGATATTTCAAGTAAATTTTAAAATACATTGTTATATTTAAATATTACAGAGAAGGGACATTTTATGTAATAGTTATTAACTTAATCTTTTACAAATGATATTGTTACGAATTTCGCAAGTTGGCATGTATTTTTGCCGTATACTGTGTATTATAATGGGTTAATCATGTATTTGGCGAGATATTGGCTCGTAGGCGATGTTTTTGGCGACTAATTTTTGGCGCCAAATTTGGCGACTTGTTGACTTTCTTGGCGATCTTTAGTACCTAGTACTTTCTAGAATATTCCAGTTTCTCCCGAGGATATAAATACCGGGGACCGATCCTGATCGAGGTGCAGTTCGCTGAGAAATTTGTAGAGGTAAAGACCTACGTTGTTTGGCGCTAAGAGTTTTAGTGAACTATCGCCTGTGCTAGCCAGTTATCGCGGTGTTGGCTGCTGTATTCGTGTTTTCCCTGCATTACGAATAAAGTGCTGTTATTTTTGCTGTCTTAATTCTAAGTCTACTCAATCCACGAACACTACGCTTCATAAATTGGTAACAATATCTATTTTCATCTAAACTATTTTGAGTTCAGAGTTTAGTGTCATAAACTTTATTTAATACTTTTTATGCAAGTATTAAGAGTATATTCAAAGCTAAATATTTTAAATGTCAATATTTCATGTCTTTTTTATCTTATATCATTATTTAAATTGACTTGAAAGAAAGCACAATACATTGATATTTTTATACGAAATTCGAGGTAGGTATCGATTTTATTATTTGAAAGTAAGCTACTTTCAATTTCACAATTATTAGAATAATACAATGAATATTTCTGTAAACCGATTTACTTTATCAATATTTCAGAGTAAACAACATTTTACAATATATTCAAACCAAAGAGTAATAACTGTCATTTATTTCCACACTTCAGTAAACTCCAAACTGATTAACTATCAACGAATGCAATCATTATGTGTAGTAAGGTAATCATTCACCCATGGCTGAAGTTTCGAAGATATTTCAAGTAATTATTAAAACCATCCATTTGTTATATTTAAATATTACAGACAAGGGAAATTATATGTAAAGAAATAAACTGATCGTTAGAAGATTTCCAAAGAGAGATTTAAAGAAGGAATGTAAAACAGCATTTTATTCAAACGATTGAAACATTATTTGTTTGAAGTGTTTTACCAAATGTATCTAAAGCATACAAAAACATTTTAGTTATCAATTAGAATATTCTAGTTAACAATTAAAATGCTTAAATAAAATCTATAGAAATTCAAATATAAACGAGTGCATATTTAGTGATTTTCTCATGTATTTGATTTGTGAATTATAAAATTTCTATTACTAGGAGAGTGGAATTATAAATGTTTTGTAAAGTTATTCACTTAATCTTTTACAAATGATGTCTATTTTCTTCTAAACTATTTTGAGTTCAGATTTTTAGTGTCATATACATTATCTGATACTTTTTATGCAAGTATGAAGAGTATAATCAAAGATAAATATTTTAAAAGTCGACATTTCACGTCTCTTTTCTCTTGTATTATTATTTAAATTGGCTTGAAAGAAAGCCTTAAATATTGATTTTTTATACGAATTATGAGGTAGATATTGCTTTTACTATTTGAAAGTAAGCTACCCTTCAATTTCACAATTATTAGAATAATACAATGAATATTTCTTTAAACCGATTTACTTTATTAATATTTCAGAGTAAAGAACATTTTACAATATATTCTACCCAAAGAATAATAATTTTCATTAATTTTCACACTTTAGTAAACTCTAAATTGATTAACTATCAGCGAATGCAATCATTATGTGTAGTAAGGTAATCATTCACCCATTGTTGAAGTTTCGGAGATATTTCTAGTAATTATTAAAACCATGGATTGTTATATTTAAATATTACAGACAAGAGAAATTATATGTAAAGAAATGAACTAATCGTTTTAAGATTTGCAAAGTGAGATTTAAACAAGAAATGTAAAACAGCATTTTATTCAAAAGATGGAAATATTTGTTTTAAAGTGTTTTACCAAATGTATCTAAAGCGTTCGAAAACATTTTAGTTATCATGTAGAATATTTTAGTTATCAATAAAAATGTTTAAATAAAATCTTACTACATTTTAAAATTTATAGAAATGCAGATATAAACGAGGGTAAATTTAATGACTTTCTAATGTATGTCATTTCTGAATTTTGAAAGTTTCTATTACCAGGACAGTGGAATTTATAAATTTTTTATAGAGTTATTAACTTATTTCTTTAACAAATGCTATCTATTTAAATATAAATTATTTTGAGTAGATATTTTAGTGTCATATACTTTATTTAATATTTTTATGCAAGTATTAAGAGTATATTCAAAGCTGAATATTTTAAAAATCAATATTTCATGTGTGTTTTTTTTCTTATATCATTATTCAAATTGACTTAAAAAAGGCACTAAATACTGTTTTTTTTTATACGAAATACGAGATAGTTATCGATTTTACTATTTGAAAGTAAGCAACCTTCCATTTCACATTTATTACAATACTGCAATTAATATTCCTCTAAACCGATATACTTTATCAATAATTCAGTGTAAACAACATTTTACAATATACTCTACACAAAGAGTAATAATTGTCATTTATTTTCACACTTCAGTAAACTCCAAACTGATTAACTATCAGGGAATGCAATCATTATGTGTAGCAAGGTAATCATTCATTCATGGTTGAAGTTTCGGAGATATTTCAAGTAAATTTTAAAATACATTGTTATATTTAAATATTACAGAGAAGGGACATTTTATGTAATAGTTATTAACTTAATCTTTTACAAATGATATTGTTACGAATTTCGCAAGTTGGCATGTATTTTTGCCGTATACTGTGTATTATAATGGGTTAATCATGTATTTGGCGAGATATTGGCTCGTAGGCGATGTTTTTGGCGACTAATTTTTGGCGCCAAATTTGGCGACTTGTTGACTTTCTTGGCGATCTTTTGTACCTAGTACTTTCTAGAATATTCCAGTTTCTCCCGAGGATATAAATACCGGGGACCGATCCTGATCGAGGTGCAGTTCGCTGAGAAATTTGTAGAGGTAAAGACCTACGTTGTTTGGCGCTAAGAGTTTTAGTGAACTATCGCCTGTGCTAGCCAGTTATCGCGGTGTTGGCTGCTGTATTCGTGTTTTCCCTGCATTACGAATAAAGTGCTGTTATTTTTGCTGTCTTAATTCTAAGTCTACTCAATCCACGAACACTACGCTTCATAAATTGGTAACAATATCTATTTTCATCTAAACTATTTTGAGTTCAGAGTTTAGTGTCATAAACTTTATTTAATACTTTTTATGCAAGTATTAAGAGTATATTCAAAGCTAAATATTTTAAATGTCAATATTTCATGTCTTTTTTATCTTATATCATTATTTAAATTGACTTGAAAGAAAGCACAATACATTGATATTTTTATACGAAATTCGAGGTAGGTATCGATTTTATTATTTGAAAGTAAGCTACTTTCAATTTCACAATTATTAGAATAATACAATGAATATTTCTCTAAACCGATTTACTTTATCAATATTTAACAACATTTTACAATATATTCAACCCAAAGAGTAATAACTGTCATTTATTTCCACACTTCAGTAAACTCCAAACTGATTAACTATCAACGAATGCAATCATTATGTGTAGTAAGGTAATCATTCACCCATGGCTGAAGTTTCGAAGATATTTCAAGTGAATATTAAAACCATCCTTTGTTATATTTAAATATTACAGACAAGGGAAATTATATGTAAAGAAATAAACTGATCGTTAGAAGATTTCCAAAGAGAGATTTAAAGAAGGAATGTAAAACAGCATTTTTATTCAAACGATTGAAACATTATTTGTTTGAAGTGTTTTACCAAATGTATCTAAAGCATACAAAAAACATTTTAGTTATCAATTAGAATATTCTAGTTAACAATTAAAATGCTTAAATAAAATCTATAGAAATTCAAATATAAACGAGTGCATATTTAGTGATTTTCTCATGTATTTGATTTGTGAATTATAAAAATTTCTATTACTAGGAGAGTGGAATTATAAATGTTTTGTAAAGTTATTCACTTAATCTTTTACAAATGATGTCTATTTTCTTCTAAACTATTTTGAGTTCAGATTTTAGTGTCATATACATTATCTGATACTTTTTATGCAAGTATGAAGAGTATAATCAAAGATAAATATTTTAAAAGTCGACATTTCACGTCTCTTTTTCTCTTGTATTATTATTTAAATTGGCTTGAAAGAAAGCCTTAAATATTGATTTTTTTATACGAATTATGAGGTAGATATTGCTTTTACTATTTGAAAGTAAGCTACCCTTCAATTTCACAATTATTAGAATAATACAATGAATATTTCTTTAAACCGATTTACTTTATTAATATTTCAGAGTAAAGAACATTTTACAATATATTCTACCCAAAGAATAATAATTTTCATTAATTTTCACACTTTAGTAAACTCCAAATTGATTAACTATCAGCGAATGCAATCATTATGTGTAGTAAGGTAATCATTCACCCATTGTTGAAGTTTCGGAGATATTTCTAGTAATATTAAAACCATGGATTGTTATATTTAAATATTACAGACAAGAGAAATTATATGTAAAGAAATGAACTAATCGTTTTAAGATTGCAAAGTGAGATTTAAACAAGAAATGTAAAACAGCATTTTATTCAAAGATAAATATTTGTTTAAAGTGTTTTACCAAATGTATCTAAAGCGTTCGAAAACATTTTAGTTATCATGTAGAATATTTTAGTTATCAATAAAATGTTTAAATAAAATCTTACTACATTTTAAAATTTATAGAAATGCAGATATAAACGAGGGTAAAATTAATGACTTTCTTTGTATGTCATTTACTATTTTGAAAGTTTCTATTACCAGGACAGTGGAATTTATAAATTTTTTTATAGAGTTATTAACTTATTTCTTTAAAAATGCTATCTATTTAAATATAAATTATTTTGAGTAGATATTTTAGTGTCATATACTTTATTTAATATTTTTATGCAAGTATTAAGAGTATATTCAAAGCTGAATATTTTAAAAATCAATATTTCATGTGTTTTTTTCTTTTATCATTATTCAAATTGACTTAAAAAAGGCACTAAATACTGTTTTTTTTTATACGAAATACGAGATAGGTATCGATTTTACTATTTGAAAGTAAGCAACCTTCCATTTTACAATTATTAGAATACTGCAATGAATATTCCTCTAAACCGATATACTTTATCAATATTCAGTGTAAACAACATTTTACAATATACTCTACCCAAAGAGTAATAACTGTCATTTATTTTCACACTTCAGTAAACTCCAAACTGATTAACTATCAGGGAATGCAATCATTATGTGTAGTAAGGTTATCATTCACTCATGGTTGAAGTTTCGGAGATATTTCAAGTAAATATTATACATTGTTATATTTAAATATTACAGAGAAGGGAAAATTTTATTTAATAGTTATTAACTTAATCTTTACAAATGATATCTATTTTCATCTAAACTATTTTGAGTTCAGAGTTTAGTGTCATATAATTTATTCAATACTTTTTATGCAAGTATAAGAGTATATTCAAAGCTAAATATTTGAAAAGTCAATATTTCATGTCTCTTTTTATCTTATATCCATTATTTAAATTGATTTGAAAGAAAGCACAAACATTGATTTTTTATACGAAATTACGAGGTAGGTATCGATTTTATTATTTGAAAGTAAGCTACTTTCAATTTCACAATTATTAGAATAATACAATGAATATTTCTCTAAACCGATTTACTTTATCAATATTTAACAACATTTTACAATATATTCAACCCAAAGAGTAATAACTGTCATTTATTTCCACACTTCAGTAAACTCCAAACTGATTAACTATCAACGAATGCAATCATTATGTGTAGTAAGGTAATCATTCACCCATGGCTGAAGTTTCGAAGATATTTCAAGTAATTATTAAAACCATGGATTGTTATATTTAAATATTACAGACAAGGGAAATTATATGTAAAGAAATGAACTGATCGTTATAAGATTTGCAAAGTGAGATTTAAACAAGAAATGTAAAACAGCATTTTATTCAAACGATGGATATATTTGTTTAAAGTGTTTTACCTAATGTATCTAAAGCATACGAAAACATTTTAGTTATCAAGTAGAATATTTAAACCGAGTTTCACTGGGTTTTAAAATCTATAGACATGCAAATGTAAACTCGTTCATATTTAATGACTTTCTAGTGTATCTCATTTGAGCGTGAGTTGCAAAAGTTTCTATTGCAAGAATAGTGGTATTTATAAAGAGAAATAAATTACATTACTATAAATTAAGTCTTTTACTGCCGTTAATTTTGGGTGTTTAAAAGTGACTTTAAAATATAAATAAAATATCCAGTTTGTTAATACACAATGTTTTAACTTGTATATAATGGTAAATGTTAAAAATACAATGTGTATTGTTAAAAATATAATGATCAATGTTAAAAATATAATGTGTAATGTTAAAAATTCAGTGATAAATGTTAAAAATGCAATGATAAATGTTAAAAATACAATGTGTAATGTTAAAAATGCAATGATAAATGTGAAAAATACAATGTGTAATGTTAAAAATACAGTGATAAATGTTCAAAATAGAATGTGTATTGTTAAAAATACAATGTGTAATGTTAAAAATACAGTGATAAATGTTAAAAATGCAATGATAAATGTTCAAAATAGAATGTGTAATGTTAAAAATACAATGTGTAATGTTAAAAATATAATGTGTAATGTTAAAAATACAATGTGTAATGTTAAAAATACAATGTTAAATGTTAAAAATACAACGTGTAATGTTAAAAATACAGTGCTAAATGGTACAAACACAATGTGTAATGTTAAAAATACAATGTATAATGTTAAAAATACAATGTTAAATGTTAAAAATACAACGTGTAATGTTAAAAATACAGTGCTAAATGCCAAAAATACAATGATAAATGTTAAAAATACAATATGTAATGTTAAAAATGCAATGTGTAATGTTAAAAATACAATGGTAAATGTTAAAAATATAATGGTAAATGTTAAAAATGCAATGTTAAATGTTAAAAATACAATGTGTAATATTAAAATGTAATGATAAGTGTTAAAAATACAATGTATAATGTTAAAAATACAATGTTAAATGTTACAAACACAATGTGTAATGTTAAAAATACAATGTGTAATATTAAAAATACAGTGATAAATGTTAAAAATGCAATGTTAATTGTTAAAAATACAATGTGTAATGTTAAAAATACAACGTTAAATTAAAAATACAATGTACAAACTTATAATTTCCATACGTTTATTGGTGTTGATTTAATTACTGTAATAAAATATGAGATGATATAAATGGATGATTGGATACTCATCTTAAAGAATATCACTTTGATACAATGGCCAGACTTTTCTCTCCAATCTGTATTCATTGCAATCTAGCAATTAATCATTTTTACTTTTTCTGAAGTTAAAAAAATGTAGATTAAATAAAAAATGTGTGACATTTTATTTATTTCGTGGTCTATCAATCACGTTTATTATATTTATTCCCTGTTGAAAGCAGCAGAATTTGGGAACTTCTTTTGATGATCACAGATTTTTCTTTGATATTAAAAGATGCATTAATGCATTTCTAAAACTCCAGCTCGCTACTTTTTTATGTTTTCCATTATTTTGGAATACTATAGCAATATAGAATCCTAAATGTATGATTTTTATTTGGGTACATTTAAGATTTTAAATTCGAGAAATTTCGAAATTCCGAATGTTAACTCACCTATGCAAAGAAATCCAAGAGATGAATATCTTTTAAGGTTTTATATTAAGTGAAATACTAATGGATAGTAAATAAAACTTGGGGAAGCAAATTCTTTGATCCATTTTTTTACTTTTAAAAATTCTGTCCTGAACAAAAAGAAGAATGTAAATTTAAACTATCATAATAATTTCATATTTTATTCATCTTAAAATATTTGAAGCTGTTCAAAGGATATTCTTAGCTTCAGTTTAATCCTTTAATTCATTGTTTTAATTTTATTTATAGTATAAAATTTAAGATTGGTACGTGATATAAATATTGCTAAAGTGAAGGGAAAATAAAATGATACGGAGATTACATAAAGTTTTAATAAACATGTAGAATTCGTGCTCATAAAATTTCAGAAATCTTAAGAAAACTGAACATTTAAATTTATATGTATATGTACATATACAGGAGTTCATCGCCAATAATAATTATAAAGTCATAATCACAAGCACAAAAGTTAGTCGTAGTTAATAACTTTTATTTCCATATCGAAATTCGTAAAGTCTTCTTAGGCCTTACACCACACACCACATTCCGTTATCTAATGGAATACTTCTTTCGCCCTGTCATGTGACCATCAAAACCGGAAACACAACAACTCCTCTCTTTTAATTTAGAACCTTGAAAATATTATATATTTATATATATATATGTATATATATATATATATATATATATATATATATATATATATATATATATATATATATATATATATATATATATATATATATATATATATATATATATATATATATATATATATATATATATATATATATATATATATATATATATATATATATATATATATATATATATATATATATATATATATATATATATATATATATATATATATATATATATATATATATATATATATATATATATATATATATATATATATATATATATATATATATATATATATATATATATATATATATATATATATATATATATATATATATATATATATATATATATATATATATATATATATATATATATATATATAAGAGTGCATGTCTGTGTGATGAGGTTTTTGTCTCATCACAAATGGAAATTTATAGCTCTGGAATCAGCATACAGTCATGGAAAAGTAGACAAGTAAAAATATTTACAGCCAAAAAGGACAGAGGAATTTTTAGATCAAACTGGAATAGTTTATTGGGGAAAAATCACCCACGAAAAACTGTCCGCATAACCGTCAAATAGTTTTAAATAGTTGTTTATGAAAGCCAATCAGAATGTAATTACACAAGTCACATGGGTGACACTGATGTCGTAGTGTAAGCGTTAGGATCTATTTGATATTACTCATGAAACCGGAAGAAATTCACAGGGAAAAAAGACATTCACTAATGGTGCTTGAAAAGGACGGCAGAAAAATATAGAATCGCCAAAGTATTACTCCAATGTAGAGATAATTGCTCTGGTTAATTTTTAGGATTAAAAATACCATTATATATATATATATATATATATATATATATATATATATATATATATATATATGTGTGTGTGTGTGTGTATATATATATATATATATATATATATATATATATATATATATATATATATATATATATATATATATATATATATATATATATATCCTTTATTCCACTGCAATTTTATGTCACAACTATCATTTTATATTCCATGTCTATGTTCCAATAATCATTTTTAACAATTCAACGGAGTAGTGTAAGAAAACCACTGAACTAAAAGACTCGGTTTGGAGATTTCTATTTCGTCAATTCATTCAGGAGATATACTATTTGGCAAACACTCGATTCCAGTCTTTCAAACAGAGGATTAACTTTCCTCTGGAATTTTATTTGCCCCAAATCTGTGTCTTCTATTTTGAGTACTTAATCTTTTTGCTACAGTTATTTTTCCTGAAATATCTGGAAATTCCAGTAAAGAAATATATTCCTTGATATTTTTATTACATCTAATAATAATAGTAAACTAATGGATGCCTATAAAATTCTCTCCACTGAACTTTTTTTCACTATATATTTATTTGTTTATTTATTTTTCCAGATATTCTCATTTTTTAATTGTCTCCAAAATGACTAATTTTGAGATACTGATAAATTCTGATAAATTTTACTACTATTTAATAATCTCATTACATATAAATACAAAATAATCCTAAAAAAATTTATATTTTGAAAGGTTTATATGAAGCTATCATTTTGAACTCTTTCCTTTCTAATTCACAAAAATTTTACTTTTTTTAATCAATGAAATGGAGAATTTCGTTATGAGATACAGTTTATTTATTTTCTTTTTGAAATGTTCTGCAATTGATATTAAAATAGTAATATAGAGCCTGTCCGCACATTTTTAGATGATTTTGGTTAGCGGTATTAAAAAATCTTTTGTTACAAAATAAATAACTGCAACTGTACTATGTTTTTAAATTTAAAATTATAGTCTGCGGCTTGAGAGGTTTGTTTTTTATACAAAATGGCGTTTTTAATAAAGTAATGGTTCGAAGGCTATATTTAAGCTCATTCCGAGGAGAAATATTCATATTCCGTTATCCAAAAACGATGTGAGAGTCATGGTTTTGTGATATCTAAAGTGTCGATAAATAATATCGCCAAAAAAAAAGAAAAAAAACGTCAAATTGGCGCCTGAAGTGAGAAAAAAACGAACATCTTCGACTATAGCCAAGGTACGTTGTTTAATAATATGAATAATTGAAATATTCATATTCCGTTACCCAAAAACAATGTGAGAGTCATGGTTTTGTGATATCTAAAGTGTCGATAAATAATATCGCCAAAAAAAAAGAAAAAAAACGTCAAATTGGTGCCTGAAGTGAGAAAAAACTCCAAACAAGTATCCAAGGAAAAAACGAACATCTTCGACTATAGCCAAGGTACGTTGTTTAATGTTAAAAGAAAATTCCCCTAGTAAAAGGACAGTTTCAAAATCATTAAAATGCTCGGAAAATGATAAACTTTTATTTAAATCTTAAAGAAAAAAAATGCATCATCTATCTTTAAAGCATATCGCTGAATGCAGGACAAGCTGCAGAATTCTGTATGAAAAACATTTATCCAAATAAAAAAAAAATGTCACAATAGATAAATCATGGGTGTATTTAAACGATTGCAACAAAAAAAGAGTCATTTATTATCATAAAAGGAGAGGAAAATAATTAAGTACATAGTTCAAAGTATAGAAAGAAAGTTTTTCTAAGGTATTCCTGATTGTTGCTGGGTTTTCATATAATGGCAAGTTAAAAATAAAGAGAGTTGAAAATATGTCATGAATAGCTACAAATACTATCAGGAACATATTTTATAGCCAATTTTTCTGAATGAAATACCATCGTTTTATTCGCAGTGCCATCAATCTGTGGAGCTCCATTAAGACAAAGGTAGCAGTCACACATTAAAATCCACTGTAAATTTAAAAAAAGAAATGGAACAAAATACCGGTATAAAAGCCATACCCCATTACTGATATCCGTACTAAATCTCCCGATGTATCACCTATGGATTTTTGTGCTTTCGGACATTTAATATCTGCGTTATCTAAAATTCGTCCCACAACCCTTACAGGACTCTGTAAAGCTGTTGAGAAGGAATGGAATAGAATACATCTTCTGACACTTCAAAAAGCATTATTATCCCGAAAATTACGGTGTCTCAAGATATTTCGGAATAAGGACCATCAAATAGAATATTTTAAACAAAAGAATTTTATGTAATTTAGTTTTGTAACTACAATATAAATCGTCTAAAAATCTGTGAACAAGCCTCTGTATATTGTTATTTTGACCATCAATTACATCTTTTTGCTAATTTCAAAATTATGGAAATAAATACTCATCCTGATTTAACGGAGATATCAAGTTAGTAACTCATTTCCTAAAACGCAGTACATTATACTGGAAATAACTTTTATAACCAAGAACTATTTTCTTTTAAATTACAGCATACTTAGTGATATTGCAAAAAAACCACTAAATGCTTTTTGTATTAAATAATTAATTATTAAATTCCATTACGATTATGATTTATTAATCATCCTCATTAATTATTAAATCAATTCTATTTTAAATTTTGAGTTATTATATCCAATCGTAGTACTTTTTATTTTAGTCGACACACAAGAATGTCGACCACATTGAAATGAAGATATGGATAGACGTGTATAAACGTCAAAAGTAGTTGAACCATAACGTGTATAAACGTCAATAGTAGTTGACCCATTCTAAAAAAATTGTCGAAGTTTCTTAAGATCTACCTAAAGTTATACTCTGTTAAATATCTATGAAGACAGAAAAAAATCGGATAAATTTAAATTGACAAATTAAAATAAGGCATTTAGTAGATAATTGTAGTATATTTAGTAGATAATTATTGTTTTAGTAGAATCTCTTTCCAGTTTTAATTTATTGCTCAAATGACACATTTTACGATATTCTTTACAAACTTAATTTTTTTTACATTTTATATGCCTTCATATCTACATCCTTTCCATTTGAATTGTAACTAATATTAATCTAATAATAAAAATCAACTAGCTTTATTTCTGTAATTTGTTCTCTCTCTCTTTACTTTTTTCACACAACTGGAATTTGTTATTAATCCTAAAATATACAGAACAAACTTATTTATCCTTTTTAATGAATTAAACTAGTTAAATATTAATATGTACATAATATATTGTGTTATAGATAATATGAAAATATAATAACATTGTATGTTTTTCGTTTTGATTCGTTAATAAAATTTCATTGTCATTTA
>CM063511.1:109541048-109589111 GCA_032207245.1 Pardosa pseudoannulata
ATATTTATTACTTACAGCACCTTCATAAATTTTTAAGTTTATCTGGTTTTCATTTGAAAGTTATATTAAACACATATACAATAAAATGGCGATTGTTATTTTTGTTTAGTTTTAAAAGCTAAAACTTATTTTGCAGACTTTATTTAACTTTATTTTGCAGACTTAAATTTATTTTGCACTGTAAGATTTTAATACACAATGTACCGGGTGGTCTACAATAAAACTTCCAATATATATGAGAATTTTAATCTCCTTAAACGTTACGCTATCATCTTAACTGCAACTGTCAGGTACACCTGAATGCGAGGATATGAAAGACAATATTTTGTTGCTGTAACGAAACAGGTGGAGAACAACCGAATTCGCATTTGTTGTGGTTAGGAAGATAAAATAAATATGTTTAATTGGGATCATTTTACTTATTTTACTACAAAAGGACATATTTTTCAAGCTAACACACACACACACACATACACACACACACACACACACACACACACACACACACATATATATATATATATATATATATAAGGAAAATATCTCTAGCAAAATCTGTCTCCACTAGCGTGTATCTCCTTTTTATTTGGAAATTTCCTAAATTGTCCTCTACGGCCAACTTCATGCTAACTGACTCTTCAGTTTGTCCTGTCCCTATGATGAAGTGGGAACCCGTCCTTCAACGTTGTCTTAATAAAGGTCTTTAGCTGAAACGGTATCATTCTTATGGTCATGACTGCAACCCTCATCGAAATGTCCGCGTCATTACATATATATATATATATATATATATATATATATATATATATATATATATATATATATATATATATATATATATATATATATATATATATATATATATATATATATATATATATATATATATATATATATATATATATGTATATATATGTATATATATATATATATATATATATATATATATATATATTATATATATATATATATATATATATATATATATATATATATATATATATATATATATATATATATATATATATATATATATATATATATATATATATATATATATATATATAATATATATATATATATAATATATATATATATATATATATATATATATATATATATATATATATATATATATATATATATATATATATATATATATATATAGATATATAGATAGATAGATAGATAGATAGATATAATGAGATATGTGAATGATTATATTAGATATAGTTAGATATATATGGGTTCCTAGTAACCGGACCGTACAGCCAAGTTTAGATATAATTATTTGAATATATGGGGTACAGATTGGGATGATTTAAAACAATAAAACTCTCACAGTTACGGTTACAGTGAAAAAATTTCGAAATTTTCTAATAGCAATACTCACTTATTTCATGTGTAAATTGATCACAGCATGGTAAAACCTTAAATGGCGTTGGAATGAGACATGTATCACTTAAATTGGAGGCGTAAATGCTTTTAAAAGAAGAGCAGTTCACCTCGTTGTTTCCTTGAATGTTTCATCTTTTTCGCATAAAATGATTCGGATTATCACGAACAGGAAGAAATAATCTTCCCACATTCCTTACACCACAAGCAATGCTTTGCAAGAGTATTCTATGATTGGCGCTTCCACTACCTATCCCACTGATTTATGCAAAGAATATTAATATACCTTCTCTTTTATTGTGATTGGTTCTTTAGGGTGCTCTTCTTTGCAATTGTTTTAAGCAGCCAATTTACATCATAGGTATCTAGTTCCGAAGCCACTTACGGTTTTTTCATGCTCTGTTGAATTTGCACACGAAAAAAAATGGGTGCTGCCCTTCGAAAATTTCGAAATTTTGTCATTGTAACCGTAACTAAAAAAAACTGTGAGAGGTTTATTGTTTTAAATCATCACATTCTTCACTCCATTCATTTAAATAACTGTATCTAAACTTTCATTTCGATTGGTTGAGTGGTTCGTGCACTAGGGACTCATATACAGGGGAAGTTTCTTTTAGACCACCGGTATTGTAACAAATTTTTAAAGAGTATAGAAGTAATTAATTTCGAAAGTTTTCTTTGTAGATAATTATAGAGAGAATCTATTTTTAAATGTTTTTGCATGTCATCCTCATTAAACGTTTTGCTGCAAATTGTTAGAGACCTTGTATTAGAGGATCACATAACTTAATTCGAGTATAGATCTAATTAATTGTTCTATCACATCAAATTGTATTGTAACTCGTTCTATCACAACGATGGCCAAATGTAGATTGCAAAGCTCCAAACGCTAATCAATTATTTGATCTTTTTACCAGGATACAATGCAATAGCGAAGGTTTATACATACACTGTTAAAATATTTTACAAAATATTATATAAAATGAACACTTTTGCTAATGATGTTATTAAGTTTTGTCCTGTAATATACTGCTGATGCGTAGAATTAACTAAATTCTATAATTTATTTTAATATATTTTGTATGACTTTACAATAATTCCCTATATAATAATAGCCTAAGTTATCTGTCCGTCTGTTCTCGAATTTATGAAGGGGTTAGACCTGGAATAGATAGAGAAGCCATATTAGATTCTTGATGAGTTATGGATAGCAAAATTCAAAGCCAGTAAAGTTAAAACGAATAACTTTTAGTGAGCATAATTGTAAAGTGGAACAATATTTATTAAATATAAAAGTTGAAATGATTCCCCATATGGTCGTTCTAATTGTTGGGGACGGAGCATGTTTATTTTGATCGCTTTCGTATCTTATGTTTGAAACACAGTCTTTGAGCAGTGAACCGGAATGACTTGTAATCGGGATCTTCAATCTCAAAGATTTCTTTGATTCAATCAATGTACATTGAACTATTGCGGGCACTCAAACAGTCCCATCGCTGACGCTGATCACTGTATCACTGATCTAGCTCTCTCGATGTTTGTGATTTAATTGTACCCCTCGCTATTTGACATTGCTTTCCGAGTCACTTTGAACTTTTCGCTGTTGAACTTCGGCAAACTTCGGAAGATTTTCCTCGAACCCATATCTTTGAACCAATTACATTCCATGGTTGTCAACTATCTTTCTAAATTTATTCAATGTGTTTGTAAGCTGCATTCATTGTATCGGGAGACTTTAGAGGAGTATGAAGATAAACAAATTATTGGGAGTATACGAGATAATTCTCAGCCAAAAGTAAAAAAAAGAATTACTTGCCTTATAGGGTACTTTACAAGTCTGGAAAATTAAAAGCTTATACTGATCTCGTCATATGACGGGCTATATGCTAGTAATGAAGAAAATTTTAAGAACACATCTAATTAAAATTTAATTTAACTTTGGATGTTTTCTATTTAATTTAGCTTATTAATTACACATTTTATTTTCCCACACAAAAAATCAAGAATTTTGATTATCTAAATATTAGTATTTTTATAAGGTTTTTGTCATTTTTATTGCCACATTTGAGTAATATCACATTACAACGCTATTAATAGAAAAATATATATCCCTATTTTTTATGTAATTTTTAATTATTAAATTTGAGTTTTCAGATAATATTTTGTGGTATGTTTTATAAAAAACTATAATTTGGATGAAATTGGACAAAATCTAGTATACTGAGATTTCTAACATAGCTTTCATAATATAGCTTTTCCCAAGATATATTTATAGACAATAATTCGTACCATCTTAATTTGGCTAAAAGTTTTTTAAAAATCAGGAAATGTATGTTGAAAATTACAAATGAAGTCAGGTATTAAACATTCCTAATATTTTTACCATCATGATTTTAATATTATTGCAAAATGTCTAAGCACTATGGTGTTATTAATAATAGAAAATTCTTATTTAATTATCATATTCAATAAATTTTTCTTAAAATTAAGATATTTCGTGATCAATTATGTATTGTATTTGACACAAAAGACTTAAAAATGTTATATTCTCACATTGTTTAACTATATAATTGTTTTACTCTTAAACTTAATCTCATATTATTTTTTACTTTACCATACACAAAATATTGTTAATAGAGTGTCAACATGTTTTGTAAATAAAGTACACATTGAGTGCAAAAAAAAACCCTTTCTTTACACGGCAAGGGAATATTCTAATTTTTACATCTGTGAAACCAGTTCTCAGTTTACCATCTGAGATTTCAATTATGCAAGTTTTGGATAATTGTCTTTAAAAATTTGCATTAGATAAAATTTATCAACTTTTATTCTTTTTTTAACTTGGTAATTAATAACTATAATCATGCCAAAATCTATTTTTGCTAAACAGAAAATCAATCATAATTAATTTCGTGGTCTTCAATAATCTTCCACCTGCTCACTGAATTTGCCATATATCATTGCAACAAAAATTAGAAAATTTTCAATTTTGTGAATTAATCAAACGGGGGAACATAAGTTTGAAAGTAAAATGACTTTAATTATGGCTTGACACTCCTACTTTTGTATAAAACAACAATTTTTCAAAATTTTAAAATTTATATTTTATACTTACAATAATTTAGCTAAATTCTTTAACAATATAAAATGTATTGTTCTAAATTTATTTTCATTTAAAAAGAAATAAAGCTTGAAACATCATAATACCTTTAGATATATTTATAGAAAAGTGCGTATAAAAGCAGATTTAGGAATTTAAAATGCCAGGGAATATAATAAAATATAGATGGATGTGGTGAGGCGATTTATATGAGTAATATAATTGATAATTAATATAGCTGATATAATTAATGTAATTGATTAATTTATATTATTGGTATAAATAAAAAGAGAAGTGAAATGCTTGGGATCTAAATCTATCCTCATCACATCTTTTGTAAATGAGAGAAGACCCATAAAAATTAATTGAAAGGATATTTTCCGTCATGTGCTGGATTCTTGGACGGGATTCTGATCCCAGTTCCAGATTATAATCACACCTCCGTACATGACACTAAATAAGAATATACCTCTGCGGAGTTATTTATGAGTCCCTAAGAGACATTGCTCAATTTGAAGGGGCAAGGTTTTCCCATGTTTGCGGTTTCAAGGAGGAGAAATTGAGAACATTATATATATACAAATCTGCTGATTGGACGAAGAGAAGTAAGAAATTACAGAGTTGAAAATAATATATAATAAAGAACAGCCGAGAGGGGTGAATGTTCGGGAGTCGAGGAGTGCATTTTAACAGTCAGAGTTCGGGAGTCGAGGGCAGATTTCGACGGTAAGGGTTGAGAACTGGAGGACAGAGCTCGGGGACCAAAGGAAGAGTTGGGTCCGAGAGAGAAAAACCAACGACTCCGACATCTAGCAACGACCAGCAGTCTTACAGTGCATCCCCATTTCAGAATCAACCCAATTATTTTAGAAGGCCCCAGACCAGAGGTGATACTAAAGTCAACATTATCATCCCACCAATCGAAACTACACGTAAGATGTCTACATCATTTCAACAAGAGCTCCTAAGATTACCGCCCTAGCACATCTAATAGATTCACAAGGGTACTTATTATAAAAATTTGAATTTGAGATTAGGTCTTCTCTTTTCTTTATTTTTTTTTACCTAAAGGTTAGGATATTATTAATGTTAAATCTTAAATAATATGATACCTAGTAAAAATTTGGAAAAGCCAATTTTATGCAGTTTAAATAAAAATGTTTTTGTATATAGACATGTATATAGCATAAGAATAAATTTGCTTAATTTTATTTTAAACTGTCAACCTTGTATGTGTTTAATTTAAGAGTGTAATGTTTGATTTTAATAACTCTTAATTTAGCTGATTAGTTTTTTTTTAAGATTAAATCTGTTGTTTCTCAGAACCTGTGGTTAAATTTAGAACATAAATAATCTACACAACGCAACCCAAATAATATTTAGTCCTTGTGAGTAACAAAATAATAACCACTATAAATTTCATCATATTTAAATACCTAAATTTAATGAGAAGTACACGACAATGGATAAAAAAAACAGATTTACTTTAAAATACATAAAATTCTCCCTCAAAATGATTTATTAAACTAGCTCCTATTCTAACATACTAGTATTTTATCATATTAACCACAATTCTGACATTAAATATATGTTATCTTATAATGTACTATATCCCTGCCGAACTAAATCCCGATAAAAATGTTTATTAAAGCCACGTATTGAACTTAAAAACTCTTATGTCAAAAAATAAAAATTTAATAAAAAAAATCCGTCAAACTAATTAAGGAACATAAATAAGAGGATTATTTAGCTGTTTCGACTTCAAAATTAATCTATTCTTTCAATGCAAAGACAGACTGTCACCCCATTTAAGCTAGAATAAGCCCTTCTTTAAGAAAGAATAGGCCTAATATGCTATTTTTGCTTTATTTTGTACATAGCAAAGAAAGAAGTATTTCATAATTAATTTTTCCTTTAATAACTAACATTAGCTGTGGCACTGTATTTGCACTGTATCTTTCACAATGGTTTTTTTTATCTAGGATACAACTCAATGACCATTTAATAAACTGAAATTAAATACAATCAACAATAATATAGTTTAAACTTTGTTGTAACAATATTCTTATGTATTTTACATTATAACCTTAAAAATGGCTAAAGCCTAAAATAATTTCTAAAGTATAACACCAAAATAAAATAGAGCCAGAGTCCAAATAAATTTTAATTATTTATACATTTTAACATTTGTGCCTTAATCCAGTGTTTCCCCTTGTTTTATTTTTCTTATACCCTGTTTTAAATCCTACATATTTTACTACGCTATTATAAAATTAAAGATAATCTGTAATTAAATTAACTGTGAAATTCATGTTAAATCTATTAAATTTTTAAAATTAGTAAATGACTTAGTGTTTAGTTTCATTGCTTTTTAAAATCGGTAATTATATTCCGAAACTTTTCTTTCATAATTTTGTATTTACTGTCAACGTAAATGTATAAATGAATTATGAATTTTATGTTAAACAATTTATCAATAAATTTGTAGTAGTCAGTTAACACCATGTTTTCTCCATAAAAAATTCCTTCTTTCATTTTTTAGCATTCAAGGTTGGTTTGACAGAGATGGCAACACACACATGAGCCAAACAAACGAACAAAAAAGAAGATTCTCTCTTACCGTACATTATTATTACAAAACTGATTTGTGATGACTTGATTCACTTGCGATGATGCAATGATTGACCTTTCGAAATGTGCAAGGATTTCCACCTCAGTTTACGTAAGTCTAATCACATCGTCCTTTTGTACCTATTATGGTTTAACAATTTTTCATTGGATTTTGTTCTAGTTAAAATCATGTCTTAATTTTGTATGTGATTGGTCTTACTTAATTCGTAACTAATGTTTACAAAGTAAAAATGTCAGTGGAATGAAGCTACTTTTGTAGTTAAAAAAAGATCCTATATTCTTTACACATGTTAAATACATCATAAAATATTAAAGTTTGAGAACCAGCTGCCCAAATATTAGGCTTTATATGACTCAAATGCAATTCACTAGTATACTGGAAACTGAACACTGCAACTATATTTAGAACAAAATATCCTGAATATAATTCCTTCCTTTTTAAACTAAATGTTTGCTAAAGAATTTAATTTTAATTAACAGTTTAACAAAAATTAAATGTATTACCTTCAAATAGAAAATTGTTTTCTACTTTTTTATTATCCCTCTTTTTCAGTAATCTTTATTATTCCAGTAGAATAATTTCTTTGGTAGCATTTTTATTTTTTTTTTGTCTGAGTAGATATGAAAATTAAAAGCTTATTACATATACAAACATAATTTTTATATTATACTCTTTATTTTAAGCCTTTAATATTAAAAATACAAGACTATGGATTAAAATAATATTTTTTTAATTAAATGCAATGTATTTTTTAATAAATCCCCTTTTTAAATTAAAATTAATATCTCAAATATTCCTCTCTAGATTCAAAAGAAAAACATTCTTTTTTTTATTTCAGATACGGAATAATTAAGTGGTTTTGATAATTAGTCCATGTTATGATAATGCAATAAACATTGCCTAAGCAGAATACTCAGTTTGTAAGAAACCTTATTCTGAGATTTTATTATTCTAGAATTGATACACTATCGCAATCATTAGTATTTGCATATTTCACTAATTCAGAATAATTTCATCATTTCTGCAAATTATAATATATATTCCATTTCTTATTGTAGAATATTATACTTAAACATTGTTTTGAAAAAACAAATCTTACGTATAGCATTAATGAACACAATAAAAAAGGAACATACAGTTAGCTTAGAAATCCCCTTAGGAAAGAAAGTTTTGCTTTCTTTGCGGTGTTTTATTAATATAATTCTACTGCTAACTGCTCCCAAACGTATTCAGATTTATTATATATGACCTCAGCTGTTGCTGTTTTCAGACGTTGCCCTGAGCTCCTAATCAAGTGATATATTGCGCAAGCAAACAAAGAAAGATGGACTTAATTCTGTTGAACACGACTTATTCTAGCTAGAATTAATTGTCGGTTTTTACCATACAAGTTGTTTTTGTATGTAACTTGAACAATGATTCGGAATGAGAGGTAGAAAATATAAGCGTACACAAACACACACACATATATATGCAAATATATATGTATACTTTATATATATATATATATATATATATATTTCAAATGATATACACATGTAATGTTTCATATGGTTGTAGATCTTATGTAATACAAAATCAACTATATTTTGCCCTTTTTCAAGTGTAGCATCAAATTTTTTTCCGATATCAAATATACTAATACCTACCTTTTTTGTTAAGAGCTAACTAATCCTACAAGTAAATCTATAAATAAGAACTAAAGCTTCAAAATAGCAATAATAAACTTCCGACAGATACAAATGGAAGTATTGCAGGCTTAAAGTATAACATATTTCCCTACATACAGGGTGCAATAGACTAATTAAAACGGAAATTTCACATTTTTCATTAATTATAAAAAATATATTTTCTATTTTGAGGATTTGCATCATTCTTTGGTAATACAAGTTTTAAATACTGATAGTAATCATCATAGGGAGATATAAGTTGTTTGAACATTCGTAACAGCCAGAATGCGGTAAGACTGAAATATGACTTTCTTCCAAGTTCTTAATTTGAGATTTCAAAACTCCTGGAACCATTTCAAGTACTGTGTTTTAAAAGGAATCAGTGGTATAGAGGTATCGTTATGGTTTGCTACAGGACTAATCAAAATATGGTTTAATAAATTACCCATAATTTCACTGTTAATACTGCTGGTAACATAAGTTAGTACATTTTATCCCAATTAACTTTGTAATCTATACTTCTTTTTCAGCTTATAGACGATAGTCATTTCTTTCTCCATCCAAAGCTGTCTTTCACAAGTAATTGCAACAACAGGCTCAATTCTATCAAATCGACTCATGATCTACAACGAATCCGATCATCCAAATTGTTTTGTCTTAATACAAAAAGACACATGTAGACAATATGGTTTAATAAATTGTCCATAGTTTGATTGTTAAAACATCTGGTCACCCGAATTAGATGATTCCATCCCCATTCTATCCCAATTAATTTAGTAATCTACACTTCTCCTTCAGCGTATAGACATTTCTTTTTTTATCAAAAGCTGTCTTTCACAAGTAATCGCAATTACAGTTTTGGCTCACTTCTTTCAAAATCACTCATCATCCACCAAGAATCCGATCATCCTATTCATGGTGGCGTGCTTCAGAAAGACTCATTTACAAAATCTGGTTTATTAAATTGTTCATAATTTCATTGTTAAAATTGCTGGTAACCCAAGTTAGTAGATTCTATCCACATTCCATCTCATTTATCTTAGTAACATATACTTTTCTTTCAGCTTAAAGACGATAGTCTTATCTTTATCCATCCAAAGCTGTCTTTCACAAGTTGTCGCAAAAATAGTTTTGGCTCTATTCTATTAAAATCCACTCATCTTCTACAACGAATCCGATCATCCAAATTGTTGTGTCTTAGTACAGGAGGACACATGTAGACAATATGGTTTAATAAATTGCCCATAATTTCACTGATAAAACTGCTGGTAACTATTACCCGAGTTAGGTGATTCCATCCCAATTAACGTAGTGATCTATACTTCTCTTTCAGCGTATAAATGATAGTTATTTCTTTTTTCCATCTAAAGCTGTTTTTCACAAATAATCACAACACCAGTTTTGGCTCAATTCTATCAAATCCGATCATCATCCTCATCGAATCTGATCATCCGATTCACTGTTGCTTACTACAGGACAAATTTCCAAAATCTGGTTTAATAGATTGCGCATAATTTCACTGTTAAAGCTGCTGGTAACACGAGTTAGTATATTCCATCTCCATTCCATCCCAATTATCTTAGTAATCTACACTTTTCTTTCAGCGTAAGAACTATAGTCATTTCTTTCTCTATCCAAAGCTGTCTTTCACAAATAATCGCAACGACAGTTTTAGCTCAATTCTATCACATCCGATCATACGATGGTTTGAGTTTTGAGGCGTTAAGCCAACAAATAAGGTCTTGTATTTATTTGACAGATAAATATGGTACTTTTTTTGCTTAAAAATACCAAATGTAAGAAATGTAGAAATTGTAAGCGACATTGACCTTAAACATGAATTTAAGCAAAAGAATTGGACAAAATTATTTTTGAATTGAAGGAAATCTGTTACCAGCAAATTCTGATTCTTAAATATAAAACGGGATGGTTTAATTTTCTTTAATTTACAGCATATTCTCTTGCATGCGATACATTATCACCTAAAAATAGTAATCAGAAGAAATGAATGCGATTTTACATAAGCTTTATATATAACAAAATTCCATTCAGTAGTTATATAACACAATACGTCGTTATTTTATTTGATTCTATTTAGGGGAATTTATTTTAAATGACTACGTTTGTTTGCATTGATATTTGTATAGTATACTTTTATTTGCCTGATATTTTAAAGTACAAATGTTGCATTTCTTTTGCTCTTTTGTACTTAAAAAATAAATTACTGTACAATAGGTAGATTTAAATATCATTACATAATATGTATCTTTAACATTTCAATAATTTAACAGTAAGATCATTCTAGAATTTTTTTTTTAATTTATTTTAAAAAATATTTGATTTTTGAGAAAACGTACATTTATGTTATAATCATGAAAGCTGTTAGATTTAACTGTATGGGTAATCTTATTAAGAAACATTTATTCCAGAGTATGAAAGGTTATGCAATTTTTTAACCTTAAATTTAATGCTTCTAATTTTGAAAATAAATAGTTAATAGTACTTTCATTTTAAGAGGATTTAGTTATTTACAGACTATTAGTTCACTGCCGTTGTTAAAAGCTTATGAATTCATTCAGTAATATATAATGAAGTTAAGCAATAAATATTTTACAATTTCATGTTAGACTTTCGGTGAAATATTTATTAAAGATTAATTTAATCTGTTATTATATCTTACGATAGAAGATTACTTAAAACCAGTAGAAATTTCCCGGAAGATAAAGAATAATGAATTCAAGTGTTATAGAGGCAAATCAGGTATTAGAGAAAAAAGCCTAGTATAATTCATGTATATATAAATTATGAATTTATCAGAACTTGTAAACATGTATACATGAATTTAAAACAATCGCTTTATAAGTATTTCGTTTGATTTTCTGTATTGTACTGAAAGTTTTAAATTAGATGTAGCAAGAATAAACACTAAGACAATCTATATATAACAAGTATTACGAAATTAAGATGTTATCTTTAAATTACTTAATGGTATACTTTTATATATTGAATCTTATATCATGTATAATAAATGTACTAAGAGATACATATATGTAAATGCAAAATTACATTCAATGATAAGGGCATATCATAACGTAAAAGAGAATTAGAGAAGTAGTATAGTGTCTTTAGAATGAAACTGCACGTAAAATAATGAAACAGATATGCAAGCTAATGAAAATATCATCCAAAAAGAATGGAAAACAAATATAAACGTATGTAGACACACACACACACACACACACACACACATATATATATATATATATATATATATATATATATATATATATATATATATATATATATATATATATATATATATATATATATATATATATATATATATATATATATATATATATATATATATATATATATATATATATATATATATATATATATATATATACATATATATATATATATATATATATATATATATATATATATATATATATATATATATATATATATATATATATATATATATATATATATATATATATATATATATATATATATATATATATATATGTATATATATATATATATATATAATATATATATATATATATATATATATATATATATATATATATATATATATATATATATATATATATATATATATATATATATATATATATATATATATATATATATATATATATATATATATATATATATATATATATATATATATATATATATATATATATATATATATATAATTATATTTGTATAGAATTTTTAAACGATCAATAGAAAAAAATCCCCAGTAGCTTTATATTCTTAATTAAAATTACAAAATATTTCTCAAGATTGATTTACTTGAGAATTTAGATATTAAATAACTCTTGAGTTCTATATCTGACACAACAAATATCCAGCAGATATTCAATTTTAAATGTGTTATTCTTCTGCAGCATTTTAGCAGACATTCCGCCAATTATCAGTGATTTGGTCCCGGAAGCCAGAACTGGAATTGCTTACACTTAATTCTTAACATTTTTCCAGAAAAAAAACTCAAGGTGTATACTGTTGGGAGATATCGGCAGTCATCGAATTGTTCCCACGATTGATCCAAGGATCAGGGAATGTTTGGTTCTTATATTGTTGCTGGTACTGATGCGATTGACCAAGGACTTGAGAAGACTGAACTACCTCGGCTTTTGTTTCTTTTAAACTATACTAACTAACCCAGAAGGTTGAAGCACCTTTTTTGTGACAGGTAACTCAAAGCCGTCTGTTTTCAAATTGAGAAAAAAATTTTTCCTCTAGATATGTTTACTGTCTGTCTGATGAAGAAATATAGTACGAAAGTTTCATCTGTAGCCAATGTGCCCCAAAAGTTATTAGCTGATCTCCTGCAGGTATTTTTTACTTACTGCATGTGGTGATTCACTTATTCACATCAGACAGGTACGGCTGTTAACATAACAACAAACGAGAAACTTTTGACTCCATCAGAGTCTTCTGCTTGGTTCCCTAAGAGTAAATTAGAAGGACCACTCTTAGAATTCCAACTTCTCGGAGCAAAAGCAAATATCTCTGCAAGAAAACTCATATAATTTCTAAATATACATGACACAAACCAAACCACAACATATGTCTATTCCATAGATTGTCCATAATATGCTATAGTCGAACGATGCCCTACTGGTAGAGAGCTGTTCTTCGGTACCGAAATTCGAAGTTTCGAATCCCACTCATGACATGGATGTTCGTAACCTTTCGGAATAGACTTTAAGCAGTAGATTCCAGTCTCGTTAGCTCTCTTATAGCAAGTATTCAATAGTGATCCATACCAAACCTCAATACACTGTAGAAATCTAGATGACATTCTAAATGTTTAGGAACATACAATTGTTTATGAGCTGTTAGTAACATTTAAGAATATTTTTGTTAAGGGGACATTGTGCATTTTAAGCTTTCTATACAGTCTTTATTCCATTCGTCATAAAACAAAAAAAACTTCTTTAATAATAAACATTTTACAAGATTTTTAATAGCCTTTAACTTTCAAAAATTATTTTGTTTTTTCATTTCAAGTAGAATACTTTAAAAAAATGTTAAAGATTTACACAAAGTAAAAATAAATGAAATTTAGTTATCCACAAAAGCAATTTTGAAATACATATGTTACAAACTAAATATATACAAAAATTAAAAATTGTTTCGAATGTAAATGTGAAATAAATATGTTTTATTTTGTAAGCCTAAAACTTAAAGTATCGGAAATTTTAATATTTAAAAAAATATTAAAAACTTACAATATTAAAGATTTAAATACATTTAGATTTTATCATACTTTTAACTAAAATAAACAATTTTTATTCATATAATTGTGTTTCATAGAGTAGAAAAAGGCGATTGGCTTTCTTAAAAAAATTAGTTTCTAATTTTTACAATTCAAATTTTATTTTACTGATAAACGAATTTCTACTATTTTCTACTTGTTGTTTTATAGATTTTGTTTTATTATGAAATATTTTTGCTTCAGATAACAAACTTTACTAATCAAAAATTTAGAAAAAAGTTAAAGATTTAAAACAAAAAATTTAAAAAAGAAGAAATTTTTAGTTTATTCTAAGCGGAAAATAGTAATGAAGTCATTTTTAATGTTAAACTATGTCCTGTTAGTTTCTTATCTACCCTCATAGCAAATTTTTACTCATTGTATAATACAAACTGTTAAAATTGTGTAGAAAATCTAATTCGGAATATTTATTAAAATTACTTCGAGTATTAAAAATTATTGTGACAATACTTTACCGTATTAAATCATTGTAAATCTCTACTTTAATTTAAAATTTTATTTTTTTTGTTATATTGTATAATAGTTACTTTCCTTTTTCAATATGCGCATAGTAAGTTTTCTTACTAGGCTACATGTATGTCACTAACGTTATTATCTGATCATTTTTTTAAAATTTCAAAGAATATAATTACTGCTTTATCTTTATATTCGTGAATTTTCCATTTATATTCTTTTTTTCTTTTTTCATTTTTTAGATTAATTTTATTATTTTTTAATTAAATATTTTTAACACAATTTTTTATATTATTAATTTTTTGTTTAAAAATAATATACCAATAAAGATTAAATATATAATTTTATATGCTCTAAGATAAAAATTTAAAATAAGACATTCAGGTAAAAATTTGAAAAAAAAACAAAACGTTGAAGCGTTCCACCTGAGATAATTAATAATTTAAGGAGATAATTTTAAATATAAATTCTTATGTTGCTGACAAGGAAAATCTAATATAGAAAATTGATACCATAGATATCTTTTGAAATGTTTAAAGTTACTAAAAATTTCTAATCAATTCTAAAGATAAAAGTACAGCTGGTGAAATAAGGTGATTTATCATATTTCAAGTTTATTCTCCGTTAATTAAACAATAAATCAAACCAAAATTGTGAAGATAAATTTAAGGAGTTACATATTAAGAAACAACATTTAAATAAAATAGGTTTCCAAAGGAATTTAATAGCTTTTTTTCCCTTAAAATATAATATAAAGTAGAACAGACTTCTAAGGACATCTCTTTAGGTATAAGCAAAAATACGCTTTCTTTCAAAAAGAAACTATAAAACTAAAATCATATATTTCAAGTTCTACTAAAATTTGATTAATTTATAGTACTAGATTTTGAATTGGAGTGCAATTATATTTCTATGCATGCGTGTTGTTATCTATTCGAAATCGAATTTTATTAGTAAATCGCAATTCAAAATTAACCACAATAGAGCAAATAATTAACTGCCATACTATCAACAAACCCCTTTTTCCGGCGCACAAATCTGTCTAAAAAGATGAGACATCAGATTATATTTTCCAGGACTCACGATTTTATGAGATTTGCTTGATATTCCGAAATCTGGAATAACATGAAGTATTCGCAGTAGCCAATGTAATTATCTTTATTTACCATGGTACTACTAAAATTAAAACTAAATTAAAAACTAAAATGCTTATGCATACTCAAACTAATTAAAATCATTTTTTACGATTTTCATTTTTAATAAATTTATTGAAGTTTTAATTGTTTATCATTTTTATTGTTGATGTCTTCATGTTTAAGAATCCAATTTGTACATTTTGGAGAACCTTCGAATAGGTTTCTCTTTTATTAAATAGTTAAATATTATAGCTCTTATTGACAGGTAGAAACTTCAGCACAGTCATCAACAATAATAAATTTTATAACATCTTTTACCACAAGGAAGTTTATGTTTCAACCAAACAATAAAAACTATAAATAAAAAATATAATAAAAAAATATAAAAATATTACACTTGAATTACAACTGCTGTTAAAGCTCATCAAAATACCCGTATACATTTATGAAATTATAAAATAAAAATATTAGATATTTCTAAATGAGAGTTGCCTTTCTAAAACATATTTTTGATTGCTTCTTTACAAAAATTCTTTCTAAACCATTCAGCCAATATTAGAAAAATATTTAGAGTTAATGTTGTACAAACATACTGTCGTAGTAATAAGATGGACATGCTGAAAAATAAAAAAAAGGTTAACATAGGATTTCTCAAGACCTCATTGCGAAAAAACATTTATTTCCTTAAAAACATAAGTTTGGATCCGTTTTTAATTAAAAAAATAGCTATTCAATTAATTTCTTGAAACATAATTGATGTTACCAGAGGTATATTTTTATTTCAATTCAAAAGATGTAGACTAAAAGAAATACTTAAAGCAGATAAAATTTCTCTCTTGCGATTACTTCAACCTCCTAAACATAGCTTTTTTTTTCCCTGGAATGATACAACTTCTTTTTCTTACTACAAATTATACAAGAAGAAATTACTACAAACTTTTCAAATCCAAGCGTGTGACTTCCATGCATAGTTTAACTTTAACATATTTTTTGGAATTCTAATTACTGTCCATTGGGTTAATCGTATTCTCAAGTGAAGCTTTAAACTCTTTAAGCTTGCTTTTAAAATATTAGTCCTACAGTAAAGCAAGAATGGAATATCTAATAAGTTTATTCGTGCTCTACTAAAATCTTTATCTAATTACATAAGCTACAGCATTTTCTTTTAAAGAAATAATTGCACTGCTACGAGCAGTTTTTTAGGATTTAAATAAGCTGAAAGAGGGGAATACGTTTTGCAGCTGCCTAAATAGTACTACAGCTAATATTACAATTAACACTAGAACGGCCAAGTTGGTCATTTTGACCGCAAATACATTTTAATCTTGCATATCACTCTTTTGTTTTCACCTATTGCTCCAATAATTTTTGACTTTTTCTAAATATTCATTGGTAATACAGCAAAAACATTTCCATTCAAACATGTCCGTTAGTTTTTTTTTTGTTTTTTTTTAAACGTTGTACATCTAGAAAGGCCAGAAACGGTCAAAATGACCGTCGTCAGAGAATGTGTCAGTTTTTTTTCCAGTAAAAGTATTTTTAGACAAAGAATGCGAGTATGGGGAAGGAGGGTGCTGAACAACTGGTTTAGTATGATTTCTATGAAGAACACTTGTCTGAATTGCTTCTGCGCATGCGCCTTTGAGGACAATACCCAGGAATATGGCTCGATAAGAGATCTTTTATTAGTGAAGTGATATTTGAATCTATTACTTGAGTTTCAGAATTATGTAAACAATATTAGACTAATAATAATAATTATTATTTCGTTTAAAAATGCTTCGTAGAACTATAGAGCAGAATAATAATAGTAATAATAATATTAATAGTATTATATTATTATTACTATTAAATTATTAATATTATATAGAATTATAATAGTATTATAAAAATAAGGTAGAATTTTCTGACTACGAAAGAAATCGTGAAATCAATGCAAGATTTATTAACCGAAATTTTTGCTTCTGAAAATGAGAATTATTTCGAAAGTGATATTCCTCTTTAAGCAGACGAGTCTGATTCGAGCTTTGATTTCGATATACAACAAATAGGTAATGTGCAGCGTATTTCATGTTCCAATTGTGATAATGAAGTAGATGATAATTCAAATACAATGTGTAGAACTAATAATAATGCTCAAGTTATAAAAGTTATACCAAGACGTAATCGTATGTGAAAAGGTACTTATGGAAGAAGAGTTCATCAGACAAATAGTGATTAAAATAATTCTGATTAAGAAATAGATACAGATGGAACCATAAAGAAAAACATATTCCAAAATACTTCCGGAAGAATGACGATACATAATGTTTTCCATGAAAACTCTGGCCTCTTATCTTACGCTAAAAGAAAAATTAGCTTTGAAAATGTGAGTAGTTCTTGGCGGCTTTTGAAGCTGAAAAATTTTTGAAACGGATACAACATTGAACAGAAACTGAAACAAGACAGAGATATGGAGATAATAATTAGAAACTTTCCTTAGATGAACTTGATGATTTCATTTCCTTGCTATATATTCGGGGTGCTTTACGTGTAAAAGGACTTTAGATCGATGTACTGTGGTCTAAAAAGTGGGAGAACAGATATTTTAACGAAACTATGTCACGAAGGAGATTTAAAAAAACTATACTATATTTACGATTTGATGTCAAATCGACTAGACCACAAAGATTGCTAAATGGCAGATTCACTATTGTTTCCGAAGTATGGAACAATTTTATTGAATGATGAAAACTGTTAATATCATTATAAACTTGATGAAACCATTACTACAGATGAACAATTATTTCAACGAAAGAAAGGTGCAAGTTTATTCAGTATATGCCGCAAAAGCCCGACAAATTTGGGATAAAATTTTGGTTAGCCGTTGATTTATCAACAAAGTGTGTTCTTAATGGTTTCCTATACTTAGGAAGAAATCTGACCAGTTCCTGTAAGAGTTGGAGAACATGCAGTGTGTCGTTTGATTGAACCCTTTTTATAACAGCAGAAGTAATGTAACGATTGACAATTTCTTTACAACACTGAATATGGCAAAGAGTTTGAAGCAAAATAATTTGGAGTTTGGAAGACCCCATAACAAGAGCAAAAAAAGAGGTGCCATATAACTTCAAAAAAGCAAAAGATGAGCTCCACTGTAGCAAAATTATTTCACATGAAGATATTACTTTAGATCATATCAGTACAAAAAGTACAAAAATATTCTTTTGCTACATTGCATCAAAATTGAAATGTATCGGGTAATATCGCCAAGATTGGGTCTAAAGCTTAAAAAATTTGTAAAATGTCTTAATTTCTTGAAATTTTTTTAAATGTATGTTTCTTTTGCAATTTGCCATTAAACATATTTCCTGAAAAGGTGTTTTTAATATTACTTTAGTTAAAAAAAATATTTTTACATTTTTTGAAAGACCGGTCAAAAGGACCGTTCACTGCAGTTCTAGGTATATCGAAACCGTTGCCTTCGGCCAAACCCAGCACCTGTGATGACACCATAATGTGTTGAGTTAGCCTTATGTATTTTAACTAGACTTCAGAAAGAATTCCAACTTCTAGGCACACTCTAAAAGAACAAGTTTTGTTAGATTCTCTATAACTGTTTGCTATACTTGTGGAGGAAGGAGGGTTTCAATGGGAATGTACGCGTCGAGCAAAACATAAAAAGGTTGGTACCTGAAAATGGAACTCACAAAAAAGACAATAAAAATATTTAACAAGAGAAGGTGCTGATGTATAGTGAAAGTACGCTCTATGTCCCTAACCCGATATTTAATATTCAAATTAAATTTGGTTTTTCGCCAATTTAAGTTTAAATCTTAAAGTAACAAACACAATAGGCATTAAAAAAAGAGGAGAATTAATTGATTTTATTGATATTAAAATAAAATTAAAAAAATAATAGAAGCCAATTGATTGAGTTTTTAAAATGATAAAAATTAATAAAAAGAAAAGAGAAAACAAAAAGAAAAATGTCACGGAGAGTGACTCCGAAACAAAAAAGACTATGGAGGATAAAACTTCGGGTTCCTCATCTTTCCAGGGAGTCCAAATTTCTCTTCAGGATCCATCCTAACTGTCTGGCATTTTGTCTGCAACTGTGTGAATAGACTGTGGCTACTGGGATGATCACTGCAAGTTTGTCTTTCTTTATATGTGGCTGCTGGAATCACAGCGGAAGCTGTCTTCCTCGTTATCATTCCATTGACCTATCGGCACGGTGGAACACCGCCAAGCGCATCACTAAAATACCGCCAATGTGTGGCGCGTGGATATATCATATGAAAAGGGCAAATTTATGGAACTATTGCAACGCAGTGCTCACCAAGGAGAACGCCAAGTGACTCTCCTGGTATGTGTGATGTCATCTGATTGAAAATCCAAAGCGGCTAATGCGATAAAAAATTTACGTTTTCGACTCACCAACGTGATAATTGGGAGCTTAGTAGGGAAGTTACAAACAGGGTATTTGTTTAAGGGAAGCTTATAGAATTAAAATAAACTAAATGGAACGGAATTAAAATTAAGTAAATGGAACGTTATGACAATACTATTATAAAAGTAGATGATTTGTAGGTAACTCTTATTGGATATTATTAATGGCATAATTAAAAACCTACTTAATTAATACAATTCATTTATGCCTTCTTCTAATGTTATAGATTTAAAAACTATAGATCCAATTACTGATTTTGAATTACGTAATATATATATATATATATATATATATATATATATATATATATATATATATATATATATATATATATATATATATATATATATATATATATATATATATATATATATATATATATATATATATATATATATATATATATATATATATATATATATATATATATATATATATATATATATATATATATATATATATATATATATATATATATATATATATATATATATATATATATATATATATATATATATATATATATATATATATATATATATATATATATATATATATATATATATATATATGTATATATATATATATATATATATATATATATATATATATATATATATATATATATATATATATATATATATATATATATATATATATATATATATATATATATATATATATATATATATATATATATATATATATATATATATGACATACGAGTGGTTAAGCCATGGAAGACATATTTGATTTTGTATATAAAGACTTCTTTATTATAATCCTTCTGTCCATGGCTAAGCCTTGCCGAACGATGGCCGATTGGTTAGGGTGTTGGCCTTCGGTACCGGAGTTCATGGGTTCGAATCCCACAGAGGCATGGATGTCCGTAGCCGTTCGGAATCGGCTTTAAGCTGTAGGTCCCGGTCTCATTAGCCC
The DNA here is from genome assembly GCA_032207245.1 of Pardosa pseudoannulata. Taxonomy (NCBI): domain Eukaryota; kingdom Metazoa; phylum Arthropoda; class Arachnida; order Araneae; family Lycosidae; genus Pardosa; species Pardosa pseudoannulata. The sequence continues at coordinate 109,562,126 of CM063511.1, forward strand.
TCGTGTTGCAAAAAGTAGACCGTAGCACTCGAAACCAAACCAAACCAAACCATGGCTAAGCCATTAAAATATACTTTGTTCACATTTTGGGACGACCAGCTCTGAAGATGTTACCAGGCCAATTTCCCGACTACAAGTGTCTTTTTTGGCTTTGCTACCTAAGCAAAATCTACTTGTCTTTTTCCGAGCCAGCTTTTTTACTCTATATATTTCCTGTCGAGGTTGTGTCTCTATCTTATTAGGTTATCTTTAATTAGTTATAATTAATTTTAATTATAACTCGCTTAATTCTTAACCCCTATTTTTACACCTGATATTTATATATATATATATATATATATATATATATATATATATATATATATATATATATATACTACAAGAAAGATTTCCAGCTTCTACGCATACTCTAAAACAACATGCTGGATTCTCTATAATTTTTTGCTATTCTATAATCAAAGTAGATGATTTGTAGGTACTTCTTATTGGATATTATTAATGGCATAATTGAAAACCTACTTAATTAAGACAATTCTTTCATGCGCTTTTCTATTGTTATAGATTTAAAAATTATAGATCCAATTACAGAATTTTCTATTACTTAATATGATTTATATTACAAATACCTTTATTTTTTTCCTATTTTCCTCGAAAATATACAAATTTTAGATTTATTTTAGAGGAAATTAAAATGTTCTTACTTAAGTACTGAAAATAATATTATTATTAGTTACAGATGTATTTTGGGGATATAATCATTCATTTATATTGCTTCAAAATACTTGTAAAGATTTAATCCTTTTAAAAAATATACCACACCACAGCATATTTTTAAGCAAAAAATAAACTTTACTTTACTCGCTGATTTGGACTTCTAAGGAAATTCATTCCCTTTAAAAATTAAAATTTCTGCAAAGTCATCGGAAAAGTTCTCCAGTTTCGTAAAAAAGTATTTACATTTTGTTACGTATTATCACCAAAGGAAATGTTTTCTTCCACATGAAAGGTCGCTTTTTACTAGGTTCTTTTCTCCTTGATTTGGACGAAAAGAAACAGCCGTTTTCAAAGTTCTCCAATTCTGTATTCGAGAATTAGAATAAATAAAACTGAGCTATAAATTTTTTAAAGAAATTTAAGTTTCTCTTCCGAAACTTATACCAGTTTTATATGGAATAATTAATGACTTTCTTTATTGGAAATTGTAGATAGTTTTGCTAGTGGAGAATGGTTATTTTTAATGATTTCAGAGTAATTATATGTTTCATTTAGAACTAAATAAATATAATATGTTTTTCTTGCAGTCTTAGAGTTAATGAATAAATTGTGTTTTCTTTAAAAGTTTAACCTTGCAGTAAAAGAAAAGTAATTTTTAATACATCGCTTAGAATGGTTTTCTTCGTAAATACCGACTTAAAATTATTTAATCTAATTAAAATTTAAATGTTATGCATGGATAGGGTCTATAGGGGTAAAATGGGTAGAAAACATGCTTTCTCATTGCGCATTATTTTTCACTAAAAAATACTATAAACAAGCAATTTTGTATTAATACAATTGGTTCATTATTGTTAAAACAGTTTTATACATTTTCTTAAATTGCAAATTTATAATTACTTCTTTTTTTACCCATTTTACCCTAGAAATGGGACAAAATGGGTATTGATTAAAAAATGCAATTAATAATAAAAAATTGAATTAAAACTTTATTTTTCAGCTACAAACACATTTTCATGTGTTATAATTATAATTTATATAGCAAAACTGTAATACTCACGGTTATTAGTTTGAGCTGTGTTCTGCTACATCAGAAACATGCACCAATCCTCCGGCCTTAGTTTGTGCCCACTTACTTTTTCTAAGGCTTTTTTCCCTTACAACTGCAGTGGTGAAATTGTTGTAATCATGTCCTTTTTTAAATTCTTATATGAAGAAGAAATGTCATAATATGAAGGGGCAAATACTTCAACATCCAAAGGTTTCAGGGCATGACTTGAGTTTGATGGGAGGTAGTGAATGATGATTCTATAGTTCATCGCTTGTTTTACTGTCTCATATGTCAAGTGACCATCGAATATCAAAATAATTGGTTTTTCTAGGTGTTCCACTTGTTTGAGAAAACGTCCCATTCAAAATAAAAACATTGTATCATGCATACCACCTGACTCTGTGCAGCCATATAATGCACCAGGTGATCCACACTTGGTCCAAGTTTCATATAAATTTAGATTTTGTACACAGTGAAAGGTGGTAGAAACTTTCCAGTCGCAGATATACAAAACAGCCATGTAAGTACATTCATTTTTAGGCTTACCAGCACTTTTTCATTTTATTGTATTAATTTACTCTATACCACAGCAAATATATTTTAAAAATACTATGTAATATTATTTACACTAAAATTGAAGAACTGGTTTAAATCTTTACATCTAAAAATTTAGAGTTTTACCATTACCCATCATACAAAAATAATAATTAATCATAAAATATTTAAAGTATTTCTTGCCTGTTTTTAAAAAACTGTTGTTCATAAATCCTTGCAGTTGGTTCTTGAAAAACTATTGACCATAAAAGAAAAAAAAATATTACTTTTTAAAAAGTTTTTAAGAGCTTAGTAAAGATAAATTTATTTCTGAGTTGAAAAAAAAAGGAAATCTTTATTGAGAGATGCGAAATTTAAAACTTATTAAGGAAAATAAATGTTGCCAACAAATGTCTAAAATTGTTTTACAAAGCTAACATATAATTTTTAAAAGTTTTGATGTGTCTTTTAAGTAAATTATAAAAAATATCCATTTTACCCCACCAGACCAAACCAATAATAAACTTATGTGATAAAAACGGAATCCCAAATTATCAAATATGTGCATTGGTAAAGTTTATAGCAACCCCAATTGAATATTGAGTAGAATAATATGAATGCATGCACTGACTCCTTTATAGGGTCTATTTGGTGTATAACTCTAGAATCACGGCAGTTTCTGTCTACGTAAAAGTTAAGAGAGATTCAAACTTACACCCGATTAATATGAAACATTGTTGTAAAATGCATTGTATTTATACGTAATGGCATTTATAATATTGCAAAATCGAAAAGTATATATACTTAGAAAAATATATAGAGAACTTTTATGAAATTATTCATTATCTTATCAGTCAAAGCATCATAAACAGTTCAGTCTCAGTTTGGGAACTTATTTATATATATATATATATATATATATATATATATATATATATATATATATATTATATATATATATATATATATATATATATATATATATATATATATATATATATATATATATATATATATATATATATATATATATATATATATATATATATATATATATATATATATATATAATATATATATATATATTCTATATATATATATATATATATATATATATATATATAAATATATGTCTTTATACATATATATATATATTCTGTATATATATATATATTTTATATATATATATATATAATATATATATATATATATATATTTATATAAATATATATAATATATATATATCTATAATATATATATATATATATATATATATATATATATATATATATATATATTATATATATATATTTATATATATATATATATATATTATATATATATAATATATATATATATATATATATATATATATATATATATATATATATATATATATATATATATATATATATATATATATATATATATATATATATATATATATATATATATATATATATATATATATATATATATATATATATATATATATATATATATATATATATATATATATATATTATATATATATATATATATATATATATATATATATATATATATATATATATATATATATATATATATATATATATATATATATATACCTAATGTCTCACATTCTAATTCTTTAAAATCTTTTTCCAAGAATCAAAATGGCTTAATGAAAGGTGTGTCCTCGACTAAAATGTCTTTCGATACATTCCCCAAAGCATTCTGTCCTATAGATGAACATTTTCTGTCTATTCACCACGTTTACCATGTCGCCGGCAAATGGTCTTCGCGTTTTTCCATGATCCTAACAGTTTAAAACAGTTTAATTCTCCGAGTAAGTTTCTTTACCTTCTGGAAAATTCTTTCTGTCTTCGCTCTTGGGTGCACCTCTACTCGAGCAGAATGATTTATTTTGTTTTCTTGCCTGTCGTGGACTAGTAAAGATGTCTATTTTAGCAGCTCTAAAATAAAGTTTTAATTAGACTTGTGTCGTTTTCTTCAGTGTGTCTTCAGTAATGTCCAATATATATATATATATATATATATATATATATATATATATATATTATATATATATATATATAAATAATATATATATATATATATAATATATATATATATTATATATATATATGTATATATAATATATATATATATATATATATATATAAATATATATATATATATATATATATTTATATATATATATATATATATATATATATAGATATATATATATATATATATATATAGTATATATATATATATATATATGTGTGACATTTACGAGTGGTTAAGACATCGAAAACACATTTGATTTCGTATATAAAAACTTGCTTATTGTAATTCTTCTGTCCATGACTAGGCCATTAAGATATACTTTGTTCACATTTTGCAACGACTAGAGCGGAAGATCTTACCAGCCCAATTTTGAGCCTAGAAGTGGCGTTGCTACCTAAATAAATCTACATGTCTACTTCTGCGTCACCTTCTGCTCTCTGTATATTTTCGCTCAAGGGCGTGTCTTTCTCCTATTATGTTATCGTTAATGAGTTCCAATTAATTTTAATTTTAATTATATACTTTCTATATATTGGTATATTATAGTTAGAATAAATATGAGTAGTACATAACATATTTGTTGCCACTCTTCGAAGCTTAGGAATGAACCATTTTTTTTTTTCACAGGTTCTTCAGCATTATACTTTTGATAGATTTTTATGGTGTGAAGACTCCCCTTTGTCCGAGCACTCGCCAAAACAGCTGATCGTAGTACACCTGTACCTGGACAATAGCGAGGCGTCGCAGAGTCTGGATTCTTGACAATCGGACTGATTAGACGAATAATTAATTTTTTAAGTGACGAAAAAAGTGATAATTTTATTTTACTATGAAATAATCTTGGTATTCTCTTTTTTAAAACAATTAGCTGTAAACGATGTATAAGATTATCTTAGCTTTAAATACCAAACTAAACTAGCAAGTACTGGTTACAATTATAACCGAAAACGAAAGTGTAGATCAACCATGGGAAATTAAATAGAAAATAATGACTTACCCTTTTGTCCTTGTTTGTAGTAAACATTGAGGTGATTTAGCACGAAATTTTGGAATTAAATGAAGTAAAATCGAATAAAAAAAGTGACTTTAAAAAGATTTCCGTAATAAAACAGAATTTATTCCATAAGCACACTTAAAACATACTAGAATTAATATAAACATAGCATAGAGAGTGCCATCTAGTTGCCGATTAATTACGGAACTCAAGACCGAACAAGTTGAATTGTTTTGATAGAAATAAAAAAACAGGCTGAGACCTAAAAACAGATTCCAGATATCTGCAAGTCATCATAAGTACCATGTAAAGCAACAAGGAATGTAAAATATTATTAACCTTTTGAGTACCAAGAGGATTCTTAGAGAATTAGCTAAAAATATTACGCTGATTAAATTAAAATACTCAATTTGGAGTCCGCAAGTGGTGCATGTTTTGGTTTAGACTTTTTATGAAAAACAAGAGAAGACCGTGTTGCAGTGTCTTTATTTACCTCTATTTCCGAATAACTGGAAACGTCGGCTTAGCCAATTTCTCCATCATTCGGTTCATTATTTTCCAAACTACTACTAATTATATGTGCTCTTTTTCGCCGTGAATTTATACCGTCGTTTTCAGCTTTTGAAACTTTTGTATTTTGGTTTTCGTGTTCCGATTCAATATACTCATCGTCATCTGCAATGCTTTCTACATATTCAAGTAGTTCGTCATCATTGTCAAGTTCTCTGCTGGTCGAAGCCATAACAATATTTTTATAATGCCTAGAAATATTGTTTTACAACAAGAATAACAAAAATAAAAATAACTTACAATATTTTGGCTCAAATAAACAAATTAGACAATTTGCAAGATTCACTAACAAATATTATTGTGCTTGTGTTCCAATTCGGAAACTGTACTATTCTCAACATAAAGATGTAATGTATAATATAATACTATTTCTTATACATGTCTGCAATAAAAAAAACAATAAACAAGGATCGACAAGTATGTAATACAGATTATATTAGTTCATGCTTGAGCCAGGAGCTCTTCTTGGTAATCAGAGAGTTTAAACAAGATAGTCCTTTGTTTTAGTTTTTACTTATTCTGCATTACTTTGATTGGATAGCCATGCACTTTTACCTTCTGCATTTAGAAACCTACAGAGCGAGTTCTTTTTCTGAACACAAAGCTGCCTCGAAAAGATATGTACACTAAATTATACCAAACTACGAAACCTTGAAGGGAAAATTCATATTTGCTAGATATAATAATTGTGAAGTAAAAGTAATACTCAATATTCTCATTTAAATATTCATCATTAAAAGTATGTTACTAAAAGAGATAATTTATGAAATATTTTATTAAACTCACTTAAAAATTAATGTGATTAGGTAAGCTGTAACTAACTTAATAAACATACAGTTCAACGGATATAATTTAAACTAAATATTACTCTATACAAAAAGGAATAAATGGTGTAAAATGCCATTTTAATCTAATATAATTCTTAAAAGGACGTCTAACATCCCAACTTAAATTGCTTTGATTTCCTGCTTGATATTCTAACAACACACTTTTCTGCGATGCTACAATCAATTATGAATGGGACCTAAGAATTATTTTCCTTTGGTTATAGCCTGCTTGTCGAAAATAGTACGCTTATGTTAGTAAACTGAAGTGTGTTACATTTAAATGTATGTATAATCTTATTAGGAGACGTTCTTCCAATAATGAAAGTTTATACAATTTAGAAACCTAAATGTTTCAGGGGATTTCATATTTTAGAGAAAGTTAGGTCACTTCTGTTGTTGAAACATTATGAATCAATTTATTAACATATAATGCGGTTAATTAGTGAAAACATAACCATCTTATGCTTCCCTTACGAAGAAATTTTGATTAAGGAATAATATATGCTGTTATTATATATTAAAATAGAAGACTATTTACAACCAGCAGAAATTTCATAAGCGGTACAAGAATAATGAATTAAATTTTAATGAATGCAAATCATCTACTAGTTATAACCTCCTAGAATTAAATTATATAAATAAATTAAAAATTAATCAAAGATCTGACACATTAATTTATTTGAAATCAAGTCATTTATAAATATTTTGTTCGTAAATAATTTATATACTTTAATAGCATAGCTTTAATTTAACTGTGGCAGTAAATAAATATAAGTGAGATGACAGTTTAATTGCTATGCTTATATATAATTATCATCGAAAATATAAAGATATTATTTAAAAATAATGAAATGATTTGTGTATTTTTATGTATTGAGTACTTTATAATATACAAATTACAGTAATATATGCAGATATGTAGATAAAACTATATTCACAAATTATTATATATTGTGTATTTATATCATATTATATAATCCTTGGCGATGGCATAATTCATGGCTTATACCATTTTCAAGAGTAGGTATTAAACAAAAAGAAAGTAAAAATATCTTCAAGAAATTACGTAAAATGGAATGTAAAATGTATACTGTATGTAAAATAGAATACTGTATGTATATGGAATAGCAATCTAAATAATATAAGTATTCAAGAAAGAAGAGCAATTATAAAACATGTAAAAATAACTATAATAGTTGTTTCAATAAAACTTTCAAATGAAGATAATGAAACCATCTTTAATGGCTTCATTTTCTGATGATTGAATTTCTTGTAATTTTAATATGCAAGCTACTGATCACAGAATATTTAAAATTATAATAATTTACATATAAGAAGTAACATTAATGTAAACTACTAAACCCAGAATATCTAAAATTATAATAACTTACATATAAGAAGTAACATTAATGTAAACTACTAATCCCAGAATATCTAAAATGATAATAACTTACATATAAGTAGTAACAATATTGTAAATTACTAATCCCAGAATATCTCAAAATTATAATAACTTACATATAAGTAGCAACAATAATGTAAATTACTAATCCCAGAATATCTAAAATTATAATAACCTACATATGAGTAGTAACAATAATGTAAATCACTAATCCCAGAATATCTCAAAATTATAATAACTTACATATGAGTACTAACAATAATGTAAATTACTAATCCCAGAATATCTCAAAATTATAATAACTTACATATGAGTAGTAACAATAATGTAAATTACTAATCCTAGCATATCTCAAAATTATAATAACTTACATATGAGTAGCAACAATAATGTAAATTACTAATCCCAGAATATCTCAAAATTATAATAACTTACATATGAGTAGTAACAATAATGTAAATTACTAATCCCAGAATATCTCAAAATTATAATAACTTACATATGAGTAGCAACAATAATGTAAATTACTAATCCCAGAATATCTCAGAATTATAATAACTTACATATGAGTAGTAACAATAATGTAAATTACTAATCCCAGAATATCTCAAAATTAAGTAACAATAAAGTTGCATAAATGGTAATTAAAAATCATCGCAAAGACAGGCATAAACACGAAGTACAATAAAGATACAGACATACATTTGATATACGAAGTACAATCATTAAATTCTAAACAGTGATATAAATATGTGATACCGTTAGAGGATGTATGAAAGTATTACAGTTATATTTCCTAAAATCTGCTCTGGAATCTAAGGCAAGAATGATAGTTTTGACAGTATGCTTTTAAAAGAAGTATAATAACTGCTTAGGTATTAAAATTTATCAAGTTAGAAAATTTATTAGAAATTTATTCAATTAAGCTGCATTTCCAAATTTGCAGTTCTAATGCTACAGTTTAGCTCAAATTCAGACTTTTAGTAAAATTTAATATACTTATTAAAACTCGGGTTTTATAATCCTAACAGCTGTAATACCTTTTAAAAAAACCTGATCATTTCCTTTATACTTAAGAAAATTTCTTTTGCAATCCGTTCTACTACATCTTATATCTCACGGGAAAAAAAAGCTCTCATATTTCTTTGAAACCCATTTTTTCTTTAAATGTCATTTTAAATGAATTCAGCATAATTTTAGCTTGCTATATTTTGCTTACTTTAATTTTTAATTAATTGAAGTAAATGTAGAGAGATGGCAAATTTCCTTTTTTACATCAGCTGCACTTTCATTAGAAAATTTTAGTAACTCTAAACATTTCAGAAGATATTTTAATATTCTGTCTTAGCTTTTTCTTTGAAATCTCATAAGAATTTATATTTAAAACTATCTCTTTAAACTATTAATTTATTAAACATTTCAAATATTTTTTAAAGATATACTTGAATATTTCTTTGAAAGTTATGTTTTAAAAAGTGCAAAATTTTATATTTATTTATTTATTTACTAATTTTATGGACAAAAAATTTAAATCGCGATACAAAACAGTATAATTCTTTTTAATGTATGTAAAAGCAGTTGGCAAAATTTATAAAATATAATGGGGTAAATATATTCTTTAAACATATTGAAAATGTTCTTGCATTAAAGTTGCATGCATTTTCCTGAGAGAAAACCATTACTATATAATCTTGGAAGATAAAAATAATTGTTGTAAAAAATTACACAAAAACTGAATTATTACATAAAAATGAAGAATGTGTTAAGTGAAACAAATAATTATGACATAAAAATTGCTAATTCTCGAAATACAAAGTAATTTCTTAAAGATTTCAAACTATTGAGAGATTTTATGCACAGTTTTAAGAATTTGTAGTATTTAATAAGTAAAGTTTTTTAAAACTGCGTAAAAAATATAAGTAATAGATTCATTAAATTAGTTATATCATATAAGCTCAATTTCATATCCTATGAGTATCCAGGATATGTAAATTCAGCTGAATATCCACAATATTACTAACGTCCAGGGGATATTATTTAAGAAATCTAAACGCTCATAAACAGTAAAACTTTTTTTCTGGTTGCATAAAGTAAAATTTCCACTTGAAGGTAACTTAAACAGGGTTTTTTATTTTTTTATAACAGATTTTAACATAACTACATGCAAACAACTTTCAGAACTAATAAACAATTAACAGCGCTAAAATAAGTGAATGGTCAAATACGTTAAAGTAAAATCTATAAATAAATCCTCTGAGCAGAGCTTTCGAATATTACGTTAAGAATTTCCACAGGATAATTATAATTATTTTCTGATTTTATTTTAATCACAGATAAAAGAAACTAAAAGGTGAACTCCAGAAATAAAATACAAAACGGTATTAAAATATATCTTCCTCTAAATGAATGATTTTTGTTTTATATAGAATTTTCACCGAATTTCAAATTTAATTACACATTTAAAAAGAAAGCAAAGTAGACAACTTACACTGCATTGATATAAACATATTTTGCATAAGAAATTTATGGATTAGTTTGGTTTACACTTCAATGTTCTACAGTTTTTCTAAACAATGCTTAATAACTGTGGTACTTTCTGCTTACAGCCGACACTGAATGGCTAGAAAATCCATGCCACTGTTGAATTTGAAGCCATAAACTACGGTACCAAAGACCATGGCTATCGTTCAGCAAATTCATTTTTATTAGAAAGTTTGAGGTGCTTACAGTATTTGTTTAAATATAAACTTAAATGAGAAATAAGTAGTACTTAAATTTTATAAAATAAGTTTTAAGTAAATATTTATTGTAGCGTCTTCAGCTCTAATTGAGATGAAAAAAGGATAGCGGAGGCATAAGTACAGACTAAAGGTCTTTATTTGATACATAAAATATTAAAGTTATGATGAAGACAGACGAAAGCGATGAATATCTACAAATGAAATGATGATCGTTACAGGAATCAGCTTTCTAATCGTTTGGAGAGAAAAAGGGGGAGAGGACATTCTCAGTCGCCCTCCCGACAATGGCAGCCAATGAGTTAGTTCACGGGAGACTCGATCGGTCAAAAAATCAGCCATTAACTCTGGTCTTTTTATATTGCCGTCTGCCCGCAGATTCCCAACTCAGCTGATCGGACATCTGGTTGATGACGTGGTGAGGAACCACTTTATAGAACTCTGGCCGGACAGATGTAAGACCGGTTCCAAGGGGAGTTTGCAGTAATCGGGAGAAATCTCGCATATCATTAATAGATGTCTCTGGACTAACCTTTGGAGAACAAGGTAGGAAAGTATTGCTGCTTCCTTTACAATGTAAATGATTTCTGTCGTGTGAGACTCTTTCTCCGGAATGGCATTGAAACTAACACTGGAAACACTTCACCAGCATCCTAATGAGTTTCTGACAGAATGATTGAGATGGTCCTAGGTGTTAACAATCCTCTATTCAGTATCCTATTTTGCGCGAAACAACGTCCTTTCACTAGGTAAAGATGAGCTCAGTTCAAGTGCTCACAAAAGGCTCGTTTGCTATTTCTAGCTTATGCCGTTTTTTTCTCACGGTTGTAGACAAGTCTGCAAATAGGAATTTGATGTAACGAGAATTTGTTACATTATATTCTAAAATAAAACAGGTGATAGAAAAAGTTTAAATTTAATATAAATATCTTTGAAGTCCTTAGACGATTTTCTTCAAAAGAATTAATTAACATGTATTTAAATATTAATTGATACAATAATTAATATTTAAATACCTGTTTAAATCAGTTTTAAAAGTTATCCTATTTAAAACTAATTTACATAAGTAAATATTTTTTCCATAGTTATGGAAGTTTCTTGGATTTAGTTAAAAATAAAAACAAAATCTACAGCCCCGATAACGAAATATTTGACTAGGTCTTATAACTAGTAGTTCACAAACAATAAATTTTCATAAAAAAGTAATGTTTTTTTCAAACGAAGCAAAAACTAAGAGTAAAGGGCTATTTTATACATAAGGGTTTAAAGGAGAAAATTAATTCCCATACAATTTATGCAAACATACCATACCTGAAATATTTTGTGCTAATTTAAAAATCGAAAATTTTGATTATATGATTTAATTATTGGAAAAATAATTTGATTTTTCTTGAGACAATCAGTAATTCAAATTAGGAATCAGTTTCTTAATTAGACCAATGATTAAACAATTTAACTGCACATTTTATTATTGTATTGTTTAAGAATCAGTTTTGCTATCTTGAATGTTAAATGCATTTTTCTACTTTTAAACTGTCTATTGTTTTACATTAATAATTGTAAATTGTTTAGGTTTACGAAATGCAACAAATTTTTCCTATGCATTTTATACTGAAAATAACAACAACAACAACAACAAAAAACAGTACTGATTAAAAAAAAGTCTCACAAATTCTTTAATTCACATGTTGGTAAAGCAACTATAATTCTATTTGTTTTATTGAGCGTTTACTAGAAAAAAAATTTGTATATGTAAAATCACATATTCTTGAATTTAAAAGTTTTACTTAAATGAGTATTCTGAGTATATATATCCAAATAGTGTGATATTTAAATTTTTTTCGGTTCATTTGAAATTTCATTTCTAATGCCTACTGAAGTAAATATTAGGTTCAGAATATATTTCAATAAAATATATGAAAGATGTTTGCCAAAATAAACATTTAAGTTAAAATTTTTCAAATATTTACGCAAACATGATATGATAAAAATATGTAACAGGAATTCTTTATAAAACTATTTCGTATCTATTACGTAAGTATAAACTATTTTACGTTTTCCCATTTCCAAATAGTTATCTAAGGTATTACGATTTGTAAGAGTTTTATTCTAGTACAATTAAAAGTTTTTTTCATATTTTTTTTTAAATAGAGTTAAGAAATTTAGATAGTGGTATAGAAGCATTACGTAAAAGTGATGTTAAATTTATTGGTATAGTAAAAATCGTAGGTAATTGTAAAAAAATTACTTCCTCTTTTAATGAATGCTTTGAATATTATAAATATAACTAAATAAAACTATTATGAGATCTTTTATTAATATTTCTATTTTAAATCAAACTTTCTAATTTTTTGTGTTACATATCTGTAAATACACATTTATTTTAACACATGCTATATGCCACTGCGTAAGAGATTCTAATTGTGTTTGTATGTTAAAATCTCTCCTTTATTCTATTTAAGGTGACATGCTGTCATTCTAAACATAATTTTTCAGTATAAAGTCATTTTCGATTCAACATAAAAAATATGCTGTATATCTTAATATGGATAAAAAGATTTTAATAAAGATCTAGTTTTCAATAATATTTTATTTTTTGATTTCATATGGTATAATTTTTAAAATAACAGAAATTATCTATCAATATATTTATCAAAACATTTGTTGCTTGTAACAAAGCAAGGTAAGCCATATAAAGTTAGGAACTTAATGATGTAGGGGAAATTTTATTCTAAACTAATTACTTACCTATTTTCATATATTTAGCAGATAATAAGCTATTAAAAGGAAACTTTTTTATACTTTATAAATATTCTGGCCTATTTTAAGTACAGATACCTTTTATTAATATTTCTATTCTAAACCTAACTTTCTAATTTTTTGTTCTACACATTTATAGCTACTCATTTATTATAGCACATGCCATATGCCTCTGCGAAAGAGTTTCTACTTGTGTTTGTATGTTAAAATCTCTCCTTTATTCTATTTAAGGTGACATAGTACCATTTTAAACATAAAAATATGGAAACATAAATTCTAAACATAGTACCATTCTAAACATAAAAATATGTAGGCATAAATTCTAAACATAGTATCATTCTAAATATATGCTTCAGTATAAAATCTCTTTCCGATTCAACGTAAAAAAATGCTGAATTTCTTAATATGGACAATAAGTTTTTAATAAAGATCTGGCTTTCAATAATATGTTTTTATATCATTTAGTACAATTTTCAAAATAATAGAAAACATTTACCAATATATTTATTACAGCATTTATTGCTTCATGTAACAGAGCAAGGTAACGAATATAAAGTTCGGATCTTAATAATGCAGGGGAATGTTTATTCTAAACAGACTACTAACGTATTTCATATATGTAGTAAATAATAAGCTATTATAAGGAATCTTTTTTAATATTATAAAATTCTGGCATATGAATATTCTGGCATAATAATGTTAGAAGATTAACGTTTCTTACAGATATTTTCAGTGTTCAGTGCGACCTTTTATTAATATTTCTATTTTAAATCTAACTTTCTAATTTCTTTTGCTACACATTTGTACCTATTCATTTATTATAGCACATGCGACATGCCGCTGCAAAAGAGTCTCTACTTGTGTTTATATATTAAAATCTCTACTTTGTTCCATTTAAGGTGACATAGCATCATTCTAAACATAACTCTCCAGTATAAAAGTCTCTTCTCAATTCAACATAAAAAAAATGCTGAATCACTTAATATGGACAACAAGCTTTTAATAAAGATCTGGCATTCGATAATACATTTTTATATCATATAGTACAATTTCCAAAATAATAGAAACCATTTAAAAATATATTTATAACAGCATTTATTACTTCATGTAACAGAGCAAGGTAACGAATATAAAGTTCGGAGCTTAATCATGCAGGGGAATGTTTATTCTAAACAGACTACTAACGTATTTTATATATTTAGTTTATACAATTTTTGTACAATTTTCAAAATAGTAGAAAATATGTACCAATATATTTAGTACAGCATTTATTGCTTCATGGTAATAGAGCAAGGTAAGGCATATAAAGTTCGGAACTTAATCATGCAGGGGAATGTTTATCTAAACAGACTACTAACGTATTTCATATATATGATAAATAATAAGCTATTATAAGGAATCTTTTTTAATATTATAAAATTCTGGCATATGAATATTCTGGCATAATAATGTTAGACGATTAACGTTTCTTACAGGTATTTTCAGTATTCAGTGCAACCTTTTATTAATATTTCTATTTTAGATCTAAATTTCTAATTTCTTTTGCTACATATTTGTACCTATTCATTTATTATAGCACATGCGACATGCCGCTGCGAAGGAGTCTCTACTTGTGTTTGTATATTAAAATCTTTCCTTTCTTCTATTTAAGGTAACATATCATCATACTAAACATAACTCTCCAGTATAAAAGTCTCTTATTAATTCAAAATAAAAAAATGCTGAATCACTTAATATGGACAATAAGTCTTTAAAAAAGATCTGGATTTGAATAATATGTTTTCTATATCATATAGTACAAGTTTCAAAATATTAGAAAATATCTACCAATATATTTATTAAAGCATTTGTTGCTTAATGTAACAAAGCAAGATAATGCATATAATACTAGGAAATTAATAGTTGAAGGGAATTTGTATTCTAAACAGACTAGAAACGCATTTAGTATATAAAAAGCTATTATAAGGAATCTTTTTTAACTTTGTAAGTATTATGGCATATTAACGTTAGAAGGTTAACTTTTCTTACAGTTATTTTCAGTACTCTGTGAGACCTTTGATTAATATTCCTAATGGAAATCTAACTCTCTAATTTTTTCTGCTACACTTTTGTAGTTACTCATTTATTATAGCACATACGACATGCCTATGTGAAGGAGTCTCTACATGTGTTTGTATGTTAAAATCTCCCATTTATTCTATTTAAGGCAGTGTTTCTCAACCTTTTAGTATTCACGGCCCAATTTTCAATCATAATTTTCATCGCGCCCCCCTCCCCACCGCGTACAATAAAATGTATACAATAATAATGTATTTTGAGCATTATGGCGCTAAACCTGCACTACAACCTTAATTTTAAACTTTGCAAATTACCAAGAATACGGAAATTTATTGACATTTTGCAACACTGATACTCAGCATTGAAAAAACAATAATCCTATGCCTTTTTATTGCTCTTGCGTCCCGCCATGTCGGGCATTCTCACGGTTTCGCGAGAAGTTTCGATTTGTCTGGAATTTGTCTGGTCAGCTTAAAAGTTAAGTTAGGAGCGTGCGCAGATGTGAACAAATGTTTTCTCATAGGGAGAAGGAGAAAGTTCTATGACGCCAATTTCAATTCCAGACAATCTCATTCGAGTCGATCCTTCTTATCGCTATTGAATCTATTCTTAATGTGTATGTTATATATATTTTCGTGTAATTGCAATTCACGGTATTAAATATTCACGGCAGCAGACTTATGCAGAATCATGGATAAATTTTTAAGCGGGCGTAAGCGAGCATTAGACGATAGACAAGCATCAACAAGTACACAGACGAGCGTGGTTCCGAAAATAAAATCAAGAAAATATTCTCAAGAATACTTAAATTTTGGGTTCACTAGTACTGAAGTAAATGAAGAAGAAAGGCCCCTGTGTATCATTTGCTCAAAAATGTTGGCGGCAGACAGCATGAAACCTAATAAACTTAAACGACATTTGGAAACGCTTCATAGTGAGTACGTAAACAAACCCAGAGAATTCTTCGAATTAAAATTAAAATCATATGAAAAGCAAAAATCATTGTTTAAAAAAACTTTGTCTCTGAATGAAAAAGCTTTAATTGCCTCTTACAAACTTTCATATAAAATAGCCAGATGTAAAAACCTCACACCATTGGTGAAGAGCTTATTTTGCCAGCCGCAATTGAGATTGTAGAAATTATGTTTGGAGATAATTTTGCAAAACAATTGCAGTCTATACCTGTTTCAAATGATACTGTTGCCCGTCGAATTGCTGATATAGCTGAAGATGTAGAGTGTCAGCTTTTATCGAAGTTGCGTGACAAATTGTTTTCAATACAACTCGATGAGGCAACAGATAGTAATAAAGATGCTCATTTCATTGCCTATGTTAGATTTTGTGATGATTTGTCAGTAGTAGAAGAATTACTTTTCTGCAAACCAATAGAACTCAAAGCAACAGCACTCGCATTATTTGCTATCTTAAATGATTTTATGAACGAGGCAAACATAGAATGGAAAAATTGCGTCGGAATATGCACCGATGGTGCTCGTTCTATGTCCGGAAGATTCCAAAGTATTCAAGCACTTGTGAAACAAAAATCGCCACAGTGCGTCTGGACACATTGCATGATCCACAGAGAAGCTTTGGCTTCCAAAGAAATGAGTCCTGGTTTGAATATTGTGTTAACTACGGTTGTAACCGTAGTAAATTATATAAAAATGAGACCCCTGAAATCAAGAATCTTTTCCGCACTTTGTAAAGACATGGGTGCAGTACATTCAGCGTTACTATTTTATTGCGAGGCAAGATTTTTATCACGAGGGAAATTTTTGCAACGTGTTTATGAATTAAAAGAAGAAATCGCCGTTTTCCTAGAAGAGGAAAACAGACCGGAAGCTGAGAATTTTCGCGATAGTTTATTTGTGATGAAATTGAGCTACATGGTCGACATATTCGAGAAATTAAATAACTTGAATCTTCATCTGCAAGGAGCAAATACACATATATTGGATACGAGTGATAAAGTTAATGCTTTTTGTAGGAAATTGGAATTGTGGAGCAGAAATTTAAAGCAAGAAAACTTAACAATGTTTGCAAATTTGAATGATTGTATTAAAACTTACAAGGCTGAAGAACAACATGTAAAAGTTGTTTTTGCAACCATTGAAAATCATTTAGCAATGCTAGCAAAGAATTTTAAAAAGTACTTTCTTGCTGACGACAAACTGATATCAAGTTACAAGTGGGTGAGGGATCCATTTCAAAATACTCCCGAAGGACTCTCAATTGAAGAGGAAGAAACCTTCATAGACTTCACGGCAAGCGGCGAAACCAAAAGACAATTTAGTAATAAATCACTCTTTGAATTTTGGGCAGGAGTGGATGATGAGTTTTCTGCACTAAAAACAAGGGCATTTCGCATTCTACTACCATTTTCAACATCTTACCTTTGTGAAACTGGATTTTCTGCGGTGGCTTCTTTGAAGACAAAATATAGATCTCAGCTAAATATAGAAAAAGAACTGAGAGTGTCTATTTCTAATATTAAACCCTCCTTCGAAAAACTTTGCTCTGAAAGACAGGCCCAAGGAAGTCACTAATAATTATTAAATTTGTTTTTAATTTAGTAAGTTGTTTTAATTTAATAAGTTAATTATTAAATATGTCGAAATGTATTTTGTTTTGTATGTGTGTGTGTGTTCTTTCCTTTCAGTCACTTAATCAATTTTTTTAAATAACATTTTCTCTTGGATATGCTCGCGCCCCCCCCATTAGTGTGCTCGCGCCCCCCTAGGGGGGCGCGCCCCACAGGTTGAGAATCACTGATTTAAGGTGACATAGTATTATTCTAAAAATAACTCTCCAGTATACAATCTCTTCTCAATTCAACATAAAAAATGCTGAATCACTTAATATGGACGGGTAAGTTTTTTAATAAAGATCTGGCTTTCAATAATATTTTTTTCTATTTCATATAGTATAATTTTCAAAATAATAGAAAATATCTACCAATATATTTATTCTAGCGTTTGTTACTTAATGTAACAAATCATGGTAAAGTTTATAAAGTCAGAAACTTAATGACCTAGGGAAAATTTTATTATAAACAGACTACTAACGTATTTAGTATATAATAAGCTATTATAAAGAATCTTTTTTGACTTTATAAATATTTTGGCCTATTAATGGTAGATGGTTATCGTTTCGTAGAGCTATTTTCAGTACTCAGGGAGACCTTTTATTAATATTTCTATTTTAAATCAAACTTTCTAATATTCTGTGCTACACATTTGTAGCTACTCATTTATTAAAGCACATGCATATGCTACTGCGAATGTGTCTCTACTTGTGTTTGTATGTTAAAATCTCTCCTTTATTCTATTTATTATTCTATACATAGTATTATTATAAACACAATTCTTCAGTATAAAAGTCTTCTCTCGATTAAACATAAAAAAATGCTGAATCTCTTAATATGGACAATACGTTTTTAATAAAGATCTGGCTTTCTATAATATACTTCGGAGGCATTGCTTGATGAGTGATGTAATTTTCCCCAAGATCAGATTGATAATCTGATACTCAGCATGCGTAGGCGTTGTAACGCTTGTATTGCACCGTCCGGGAGACATACTCCGTATTAACCATCATACTAACCATGTTATACTGTTTTCTGTAAATAGGTTCTTTTTTTAAATTTGCTCCAGGGAGTAAAAATCGCAATTTTTATTAATTATGTCAAACATATAGCATCTTTTTTGCTCTTTACCTTTTGTTTAATAAATAGACTTTACAAATAAGTCATTTTTTTTTTACTTTTGTCTCTTTCATTGCCTGAACTTCATTATCCTTAATTTATGGACATGAGTGTATTTAGTATATAATAATCTATTATAAGGAATCGTTTTTAACATTTAAGTATTCTGGCATATAAATGTTACAAGATTAACATTTCTTACAGCTATTTTCAGTACTCAGTTTGACCTTTTATTAATATATCTATTTTATAACTAACTTTCTAATTTTTTGTGAGACACATTTGTAGCTATTCATTTATTACAGCACATGCTACATGCCACTGGGAAAGAGTCTACTTGTGTTTGTATGCTAAAATCTCTCCTTTATTCTATTTAAGGTGAAATAGTATCATTCTAAACATAACTCTCCAGTATAAAAGTCTCTTCTCAATTCAACACAAAAAAATGCTGAATCATTTAATATGGACAATAAGTTTTTAATAAAGATCTGGCTTCCAGTAATATATTCTTCATATCATATAGTATAATTTTCAAAATATAAGAAAATATCTACCAATATCATTAAAGCATTTGCTACTTTATGTAACAAAGCAAGGTTAGACATATAAAGTTAGGAACTTACTGATCTAGAGAAAAATTCCTTCTAAACACACTATTAATGTATTTTATATATTTAGTATATAATAAGTTGTTATAAGGAATCTTTTTTTTTAACGTTTTAAGTATTCTGGCATATTAATGTTAGAAAATTAACGTTTCTGACAGCTATTTGCAGTACTGAGTGAGACTTTTTATTAATATTTCTATTTTAAATCTAACTATCTAATATTTTGTGCTACACATTTGTAGCTACTCATTTATTAAAGCACATGTAATACGCTACTGCGAATGAGTCTCTATTGTGTTTGTAGGTTAAAATCTCTTCTTTATTCTATTTAAGGCGATATAGTATTATTCTAACCAAAATTCTTCTGGATTCATCTTAAAATGCTGAATCTCTTAATATGTACAGTAAGTTTTTAATAAAGATCTGGCTTTCAATGATATTTTATTTCATAAAGTATAATTTTCAAAATATTAGAAAATATCTACCAATATATTTATTAAAGCATTTGTTATTTCCTGTAACAAAGCAAGGTAAGGCATATAAAGTTATTCACTTAATAATGTAGGGGAACTTTTATTCTAAACAGACTACTAACGTATTATATGCCTTTACTATATAGTAAGATGTTATAAGGAATCTTTTTTAAATTTGTAAGTATTCTGGCATATTAATGTTAGATATTTAACGTTTCTTACAGCAATTTTCAGTACTCAGTGTGACCTTTTATTAATATTTCTATTTTAAATCTAACTTTCTTATTTTTTGTGCTACACATTTGTATTTATTCATTTATTATAGCACATGCGGCATGCCGCTGTGAAAGAGTCTCTACTTGTTTTTGTATATTAAAATGTCTCCTTTATTCTATTTAAGATTACGTATTATCATGCTAAACACAAAAATATGTAAACATAAATTCTAAACATAGCATCATTCTAAACATATTCTTCAGTATAAAGTTTCTTCTCGATTCAACATAAACAAATGCTGAATCACTTAATATGGACAAAAAGTTTCTAATAAAGATCTGGCTTTCTATATTATATTTTTTTAAATTTCATATAGTAAAATTTTCCAAATAAAAGAAAATATCTACCAATATATTTATTTAAACATTTGTTGCCTAATGTAACAATGCAAGGTAATTCTTATAAAGTTAGGAATTTAATGGTGTGGGGGAATTTTTATTCTAAGCATAATACTAGCGGATTTTATGTATTTAGTATATAATAAGCTATTGTAAGGAATCTTTTGTAACTTTATAAAATTCTGGCATATGAATGGTAGAAGGTTAACCTTTTGTACAGCTATTTTCATTTCTCTGATAATTACAATATTCAAAAAGGTTACTTTCTTTTAATATGACCTACTTCCATTTTAATAAAAACTCAGTTTTCTAAAAAAGATTTGCTCTTTACTAAATTTCTTTTTTCACAAGTGTCTAGGGAGTCATTTTATTGCAGTTTTGTGAATATTACAGATAAGTTAAGGACTAATGCATTCAAAATCACAATTAAACGTGAACACTGATTATTATACGCCTCGCTAAGTGGTACTTATCTTCCCCCAGCTTCTGAAACTCTCGCTGCCATTGTTGATTCAATTTTCTATTAAAACGAGATATAATGAGTATAACATTAAGGCGATAGTTTTGTCGAGCAAAACTCTCTTATTTAAATAATTTTTTTTATGTTTTTCTTTGAAAAATTCACTGTTCTCTCTGACGTTTCTTGAATTTTTTTTTAATTCAGAAAAAATATCTATTTATTTTGTTCGTCATTTAAAATATTAGAATGGAAAATGTGCAGTGAAAAATATACTCTATCTCTCTTATAAATCTAACAACTGTTTCTCCTCTTTGCGGATATGAAGGAATGCTGTGAGATATGAGTTATCTATAAAGTGATTAACATATCTTTTGTCTTCACAACGGACAAAGTATTCTAGATATAATAATTGTAAGAAAAAAATATCAATTTATTTTGTCCGTGACTAAAATTTTAGAATGGAAAACGTAGAGTGAAAAATATACTCAAACTTTCTTATAAATCAAACAACTTTTTCTCTTTTTCTTGTATCTGAAGGAATGCTGTGAGATATGAGTTATCTATACAGATACTAACATATCTTCTGTCTTCACAACGGACAAAGTATTCTAGATATAATAATTATAAAAAATATCAATTTATTTTGTCCATGATTTAAAATATTAGAATAGAAAATGTACAGTGAAATATATACTCTATCTCTCTTATAAATCTAACAATTGTTTCTCCTCTTTGCGTATCTGAAAAATGCTGTGAGATATGAGTTAGCTATAAAGGGACTAACATATCACCTGTCTTCACAACCGACAAAATATTCTAGATATAATAATTCTAAGAAAAAATATCAATTTATTTTGTCCGTGATTAAAATATTAGAATGGAAAATATACAGTGAAAAATATACTCTATCTCTCTTATATATCTAATATTTTTCCCTCCTCCTTCAGTATCTGAAGGAATACTGTGAGATATGAGTTATCTATAAAGTGACTAACATATCTTCTGTCTTTCCAACGGACAAAGTATTCTAGATATAATAATTATAAAAAAATATCAATTTATTTTGTCAGTGATTAAAATTTTAGAATGGAAAATGTAGAGGGAAAAATATACTCAATCTTTCTTATAAATCAAACAACTTTTTCTCTTTTTCTTGTATCTGAAGGAATGCTGTCAGATATGAGTTATCTATACAGAGAATAACATATCTTCTGTCTTCACAACGTACAAAGTATTCTAGATATAATAATTATAAAAAAATATCAATTTATTTTGTCCGTGATTTAAAATATTAGAATGGAAAATGTACAGTGAAATATATACTCTATCTGTGAGATATGAGTTATCTATAAAGTGACTAACATATCTTCTGTCATCACAACGGACAAAATATTCTACATATAATAATTCTAAGAAAAAATATTAATTTATTTTGTCCATGATTTAAAATATTAGAATTTAAAATGTTCAGTGAAAAATATACTCTATCTCTCTTATATATTTAATATTTTTTTACCTCCTCCTTGAGTATCTGAACTAAGGCTGTGAGATATGAGTTATCTATAAATTGACTAACATATCTCCTGTCTTCACAACCGGCAAAATATTCTAGATAAATAATTCTAAAGAAAAATATTAATTTGTTTTGTCCGGGATTTAAAATATTAGAATGGAAAATGTTCAGTGAAAATTATACTCTATCTCCCTTATAAATCTAACACCTGATTCTCTTTGCATATCTGAAGGAATTCTGTGAGATATGAGTTATCTATAAAGTGACTAACATATCTCCTGTCTTCACAACAGATAAAATCTTCTAGATATAATAATTCTAAGAAAAAAAAATTATTTTGTCCGTGATTTAAAATATTAGAATGGAAAATGTACAGTGAAAAATATACTCTATTTATTTTTAAATCTAACAACTGTTTCTCCTCTTTAAGTATCTGAAGGAATGTTGTGAGATATGATACATCTATAAAGTGACTAACATGTCTTTTGTCTTCACAGCGGACAAATTATTCTAGATATAATAATTCTAAAAATATATCAATTTATTTTTACCATGATTTAAAATATTAGAATGGAAAAAGTTCAGTGAATAATATACTCTATCTCTCTTATAAATAACTGTTTCTCCTTTTTGCGTATCTGAAGGAATGCTGTGAGATATTAGTTATCTATAAAGTGACTAACATATGTTCTGTCTTCACAACGGAAAAGATATTCTAGATATAATAATTCTAAGAAAAATATCAATTTATTTTGTCTGTGATTTAAAATACTAGAATGGAAAAAGTACAGTAAAAATATACTTTATCTCCCTTATAAATCTAACATCTGTTTCTCCTCTTTGCGTATCTGAAGGAATGCTGGTAGATATGAGTTATCTAAAAAGTGACTAATATATTTTCTGTCTTCACAACGGATAAAATAGTTTAGATATAATAATTGTAAGAAAAAAATATCAATATATTTTCTCCGTAATCTAAATTATTAGAATGGTAAATGTACAGTAAAAATATACTCTGTTTCTCTTATAAATCTAACAACTGTATCTCCTCTTTGCGTGTCTGAAGGAATGCTGTGAGGTATGAGTTATCTATAAAGTGACTAACATATCTTCTATCTTCGAAACAAACAAAATATTCTAGATATCCACAGGAAAACAGTTATAATGCAGAAAGACATTAAAAAGAGTACATAAATATGTAAAGGAAGATAGGAGAATTGTTGAGAATTTTTTTATTCAAGAAAATTTCTAGGAAAATTCCTAGAACTAAAAGAAATTATTAACTTTGATCTTTAATAAATGAATTTTATATTTAAATTGAAGTATAGCTGCCAAAATCCTGACCAGTTCTTATATCCCATACGATATAAAAATCTGCAGTATCAGTAAAATGTATATTTACTAAAATATTTCTTAAATTATTTTGAATTATTTGGTAGATAATAAGACCTTTAATTCTTGGGAATGTGTTTAATATCAAACAAAATCCTAACTCAAGCTATGCCTACGGATTCCTATCTGTGGATATGAATTCCATCCCCCAATAGCATACAAAGTTTGAAACTTTAATAGTGGTACCTATTTATTTACATGGAATACAAAAGTAATCCATGTTTTACAGTCCTTCTATATAGACGTCCGAATTGTGTATAACCCATTTCCAACTATGTGGAAGTCGCAGAACACCTGTAACAGCCCCTGTTCTATTGATAGTTCTAATGGACGGTCTATTACCACAAGAATCTTTGGAACAGTTCTGAAGCGAATGCCACGAAGTGGTTTGTTCATCATACGTATTAAGTCACAAAGGCTTAGATCTGGGTAGTATGTTGGATCGTAAAGCACTTCCCATCCCCATCAATAGAACAAATCAGTCACAGCTTACGCTGTATGTGGCCGAGTACTGTCATCAGAATGATAGTATGGTTCTGTAGAAAGGGCATAATTTTTCTCATGCTCAGGCGTTCCTTCAGAATGTGCAGCACAGTCGTATGCTCCAATCCTGTCGGTCAGACTAGCTTACGAATCGTTTGGCATTGATCACTGTCAATTAGTGCGGTAACATCATGTACTTCTGCACCGCTGATACTACGACGACCTGCAGGATCCTTGTCGGCCACATTTTGGCGTTCTTTATTGAAGGCTTTTACACATCTTGCTACAGTTCTGTAAGCAATGTAGATTCCCCGCAAGCCTCTTGAAGCCCTATATGACATTGCCGTGATGTACGACCTCTGGCACATTTCATTTTTATACATTTTCTTTGTTCTTGTTTTGAAAACATCCTAACAACCCTTACTTTAGACCTCAAGCTAATACAAGGATCAATTCTTCGTGTCGCTCCACATTTGTATGAATTAAAAAGTATTTTTGCTGAGAGGTAAGGTAGGTATGTAGCGTGTAGTATATTCTTTAGTTTTGTGGCGTAGCGTTTTTACATTAGGGTTGACACTATTAAAGTTCCAACCCTCGTATAAATTCCATCATCCAAGAGCATAAAATAAAGAACATTTCTTTGTGGCACACAGATGTTTATGATTGAAATTCTATTCTTATATGTGACACCAGAGTACTCTAAACTTTCCAATAATTTCAATTAATGCAGAACCCGTCAGTGCTTCTTCAGCACCAAAAATATGTAGAAATATGATAGCAGTTCCTCAATGACATTTTTGTTATTTGAATTAAAAAGAGGAATCAAGGTCTATGAATATGCCTTTTGTTTGTTGTAACACAATTTGTTAGTTGTTGAGTTTGAGTGTGCTGGCATGGTTGTTCATACCATTTGGAAAATGGTTTTTATCAGAAAGTCTCGATTCAATTAACTACCAAATATCAAAATAATGACTGAAGTGCTATCAACGAACCTCTAATTCCTTTACTCAATTCTCTCTAAAAAGCTGGAACATCATCTTACAAAGTACTTTTCTTAGATCTTAATAGTTTTGATTGATATCGAGACATCTGGTCTCACTAGACATAAATAATATGTTTTAGGCAATGTAACTATTAATTGTCACTCTTGTACAATAAAATATAAGCCAAAATTAAACTAAAAGAATTGTAAGTGAACTTCATATTCAAACAAGTTTTAGAATATGTTTCATAACTTTAATATTTTAATAAATTTTATTTACTTATTCATTACATTAATAACTTATTTGCTCTGATTTACTAAAATCTCCGTATCTACGTTTTAAATAACCTCTCACTAGGTTATTAACCCTTTGGCTAACAATGACGTCAGTAATTTCATGTTCCAAAGTAGACTTTGATGTCTCCGAGACGTCAATAGCTGTCTTCGGCAGGCATCATGCATAATATTAAATCATTTAATTATTTAACTCGGGCTTCTATTGTTTTCATTAGACTGTTCAAAAATCATTTGTCCTTAAAAATAATGTATGAAACGAATCAACTTAGATGTGTAAAAAAATGTCAGTTTCTCTACCTGCTTGAAAATGATATGCAATGTTGAATAATTTACAGAAATAATAATTTCATACTATTACCGTTTTTACGCGAATCTAAAGCGCATCGTTTTTACCCAAATGTAGTATTCAAAATTGGGGTGCGCATTAGATTCGAGTGCGTCAGCAGTTCGCCGATGACTTAATATAAGATTCAATAAATTCCTCATACCATTGATACGCATTACATTCACCGACAAACAATTTTTTTTATTATTTAAATTTTAAAATGGGTATGCGCATTAGATTCGTATAAATACGGTATTTAATTATTGTCGATTAACATTATGTATAAACTGTCAGTCTCATATGACATTTAACGCAGAGTGGCAAGTATGGTGAGTGAAGAGAGAAACCATTAAAACAACATGCCGTTTATTTAACATGCTTTAAAAAATAATAACATTATACATCGCTCCACGAGCAATAAAATAAGACT
>CM063511.1:109589211-109596711 GCA_032207245.1 Pardosa pseudoannulata
ATTAAAAAATAATAACATTATACATGGCTCCACGAGCAATAAAATAAGACTATCGTGAACACAGGGAATCAAATCAACCGTCAGAGACAGCACACAGAAACTACAATTATCGTTTAAATACGACTGGGCAATACTTAACCGCTGGTTAAGTCCAAGTAATCCTAGCATAAACCTTATTAAATATTACATAGCAATGCAAATTTCAAAATAAAACGTTCATTTTCTCATCTTGCACAAAATTGTTCAATTGAGCCAGAACTAAGTAGCATCTAAGAAATAAGTAGTATTTTTGGACACATCAAATTCCTTTTTATTAGAATATCAAGGGGTTAAATTTAACTTTTACTTTATTAAATATATAAGTTTATTGCAGCCAGTTTTTCTGACGCATGAAGGAATATTTCCACTTATGCACAAATATCCATGATAATAAATTAAGTTTGTCATTCGCCTGAGTAAGTTTATACTTCTTAACAAACAATAATAAACATGAATTGTTAAACGTAAGGCATAACCTCGGCTATACCTGAATAAAATACCTGTAAAGACGCTATTGGTTTATTCAAGTAAAAAGCATTTTTAAATGAAAATTACATTTCTAAAATACGTTTTCCATTGCTTCTTCAAAACATGCTATTAAAACCTTTCTACAAATATTAGAAAATAAGTTTGTAATTACTCCTGTATAAATACACTGCCGAACCTAGAAGTGGTACATGCTATTAAAAAAGCAGAGATTTATAGTATTTCTCCCAATCTCATTTTGAGAAACCATTTATTTTCTTTAAAAGTATATCTATCAGATCCTTTTTAATATCTTAAATTCGCCTTCTTTGGATTATATTGATGTTTCGAGAGGTATATTTTTATTTGTCTGCAAATAAAACTGAATTCCTGCCTTTTGGGGATTACCTCAACATCCTTTGACATAGTGTTCTCTTCTGAAAAGATATTTTATATACTATTTAAAATGAACGACTATATTTTTTGACAGAAATAAGGAGTTTTATTAATTTTTACAGAAAGTGTAATAAATGTAGTGATGCCTAGATAATTTTGAATGGGTTTTATAAAAATTATCTGTCTGTAATGCTATGAATATTTAATTAAAGTAGCTTTAAATTAGTTATTATAATTCTATTTTAATTTCATATGGCAATAACGTATTAGACCGATTCTGAAAAAAAAGAACTATTTTTCTAGTCAGGTATGAATTTGGTACATAATATTTCAGGAAATTAAAGTGCTTTCATAACATAGCAAATTTAATCTTCTGTATCGACAGAAATTTATCAGCAACTAATGACATTTTTTATTTAGTAAATGTATTTCATTAGAAAGCTAACTAATGTCCAAATTGTTTTAAAATATTAAATAGAGAACTGAAATATATTTCAGGATAAACCTGTAGAAGATTATCTTGTTGGTAATCAGAAATTTGAAAAAAAATTCATTGAACGTTAAATAATTTGGCAAAGAAGATGAAAATATTCAGTTTATACCAATCAGATAAAAATGGAACTGCATTTTTTTGTTGTGGAGAAATAAAAATAAGTCTAAATTAGTTCTCTTGGCAATTGAAAGTGAAGTTATAATTCCTTATTTAATTAAAAAAATTACTTAAATGGTGAATGTTGTTTAACAGTTACCAACATTATTGTTTAACAGTTATACATTAACAAATAGCCGAACGATGGCCGAATGATTAGGGTGCTGACCTTCGGAACCGGAGTTCGTGGGTTCGAATCCCACTATGGCATGGATGTTCGTAGCCGCTCGGAATCGGCTTTAAGCAGTAGGTCCCGGTCTCATTAGTCCTCGTGTTGCAAAAAGTAGACCGTAGCGCTCCAAAACCAAACCATTAACCAATACCATATATGTTGAAAACGAAATGAAATTGATGCTTAGATTTTATATCATGTAAGCTCATGGTATGCAAAAAATGTTTTGCGAAGATGGACAATGTATACAAAGCTGTATAAGAAAATTTAATTTCTAAAAATTTCGAAAGTATTGATTTCTATTGATATTTTGTCAATTGAGATTTTTTAATTTGTTTATTGTCATAGTATGGAATTTTTTATAGATTAATAATTTTTAGTGTGTTTAACTTAAATTTAAATTTTAAATATGTACTTATTTTTGTGATTTTTTTACCATTTGGGACAGGAAAGAGAAGAACCTTAGAGGGGTATCTAGGGAAGAAGAGGTAGCACGTGTTCTGGTTTTTAATGTAACACACACATTTTTATCTTAGCTATATTTATTGTTCTTTGAAAGTGGATCCCGAACCATTGATGATAACAAACATTTTTTTTTTTTTTTGTAATTAAAACAAAATCTCTATTGCTAAGGGGGTAGAGGTTGCACACGTTCTGGGTTTTAATGTAACACACAAATTTTAATCTTGACATTATTTATTGTTCTTTGAAAGTGGACTACGAACAACCATTCATAATAACAATTTTTTCTTATTTTTGTAATCAAAACAAAATTTCTTCTGCTAAGGGGGAAGAGGTAGCACGCGTTCTGGTTTTTAATTTAATACACAAGTTTCAATCTTGGCAACATTTATTGTTCTTTGAAAGTGGATCACGAACCATTGATAATAAGAAATAACATTTTTAAGGTTGTAATCAAAAAAAACTTTCTGCTGCTAAGGGGAAAGAGGTAGCACGCATTCTCGTTTTTAATGTAATACACAAGTCTCAATCTTTGCAATATTTATTGTTCTTTGAAAGTAGATCACGAACTATTGATAATAACAAATAACATTTTAATGGTTGTAATCAAAAAAACTTTCTACTGCTAAGGGGAAAGAGGTAGCACGCGTTCTCGTTTTTAATGTAATACACAAGTCTCAATCTTTGCAATATTTATTGTTCTTTGAAAGTGGATCACGAACCATTGATAATAACAAATAACATTTTTAAGGTTGTAATAAAAAAAACTTTCTGCTGCTAAGGGGAAAGAGGTAGCACGCATTCTCGTTTTTAATGTAATACACAAGTCTCAATCTTTGCAATATTTATTGAAAGTAGATCACGAACTATTGATAATAACAAATAACATTTTTAAGGTTGTAATCAAAAAAACTTTCTACTGCTAAGGGGAAAGAGGTAGCACGCGTTCTCGTTTTTAATGTAATACACAAGTCTCAATCTTTGCAATATTTATTGTTCTTTGAAAGTGGATCCCGAACCATTGATAATAACAAATGATATTTTTAAGGTTGTAAAAAAAAAACTTTCTGCTGCTAAGGGTAAAGAGGTAGCACGCGTTCTCGCTTTTAATGTAATACACAAGTCTCAATCTTTGCAATATTTATTGTTCTTTGAAAGTGGATCACGAACTATTGATAATAACAAATAACATTTTTAAGGTTGTAATAAAAAAAAACTTTCTGCTGCTAAGGGTAAAGAGGTAGCACGCGTTCTCGCTTTTAATGTAATACACAAGTCTCAATCTTTGCAATATTTATTGTTCTTTGAAAGTGGATCACGAACTATTGATAATAACAAATAACATTTTTATTGTTGTAATCCAAAAAACTTTCTGCTGCTAAGGGGAAAGAGGTAGCACGCGTTCTCATTTTTAATATAATACACAAGTCTCAATCTTTGCAATATTTATTGTTCTTTGAAAGTGGATCCCGAACCATTGATAATAACAAATGATATTTTTAAGGTTGTAAAAAAAAAAACTTTCTGCTGCTAAGGGGAAAGAGGTAGCACGCGTTCTCATTTTTAATATAATACACAATTTTCAATCTCGACAATATTTATTGTTCTTTGAAAGTGGATTACGAACCATTGATAATAACAAATAACATTTTTTATTGTTGTAATCCAAAAAACTTTCTGCTGCTAAGGGGAAAGAGGTAGCACGCGTTCTCATTTTTAATATAATACACAATTTTTAATCTCGACAATATTTATTGTTCTTTGAAAGTGGATTACGAACCATTGATAATAACAAATAACATTTTTTATTGTTGTAATAAAAAAAAAATTCTGCTGCTAAGGGGGAAGAGATAACACGCGTTCTGGTTTTTAATGTAATATACAAATTTTCTATCTTGGCAATATTTATTGATTTTTGTAAGTAGATCACGAAACATTGATAATAACAAAAAACATTTTTTAATGTTGTAATCAAAAAAATTTCTACTGGTAATGTAAATAGCAGAAGAATATCTGAAATTGTAATCAAATATACAAATAAAATTATGCATAAAATATTTAGAGAATAAAATCTAGGTTTTGTTATTTAATGACTAAATATCGAAATAAATCTGATTTTTTAAAACGATTAGATTATAATGATATACATTACAGCAGCATTTTTGTTTTAAGCAAAATATCCGAGGTTTATAATTAAAAATAATTTAAAAACTCAGCTAAATTTAATGAAGAATTAAAAAAATCAATATTATGTAAAAGCTTTTCTATAATAACAAAATTTATTAAAATAAAATATTTGTAAATAATCTGAATATAACACCTACATTCCAATCTACATATCAGTAAATATTAAGTTAATAACGAGAATTGTTTTTTTTAATTTACCAGCAAGGAATATCCAGAATTTAATAGCTCTGTATATAAAATTATTTGTAGTAAGTACGTATATATGCATTTCCATGTATGTAGATTGGTTTTTCTACGATTGGTAGATCTACATTTCCATGTATTGTAGATCCATGTATGTAGGTTGTCTAAACTTTCCAAAATAGCTGGATTGATATTCAAAAAACTTTACATAGTGATTGAGGTAGTATGGTTAGGTTTTAGGCAGCCTTGAAAATTCACTTTGAATGTTAAACACATATACTTATTTATGATCCATGATTGTATTATAAATCTTAACTCCTATGTTTTATTAGAATCTTAACATTTATTTTAATTCTAAGTTTTAGAGTTATTATAAACTGACGAAAAATTGAGTTAAGTTTACTGAAGCATCCATAAAAGGGTTTGAACGAAATACGCCAAAGGAGTATAAAAATCAATATATAAAATTTTCTTCAACTGGAAATAAAATAAACTCTATGGATCGAACTCTGATTCCTTCAGTCTGAAGTACGTAGGTGAAGACTGTAACTTAGTATGTTGTTTAAATTAAAATTACATTATACTAGTGATCAACATTATTTTTAGTTACTAGATTTAATTACAAACGTATATTTTGGAGATACGTTATTTATAAGCCGTTTGTAATGGTCTGTACACAGTAGGACTGAAATAAAAAATATTTTTAAATTGCCGAATGCATACCATTGGATATTCACCAGAATTTATTCAGTGCTGGTTTAAACTGATTCATTAGTTAGGTTAACCCATTCCCTGCCATGGGCCCCATTTGGGGATCACGAAAATTTTTATCTTGTTCATCCCTAAATTTTAGGTTTTCATTTATTTTTAAAGTCATGTGTCTACATAATAGTCTACTCTTAATGTAGATAGCTAATTTATTAGTTTTATTTGCAAAATAAAATACATATATAACATTTTTTCGAAAAATTTCCTGTAAACAATACTTTTTCACATATGTCTATTTTCTAAGTGAATATCTGTTAATTTATATTAAAATGAATTATTTTTTCTGACAGAGGTTGTTTGCACATGAGTTCTGAGTAATATAAAATAAAAATTGAGCACATTGTTTACTTCATGCCGTCAGCACCTGTAAAATACAATGATCCCCATTTGGGGCTCACGGTTATTGCAATGTAAAATGATTTATTTATGCTACAATTGAAATTTTCATTTGTTCAGTTATCTGGCGCAGTGACAATACAAATATACCACTAATAAATGGAAACAAAGACAGATTATTTAAAATACGACCAATCTTGGATGAGCTGAATAAAGCATTTATGCAGTTCGGCGTATTTTCGTATAACATATGTATTGATGAACAAATCGTAAGTTATTATGGTCATCATTTTCTAAAGCAGTTTATTAGAGGAAAGCCCATTCGCTTTGGGTTCAAGCAATGGGCAATGTGTTGTGGTGTGACCGGATATTGCTATAATGCTGACATCTATGAAGGTAAGCCAAGTAGAATTTCAGAAGAAGATAATTTAGAAGGAGATACTTATGGATTAGGTGTGTCAGTAATATTGAATAAGATAGCAACCATAGACAAACCAGAGGAACACTGCTTTTATTTCGATAATTTTTTCACAAGTTTTGATTTGCTGAAAAATCTAAAAGAGAGAAATATACCTGCGACAGGAACGGTGAGATGTAATAGGATGAATAAGTGCCCTATAAAAACAGATAAGGAAATGAAGAAAGAATTTAGAGGGGCTTTTGATTATAGATATGATGAAATAAATGGAATATTTGGTCTTGTTTGGAAAGATAACAGCATTGTTAAAATGTTATCAAATCATTTGGAAGTTTTACCTTTGGGACGTGTGACGAGATGTCTAGGGCTGAGAAAAAAAATATTAATTCCACAACCCAATGCCATTATAAATTACAATAAGAACATGGGAGGTGTTGACAAGCTTGACTGGAATGTACAAAAGTATAGGATAAAAATTAGAGGCAAAAAATGGTACTTTCCTATTTTCACCAATGCAGTGGATGTGGCTCTACTTAATGCTCATACAATATATTGTATTGCTAATGGAAAAATGCCGCTATTATATTACCGACGAGAAGTTGCACGGTTCTATTTGAATTTACATTCCGTGTCTGACACGAAAAATTGTGGACGACCATCGTACAGTGTGAGTTCACAGAAGCGCGTACCAGAAGACGCAAGAAAAAATCCTCAAAGACATTATTTAGAAAGAACATTGGACGGA
The DNA here is from genome assembly GCA_032207245.1 of Pardosa pseudoannulata. Taxonomy (NCBI): domain Eukaryota; kingdom Metazoa; phylum Arthropoda; class Arachnida; order Araneae; family Lycosidae; genus Pardosa; species Pardosa pseudoannulata. Next base: position 109,596,032 of record CM063511.1, read on the forward strand.
AAACAAAGAAAATGTGCAGTTTGTAAAAAAAATGTTCGGAAACAGTGCGTGAAGTGTGATGTAGGATTACACGTAGAATGTGTTATTCCATGGCACTCTTAAAAAAATTTACAGTTATTTACACGCAATGTACCGTCATCCCCAAATGGGGATTGATTTTTAAATCCATAAAAAACATATTTTTTTTCTACAAATAATTTTACTAAAACTCTGATTCTATTATGAGTTCTATTACAAAGGGACATTAATCAATGACCTTCATGGAGAAATTAAAAAATATAGTGGAAATAAAAAAAAGAAGTTAAAATTGTTATATGGGCTTCACCCAATTAATGATATTCATGGTACGATAAAACAATATTATGGGAATTAATAAATAAATAAAAAAGTAATTACTAAAAGTTTCTCAAGAAACTTCTGTTTCTCGCCAAGAAAAATATTTTCTATGCGTTTGATGCCACAACTCTGGTGAGTCTTTGCCACCCCGTTGTTCGAAGAGGAAACAAAAATCACTTATTAAGTCAGCTATTAATCAGTTATTCTTGTTATACTAAACTATGCAAGGGGTTAGGTGTTTTTCGAGTTCTTAGAAACGTACTGAAACGTACTTAGAAACGTACCAGAATTCTGCACTTTATGTTTTTGAAGTACAATGTAGTCACTATGTGTTCATTTGTCCT
>CM063511.1:109604211-109621711 GCA_032207245.1 Pardosa pseudoannulata
CTGGAAACAGAAGGAACTGAATCACATGTTGGTGGCTCTCACAGAAGGAACTCAGCAGTGAGCCTGTTTTATGGTTCTTACAGAAGAAAGATAGAAGTTACCAGATGTTGAATGCTTTTATTGTAACAAGACTGATGTCTGTAGGCAATATGTCGGTGTATCTCACAGAAGTAATATTGCTGAAGGTAGACTGGATGTTAAAGATTTTCATAGAAGGAAGACGTGCATGTGTTCCATGCGTTGGTGGTTCTCATAGAAGAAATATTAATGAACACAATTCGGATGTAGGTAGACATAACGGGGATGAGAGATAGAATTGAGTCGGTTTCAGCAGGTGGAAGACAGAATTAGTAAATCAGTATTATGATGTTTGATTTGCTGGCCTTGAAATCATTCTCATTACAACAATAGGTTTCTAGCTTGAAACATTGATATAAGTTATGCATGACTTGTGACCACAAAGAATTAAACATATTTTTAAATGCAGATGACTTCCTTAAATATTGAAAAGGTAAGGTAAGATGAATGATTATTCTTCTCTACTGGAGGTAAAATCACCAAGTTTATATTTTATTGGCATATTTATTTTTAAATAACTAGAGGAAGTATTGAATTGCAGATATTGCCACTGCAGCGGTTGCAGCTGTCACCAATAGACTTTCGCGGCTTTTTCCCGTTTACCTTTAAAAGCTGCACCTTGTACTTGGAATTGTTCACAATTTTTTAAAAATCGGTCCATGTAAACATTAGTGGATTTTAGAGTTTTAGGTAGACGTGGTTTCCTTGGTGTTTTTCGCGGATGACCACGGGTAAGTACATACAAATAATCTGAATTTTCAGAGGCAATTTTTTAAATATTTTGTTATCAGACTCCATTATGGACAGAACAGTTAATTTCTTCTACTGTTATAAATATTTTATGTCCAGAAAAGAAAATTCTGTAGTAAAATTTTCTTAAAGAATGTTTATACAAAACCAATCTTTTAACAAATAAGACTAATTAAGTTAGGTCAATGTACGAATCGTTCGATATTAATCAAACGTTTATCGCTATACAAAATAAAATGTTTAAAAACAAGAACTAGTTCGTAATAGTATAAATAAATAGCAAATCAATAAGCACTTTAACAGTGTGGTTTAAAATGGTGATATAGAACACTCTTTGTTGCAGAGACTCTCTTTTGCAACAATGAGCAAAAAGTGATGTGTAACAATAATTACGTAAATGATTTAGCAGCACAATGATTCCTTAACAATGCTAGCTGATTTTCCGATTTTATTGTTTAATGTTTGTTAAAGATACACCTTTTAACAAGGTTGTGATTCTTGAGAAGTACCATGCCATTTTTTGGCTACAAAATGATGATTTAGGCCTGTGCTGCTTAAGTTCGAGATCGTATACCAGTTTTTAGTGGGCCCTCCAAGTTCTGGACATAATCACGAAATTATAGAAATCAGTTTTCTGGAAAACATTCATCTTCTTTTCGGACTCTCCCGTCACCATCGAAAAAAGTTATTAATGTTATAGGGGTTCAAGGGGCACAACAAGTACAATACTTTACCACCACCCCTTATTTTCTGTAGATATTTATACTAATAATTTCTGTAAAATATTTACCCCATTCTTTTCTTTCCCATTTTAAGTGAATGATTTCTAAAAGTAATTTCTAACATACTTTATCTCCTTATAGTCATTTGATAGTCTTAAAATAATTTAATTATTTAGAAACTTTGTTTTGTAAAAGTGTGCTGAAGTACAACCAAGTGATGCTTATATTTTGCTTAATTTCTATCGCTTGTGGAAATTCCGCTTCGTTTTGTTTAAAAAAAACAGCAAAAAGTGGGTTTAAATACATTAAAAACTCAAGTTTGCAATTGTTTTAAATTTACCAAGGTTTTAAACATTTTTTTTAAATCGTGTATCGTGTAAACTCAATTCAAGCCGAAACCCAATGTGTAAAACTCACTTGGCTATAATTTGGCTATCATATTTGATATAGCCAAACAAATATAGCCAATACATAGCAGCTGGCCCTGGGAACTGGAATTCAACCAACACCAATTCTGAAAGAACATCCATACCCGCTTGTGACAAAGGGCTGCCCATTCGGTCATCGTCCATCTTCAAGTAGCAAGCCAGGTAATCTAAAATAATTTGTTATACCCCATGAATGTTAACTGTCATAGCTCTTCGAGTATCATGTGTTGTGAAGCTATTGCCTATGGTTATGCCTGAGCACTGATGTTCGTATTGTAATGGCACTGTGTACAGGAGTTTGGTGCCTCTATCTAAAAGATGTTGAATGGTGAGTCAAGTTCAAAAAGAGAGAAGTAGTTATGACTGAATAGAACGCTAGACATTCATAAGTCCGTGAAATAGGCTCCTAGACTTTTATGAAAATATTTTTTTGTTAATACCGGTGATAAAAATTTCGTTGCAACAAAAATAAATCGATGATTAAATTTAAAGTTATCGTATATGTGCCAAATCTATTACTTAAGCCAAATATAAAAGAAAACAAATTATCTAAGTTCAGTGATAAAACGCATGAAAATAATGCAGACGATATTTAAATAATTTAAAATAAGAAATAATTAAATGAGAGGGTTAAAGGAATGACTTCATAATGCTAGAAACAAAAGTTATTTTTACCTATATATTATGTGACAAATTAAATCACCTGCTCTTAACCAGAGAAACTAAGGCTTAATATAATAGCATTCAATTTCATTCCCCCCCCGAAAAGGGGGGGTGGATTTTTAACGTTGTAAAGACGACAGTATTTTTGCTGTTATATAAAGAATATTTATACCAATTTATTTTAGAATCGGTTTAGAATATTTTAAGAGAATATAAACTTTAACGTTTCGAACTTTGCTAACAATAACTCATCAAGAATTTAATATGGATTCCTCTATCCATTCCAGGTTCTACCTTTTCACAAATTCGGAGACAGAGGGACATATATCTTAGGCTATTATTATATAGTTGATTAACAGATGAACAAAATTTGAGCCCTTTAAGCTAATTTCTTTCATTTGTATAAATTTTGATTATAATTTAATTTTTTAAATGAAATTTTTCACTTCAAGTACATTTATGAACATAATGAAAGAAGAGTATTTATATGTAAGTGACAGTCTGTCTGTTTGTATGTGAATTTATTGCTCTGTAAACACGATTTCGTATAAAATGTAAGCTTTATATGCATAGAATTTGATCCCTTCAAAATTTCTGAAAGCCATTATTTTAAAATCTGTTATCAGTTTAAATCATTTTATTTTAAAACAATTTTTAAAAGATTTTTTTCTCTTTTTTTTTCAAACATTTTCACAATCAGCTATAGTTATTACCCGTGAACAAAACAGAAGACCATAGCTCTCCAAACCAATCAGCTACAGACGACATATTTTTAGATCATAATTTATTAACACAGCTGTAAATTAAAATACCCAGCAAACATTTTACAAATTACAAATGACGTCACGGATGTACATTACCTGAATGCTTTTAACATTATTGTACCATCTTTCAGCCTTATGGAATCATTCTTTGAAATATACCCATCATTTATTAATTTAAATCATTGAAATATACAAATAGTTCCTTTTCTCATATTATATAATCATAAATGTGTATTCAATTTAGATTTTGCCTTCGAATAATTTTTTATACCATAAAAATATACCAATATTCTGTCAATGGATTCGGCACATAAATAACTAACTCTATGCACAGAAGAACATTTTCATAATTATATAAAAGAATAATCTAAATTTAAATTTTATCTAAATTAAATCTAAATTTAATGTGAAGCCCATTATTAAAATGCATATTTAGCTAGTCTAGGTGTTAGTTATATTGGCATTAAACAAAATTTATCTATTTTATTGATTTTCACATCTGCCGTTTTTCACATTTCCCATATATATTAATAGCCTAAGTTATTTGTCCATCTGTCCTCGAATTTAAGAAGCGGTTGGACCTGGAATGGATAGAGTCATCCATATTGGAGTCTTGATGAGTTAGGGTTAGCAACGTTCGAAATCCACCTATTTTCTATCATTTAATGCCATTACTTCAAGCTCTATTTTCCCCGGTTAAGAGCAGGTGACTTCATTCTTTTAACCATCTCATTTAATCATTTCTTATTTTAAATTATTTAAATATCGTCTGCATTTCTTTTATATTTTTCTTAAATAACAGATTAGGTACATATGTGATAATTTTAAATGTAATGATCAATTATTTTTTCTTGGACGATAATTCTCAGCCAAAAACCAAACTATTTTTTTACCTGCCTTATAGGGTACTTTACAATTCTGGAAAATTGAAAATTTTACTGATTTCGTCATATGAGAGGATACATGCTAGTAAATAAAGAAAGTTTGTCGTGTGTACGTGTGTATGTCTATAAACACGATTGTGTGAAAATAGGTGATGCATTAAATTCGGTAAGCAATTTCTTTGCTAAACCTCGCATCACTTCTAGAAGCCTTTTTTAAAAATTCAATTGGTTTTGTTCATTTTATTTTAAATAAATTTTAAACAGGATTTTTCAACGTTGTAGTGAATTGAACCCATACACCTGCTTCAATTGATAAGATATTTGATACACAGTTACCTCATGTTGTCAACAACGTCGTAAGAGGTATTTGATTCGATTTTCAGTTTAGCATTTTTTTTTTAGATATTCAAGTAAGACCGATGAAAATACGCTTTTTTAGTATATTTTGTTGCAAAATCAATAATTTCTATTGATCACGTGAAGCCAGTTTTAGAAAACGGACCTTTACTTCAGCCATTATCGATAATACAGCATTTCCTGTAACATCTACTTACATCAAATTCTTTGTAATTATTTGCATAAATATATATTCACAATGCATTTCTAAATAGATGGACTGGCCTTGACCAAGCTCTTGATTTTACAGCTTTTGAAATCGACCTACTATTTTATAAAAATATGATATTTAGAACAGTTTTCTATTGGTATAAAGTATTTCTCATTTTTAATAAAGTGTTAAACTATTTTGAATATTTGAAAGTAATTTAGCTATTTGATAGCAAAAGCATTTTAAGATAGTTCAATTTTTCATGCTTTTTACTCTGATTTACTTATTTAATCGATATTAATTTGGCATATTTATGTCATTTTATAATTAGTTTAAAATTCATTTTTTGCCAAATTTTAGGTTATTTTCAATGATATCTTTTTTAAATATTTATGTATACATTTGTGTGAGTAAATTCTTTATTTGTAGAAACATTTCTTCTCATTAAAAGATCTGATAAATAAACTTGGCCATTTCTTGTTAGAATGAAAAAATTACACGAAACAAAAGAAATGTTTAGATAACATTTCTTAAGTTGATGTTAAAATTTAAATTTAAATGTTTATAAAGTGCTTTGTTTTTATGATTTTTAGAAAAGCTTCAGGGAAATTTTAAGAGAACTGAAAAATAAATACAGAATGCACATTTTGAAAGAAAGGAGTTGAAGCAAAAATTGTACACAAGAAGATAGTCCGTAAAAAATATCTTTACTCTTTTTCTTGGAACAAAAGAAGTGAAATATATGTCACCTTTAGAACATTAATAGGAAATAGTGGCTGTAAGAATAAGACATAACTTTGAACTTTAGCAAGTGTATCTTTCAATATATAAGTCCTATTTTACGAATGTAGCTGATTTAGTAAACGTGTTGCAGTTATTTTCTAAAAATAATAAATACATAATATCTTAGATTATTTTCATTATTATTATTCAGCTTCTTCAATAACAAATTTATTTTATATCCCCAATGACGCGACCTTCAGTAAAGTTTAGAAATTATCAATTATAGTATCATGTTTATTTCAAGACTTAAATTAATCTGAAGAATATGTTACACGGGTTGTTTTATGAATTTTGAAAATGAAACAACATACTTTGAAGTATAACTCATTTTATGTTAATATTCTTCATAAATTTAACAATATATTTAGCGATTTATATTTCTGCTTGTCTAAAATAAAATAAAACTATATTTTTTACGCAATTAAGGTGACTGATGTTCTTCGTTTTCTAAACTATAAAATTATTTAATAAATATGTTGATACCACACAAAAGTATATAGATTTAAAGAAGACATGCATATTTTATAATGATAATTGATTATATACATTATGAGGTGCTATCTATTACAAGACTTTTATTAAATTGCAAAATTAGTTTATTAACATTACAGTTAAGACGTTGATTGATATGAGCACCAAAATTAAATGAGTTAGGTGTCTAATTAATTTATTAGTCATTTATTAAATAATATATAATTCCATAAGAAAACATTTTGAAATATCTTGTTGAAAGCATAAGTCATAGGACTGAAAATCTATTTTTTGTCCCCTTTGTAAATATATTGCCATAGGTATTTATCTGAATAGATTTTTATAATTTTAATAAACATTCATATTCTTTTTTCTTAATATATTAACTATCACAACACCCTTAATACGTTTATATTATTGTCTTTACATCTTAACAAAATTAGAAACTGAACATAGCTTTATAAAAATCTTATACTGAAATCCTTGTTTCCTTATTATATAAAATATCCATTGATAAATGATTTTTCTACAGCACTTTTTACGTGTTTTCTCTTTTTGTATCAATAATTTATCGCACGAGGCCTCTTGCTATCTTTAAATTTATAATAGCATATACCAAAAAACGTGCCGAAAAGTTTCTCTACCTATGGAGTAATAAGGGATATATTAGTTGAATATTTTTTTTAAATTACCGTCTGAAAAAGTAGGTAGCATTTTCTTCCTCTATATTATTGATGCCAGTTTAATAAGCATCTGCATAACTTTCCATTGATTCATTAACAGACTTTTTATTGTTACCTTACTTTCTCATTTGCTTATATTTTCATCTGGAAGTTTAGGACTAACCTTATCATCAGAATCATTTGCAATTTTACCATACCACTGGAAACTCCTTTTGAAAATACTTTTTGAAATAAACTTAACTCTTCCCTACCAATGTCCTTAGTCTGTGGATACTTTTTTATATATAAAAGTAGATTTATCATTAATTAAAGCCTCGCTTTTGATACGTTCACGTTTAATCTCATCTGTATCAATGTTGTCGACACAGGAATTTTGGACTGAAAAAGTCTTAGTAACTTTATTCTTCTTCCCAATCCAATGCACTTAGCTGTAAAGGAGGAATATTCTAAGAATTTATACCTTTACAAATACACAATTTGTAAAATTACCTTATAACCATTTATAACACTATAGGTATTTCGTTTAATTTCATTTTTACTTTAGTAAATGCTTTAGGTAATGCTTCAACTACAATTTAATTACAAATAGTAGTAAAAAATTAAAGAAAACAATACAAACTATTTAGTCATAAATTGCAATTTATTAAGTTAACAATTTCAATTTTATACATGTTTGATTTTTAATGTTTCTTCCCTTAATCTTTTTTGGTAGAAAATTGAAAACTTTATATATGTGCTTATAAAATTAAAACATATTAAATAATTTCTCTTCAGATATTGATTTTAATGCAGAACCACTTTAGAAAACTGCAGTCATTGCGTGAAACTCGAATCTTTTAATTACTATTTCAGTGAGAATAATCTACTGTAAAATAATCAGTAAGAAAGAATTTATAAATACTCTAGAAAATTTAATCAGTGTAGAAAGGTAAATTGAGAAGGCAGAAAATTTAATTTAAATTAATTTGATTTACTTGATGAAAAGCAAATGATATTTCAGAAATACAGTTTGGAAAAATGATGCGTTGCATTTCATTTAAATAAAATATTTTCTTTAATATTTTAGTAAATACATTTCGTTAAGAAGTGGAATATAATTTATTTTTGAATATATAAATGAATAAATATTGAAATACTTTTATACCCATATATTCATTAAATTCAAATTTAGGATTTGAAATCACACTGAAATTTGAGATCTTTAATGCTGATTATAAAATGGAAGTGAAATATTGAATGACCATTCCTAACAATAATCAGGGGATAACATTAATAGATTAAGTGTACAATATAAGGTTAATTAATACTGAGAGAATGCAGTTAAATCTGTTCTGTAAATGATTATTGAATGTTAAGTTACTCTAGTATTCACAGCTTCAAATCTCTACGAACAGCGAGCGGTTGTTTAATTTTAAGTACTATAAATGTGAAGGATTACAGCATTATTAAATACATTGGTTTTTAGAATATTTATTGTTTTACAATTAATAATTAATTCAATAATAATTCGTGAAAGTAAATGAAGCTTAAACGTGTATAATTTTCAACAATTTTATCTCAGTACAATTAAAAAGATTTAGAATAAAATATATATCCAGGAGGTTCATAGAGGTCCAGAATTACAAAAATAATAGCATATTTACAATAACACATTATTTTCACACGATTTTCAAATTGTATTTAGAATTTGGCAGTTGGGCATCTTCAGTTTAGATGTACCTCTTAGTTGCTATAATTTTTTATTTATTCTCGAGATTATATGATCCTAAACATTTAAATACTACGACAGACATTTTGAAGTCTTATATTTACTAACTGAATTCATTAAGTGTTTTACTTCTTCATTACTTGATTTCAAACAAAATCCCTTATTTACATCTTATGATATTTTGTAATTATTCGTAGGAAATAAAGTATTGTAACTTTATAAAACCTACTGTTCAGGTTTTAAGGTAAATATACTTTAGTTTGACTATGAATGAATCAATTTTGACACCTTTTAGGGATATATATGTATGTATACACAAGACATTTTGACACTTCCTGAGCACATTTCGACTAGATTCATTGGTATATCTGTACGTACATAGTATCTCAATTAACTCAAAATTTATTAGCGGAATAATGGTCATGTTTCATTCTTAGCTCCTAATTTTGTATCAAATCCATATGCGATATACACAGAAAAGAAGTCATATTAAGTCCATCTTCCATTTCTAATAATAGACTCGAATAGAAACTAAATCAATGAGCATGAGGGGTTGATGTTGGTGCATATTAAGCAGCTATGCATTGCTTTCCCAAGCATAGCTCAATTAGCGAGTTAATAGGAAAAGCATCTTATTTATCACACTTCGATAGAAGTCAAATCTTTATAGCTGGGAAACTGGGAACATCAATGTCATAAACGGCTCGTTTAGTGGGCTATTCACATGCTGTTGTTGTGAACATATATCGAAAGTGGTGTACGGATGCTGAAATGACAATTCGCCGACCAGCGGTGTTGTCACGATGCATTGAATTAAGAAGAGATTTGAGATTGCTACGCATTGTTTACCATGAGCGAAGACGTACAACAGCCGAAATCACCACCAGCTACAAGAGTGGTGATCCAAACAGTGTTTCTCAAAAAAATGTGGAGTGTACAACACTGAGTATGGGCTTACGCAGGATGTCCGTAAGTTAAAGCATGTCCCTGAACTGAATTTACGTCATCGTTGCGTCTACAATACGCTAAGAAAGATCGGAATTCGACATTAGAAAAATGGAAGAAAGTGGCATGGTCTGACGAATCTCCTTTTCTAGTCTATCCCATCGACAGTCGTGTGCAAATACGCATATTTTTAAAGGTAACTCTGGCTCCCGGATGAACTATTGGACTGGGAGAAGCCAGTGGCGGGGTTATTATGGTGTGGGTAGTTTTTTCATGGTGGCACATTAGGACCATAATCATCATAGAACAATACCTGGTGTATGTGAGCTACGTATACATTGTTGCAAACCAGATTTACCCATTCATGACAACAGTATTTCCGGTAGGGGATGATATTTACCAACAGGATAATTTACTATGTCATAAGAGAGGAATCACAAGGGAAATGTTCGAGGAACATTCGAAGGAACTTCAAGTCATGTCTTGGCTTCCAAGTTCCCCTGACATTAATCCAATAGAGCATTTCTGGCCCCACCTGGAAAACCAAATTCGTTCTGCCATGCTACCCCTCGCAATGTGTGAGAATTGTAGGACCAGTTGGTGAGTTCTTGGTACCAGCTACCTGAGACTATCTATCAGCACCTAGTGGATTCAATGCTACTCCAGGTGCTTGCAATTTTGAGGACTAAAGGTAGTCCTACATGTTATTAATACGGTAGTCATAATGTAATGGCTCTTCAGTCTGTATTTCTTTCTAGAACTTCCTGAATAAAGTAGTATAATGTAACAGTACCGTTTTAACGATTACTGTCTAAAGTTATAAGCATGATATTCTTAAAACATTTCAAAATCTTTACTGGATATTTTAAGTTAAATAACACTCATAATACGTAACATATAATATTTTAGAAGAATTATTAAATTTAAAAAATACATAAAGTATTAGCAGAATGCTTTTGAACAAATTTAATAGATTTTCACACTTTTATGTTTTCAGATAAATTGTGTAATCTTATGAAGTAAGCAGTCATATTGAGAAGTTTTGAGAACCGTTTTACAATATACTCTTAAGGAACATTACAAAAAGTTAGTATTCAGTTATCAATAAATTTATCTAAAATCCGCTTATTATTGATTCTAACTTACCTACGGTAAAACTAAGTTCTTCCTTATTTCCATTCTAGTAAATCATTGAAATAAATCATTATGTTCAACGAAAACTTCTGCTTCAATTCTTCAGTTTTCCACTAATTAGCTGACCAAACTCAAATAAGAGAAATAAATCATTGTATGTGAAGCACATTTATTAATTTCCTTTCACTTGGATAGAAGACAGTTACTGCTCCATTAAAAATTTAAATATGATGCGGAAAAATCTCTATTGGATTCAATTTTTAAAAGCTAAATGGAAAATATCATTATAAATTAAAATTTTATATACAAAGATAATCATTTTGAATTTGTGTATGAATTTGTATCGGATTGGAATATGTACGTATTACATTAACATATATTACCTTACATTGGAAACAATCTATGAACAATATTTTATGAAACAAAATTTTATTGCTGTTTAAAATCAACATTTAAAATTAAAGGCTCCTGATAATATATTTTAGATTCCAAATAAAAAAAGTAATATATATATATATATATATATATATATATATATATATATATATATATATATATATATATATATATATATATATATATATATATATATATATATATATATATATATATATATATATATATATATATATGTATATATGTATATATATATATATATATATGTATATATATATATATATATATATATATATATATATATATATATATATATATATATATATATATATATATATATATATATATATATATATATATATATATATATATATATATATATATATATATATATATATATATATATATATATATATATATATATATATATATATATATATATATATATATATATATATATATATATATATATATATATATATATATATATATATATATATATATATATATATATATATATATATATATATATATATATATATATATATATATATATATATATATATATATATATATATATATGCATCCATAATCTTAATATAAATTATGAAATAAGTGCTTTTAAATTTAAAATTATAACTTTAATTTTTTTCAATCTATCTTCACCTGTGACTTATTCTTCGAAAAATCTAGTACGTAATGATACTGTTAGAATCATTACGTAAATTAGCGATGTTAAAATCAGTTTGACTGCAAATAACGCTAAAACGCTAAGTCAAAATACATAAAGGAATAAAATTTCAAGACTCAAAGTGTACTATAAAAAAACGTAAAAAAGCCCGAAAAGGGGTGTATTAAGGGATTCTTGCGTTATTTCAACAAATATTTCAATTTAACATTATTTATTGATATTTATGTAAACCATAGAGTGATACGCATTTGTCTCATGCAGAGAACGCAATAAATACTCTCTTGCCTTCCACAAACGGGAAACTAAACGTGTCTCTACATTCGTTTGACTTTAATCTAAAAACAATTGTCTTTCTTTCTTCCGTAGTAACTCTGTAATAAACATTTTTACGAGGGTTGCTATTTATATTTCTGATCTTGGCAACAGTAAGTATTGCTAGGCGACCGCAGACGATTTTAATCGAAAGTTTGATTTTTTTAAGCATAAATTCAGCAGACGATTTACCATTATAGCTTTATTTGTGTTGTTGACAGTAAATTGAAAAGTTCTTCTCTTTCAAAAAAGGGAATTGAATCGTGACCATTTTTGTGCCATTATTTTTCATAACTTTCGACGTGGATTGTCAAGACAAGAGTGCTTCGATGAACTTAATTCTTTATACAGCGATAAAGCGCCATCCTACAGCTCTGTAAAAAATTGGTATAATGAATTTAATCGTGGTTGATGTTCGATCCAGGACGAATACCGTGCAGGTCGTCCAAATTCCGTTGTTGTGCCAGAAAAGATCCATGCTGTGCTTGAACTGATAAAGCAAGACCGCCATGTGACATACCGTGAGATAGAAGCATTTTTGGACATTAGTATGACTAGCATCAATAAAATATTGCATGAACATTTGAGCGTAAAAAAAATTTGTTCGCGTTGGATCCCTCATAATCTGACAAACGCTCAAAAAAAGACTCGTGTCGATTGGTGAAAGGAAATGTTGGAAAAATAAGTTCAAGGTACATCAACGGCTGTGTATAACATCTACACAGGTGACGAACCATGGATCTCTGCATATGAGCCGGAAATAAAACAGCAATCAACTGTATGGGTCTTCCAAGACGAGGCTAAACCAACAAAAGTTGTTCGAGGAAGAAGCACATGATTGCCTGTTTCTTCGGCATTAACGTTCATGTGGCAACAGTGGCGTTAGAGCAACGCAGGATGGTCAATTCTGAATGGTACACGACCATTTGTTTGCCAGCAGTCATCGGAGAAATTCGAAAAAAGCAGAACTGGCGAATCATTCTTCATCATGACAATGCGAGCTCTCACACATCGACACAAACAAAGGCATTTCTGACGGAGCGAAAGATCGAACTGATGGGTCATCCGCTGTACATCCCTGATTTGGCAACCAATGACTTCTTCTTATTCACACATCAAAAACAAATTACGTGGACAACGATTTTCGAACCCCGAAGAATCGGTTGGTGCAATCAAAACGCATGTTTTCTAGTTACCTCAATCGGACTGGAAAAAGTGCTTTGAAAATTGGTTCAAACGCATGCAAAAGAGTATTGATAATCATGGAGAATATTTTGAAAAACATCCTACATATTTGTTTTTTCATTATTAGGCCAGAAATATAAATAGCAACCCTCGTACAATAATATTCGCCTCACAGACGATTGGTTATTTCAATCTTTAGCTTTTTAAACCAGCAATTGCGAAAGAAGTCTCATTATAGTGCACCCTAATAAGCCTACAAATTAGGACATTACTACAATTAGGTTTGGTGTGGTTCAAGTCGGTCACACGGTCTAATGAGATCAAAACGTAGTTCGTAAACTCGATTCGGAACGTTTACGAACATCCTTAATGAAGATTTTTCATGTCCCTTCATTAAATATTTCCCTTGAAAATTATACATTCGGGCCTACATATTGCGCACTTTTTTTCGCATATTGAATCTTGCAAGTACAGCTGTAATTGTTTTCTCACGATATCAAAATGTCTTTTCAAACAGAGCCGCCCTTAATCTGGGATTAAATTTCGGACCGAGCTTCAAATTCTAGCCACCTGCATCCGCAGCTCTTAAACATTTCTGTCATAATTTGAGCCCATCGATTCGTATTCTGACGTATTGCACAGCAACATTTTTCGGTTTCTTGTTCAAATATTCTAACGCTAATAAAATTCTTTTTATTTATTCATTCCAGTCAAATACTTATTTTTAAAACTTGTAGTGGATGACACTTGATATTGTTGAGTTTTTTAAAATATTGATGCATTAGTTAAATTTAATTATATAATTTTAGTTTTATCAGAAGACTCTCACCAAGCGCTTGGCGCGAATTTTCTTATTTCGCCAATGCGTAGCCATTCAGTTTACAATAAACCTAAGATTCGAAATTTAAAATGATTACATGAGATTTTTATTTATTTCACATGTGATTATATCCCCTATATAATAATAGCCTAAGTTATCTGTACGTCTGTCCTCGATTTTATGAAGCGGTTGGACCTGAAATGGATAGAGGCATCCATAGTTAGCAAAATTCAAAGAGAATAAATCTTCTCCTAAACTAGCGATCCGATTCTAAAATAAATTGGCATAAATATGCTTGATATCACAGCGAAAAATACTGCTTTCTTTAAAACATTCGAAATCCACCCCTTCCCCTCTTTTCGAGCTTTTAATGCCATTGTTTCAACTCCTATTTTCCCCGGTTAAGAGCAGGCGATTAAATTTATCAATTTATCACACAGCAAATAGGTAAAAATAACATTTTTCTAGCATTATGACGTCATTCCTTTAACCATCTCATTGATTCATTTCTTATTTTAAATTATTTAAATTATGCCTTATTTTCATACGTTTTATCATTGAACTTAGATATGACATAAATAATTTTCTTTTATATTTGGCTTAAATAATAGATTAGGTAGATATGTGATAATTTTAAATTTAATCATCGATCATTTTATGTTGCAAGATAATTTTCAGCCAAAAAACAAACCATTTTTTTTACCTGCCTCATAAGTTACTTTGCAATTTTGGAAAATTAAAAATTATACTGATTCCGTCATATGACGGGCTGTATGCTAGTTATTTAATAAAAAGTAACTAATATAAAATTTTCCTTTGTTGGCCTAAGTAAGATTTAACTTTAAAAATAGTTTTCATATAATTCTTGTATATACGCTCAAGACAGCCAAACCGTGGACTGCGCGTGACGTATATATAATCCCGCGGCAGTTAACCCTTTAACGTGCAGTGGTTTCGCAGAGAAACCACCTCTTAATACTTTATTCTATTCTTTTTAAAAATATTCGAAGGATTTTTTTCAATTATTTTTTCGATTCTATATTATGGACTCTTTGATGTAGCAATATATATAATAGAATTTTACATAGTTTATTTTTCTCTTTGAAATATATTAGTTTAAAATTGCATTACATGAAAAATCTCGTATTTGATTTTCTTTTTATAACTTCAAATAAAAACACTTACCCAAAATAACAATTAAAAATTGAGTAATTATCTATTTATTACACCATTTCTATGATACTTATACATTGTTCTACCAATATAATTAATTTTAAGAAACCCTTGTTTCCATGCTGTACAAGGGAAGGGGTTCACAATTACACCCCCCCCAAAAAAAATCTACCTACTACAGGAATGTAAAATTTGTTTTCATATGTTTCCTATTTATAAGGCTCACAGACAACGTCTATAACCTAATGCCATGAAATCTGAAAGAATATTTATTCATGATCTTTAAAGTGCTAAAGGGTTGATGAAAGATGGTGTACACGTTTAAAGGATACGTTACACTTATACACTGCTAAGAGTTTTTATTGATTTTTTTATTTTGTATATTAAAGGTATATTGCAAATAATTAAAACAGGTAAAATATAAAAAAAAACTCATAAATATTAAAGTAATAATTTTTGATTGTGTTTTTCACGGTTTTTTTAATTAAAAGTAATATATATTCTCAATTTATAAATTTGGGAATCATCTGTTGTTATATATATAGTCTGTTGTTATATATACACAGCACTCTATGAAGCCAATGCAGAGTTTTTCAGTTCTCAAAATGTTATATCTCAGTTATTATTTCGTAACTATTAAAGGAGACTTAATATTA
Organism: Pardosa pseudoannulata; assembly: GCA_032207245.1. NCBI lineage: Eukaryota > Metazoa > Arthropoda > Arachnida > Araneae > Lycosidae > Pardosa > Pardosa pseudoannulata. The sequence continues at coordinate 109,620,005 of CM063511.1, forward strand.
CTGCAACGTGTTTAAGGCTATTTCTCAGCAATACACACTCCACAATCTTGAGCTTTTCCAGAAGTGAAGGGTTCTCCTAAGTTAAGCGCACTTGTCATAACCATCTCCCAATTAGTTGAGAGAGCCTTCAGTCCAACGAATTCAAAGTACCCTTACAACGAGATGTCAGGGATATTACCACGATTCAAATCGGGAATGACCACTGAGCTGTGAAATAAATGATCTGTACTTCATTCAGGACATTGTAAAGCGCTTATACCAAGTGATGAATTTACACATTACACAGAAAACAAAAATGCTGTAGCCAAAAATTTTGATTAAAGTGATATTTAATAAACAGTATGTATTAACAAATTACGTTATTATTAATTAAATATTACATAAAATAATCTGAAATATTTGTTATAATAGACATCAGACATTATAGACTCCTGAAAATCTTTTAATTACATTTTTTTTTGGGGGGGGCCATATTATTTTTTCAAAAGTATATGCGTTATTATATAACACATAAGTTGGTAGTAATACTGAAAATAAAGAAAAGTAAGCCGATAATATTTCAATTTTCATTACGTTATTGAGGACATTGTAATGTATATATACAACGTGGGAAATTTAAGTATTTCTGAAGAAAAGAAAAATGATGTTGTCAAAAACTTTAATTAAAGAGATAAAACTTAATAAACTTGGATATCAACAAAGGAGTTTTCTTTCGTCATTATTTGTTAGCAAATATTTCATATCATAATTTGACAATATAGACTCCTGACAATTTTGTAATTGTATGTTTTTTTTTTGGGGGGGGGGAAATATTTTTTTCAAAAATATAGCAGTTTGAATATTATTATATAACACATGTGTTGGTAGCAATACTGAAAATAAAGAAAAGTGATTAGATGTGTTTTAAATTTGCTTAATGTTAATAAGGACATTGTAAAGTATATACAGGGGATGGACAAAATAATGGAAATGCCTAACATTTTGCATCATTATCTTTGAAAATGTTTTAAACAATCAAAACTTGACATATTTTCATATTTTTTGTTTGTTATTTTTACGGATATTTAAAAAAAGTTGATTATAATTTATAAAAATGGCAGATCTCTCAGACTTTCAAAGAGGCGAATTGTTCGGCAAGCGCTGCTGTAACAGAAACTGCCCGAATGCTTGGAATTTCAAAAGTTACGGTCTCAAAAGTAATGACTGCCTTTGAAAGAGAAGGAAAAATGTTCTCAGCAAAGCACATTTGTGGTCAAAAGTCGAAGTTGTCTGAGAGAGTCTTTAAGACTCTAAATCGAATTGTTAGAAACGATCGCAAAACCACGGATCCTAAAATCACTGCAGAGCTCAATGAACCCCTATAAAATCCACTTTCCACAAAAACTGTTCTTCGGGAGCCGCACAAATCTGGATTCCACGGAAGAACTACTATTAAAAAACCTCTGCTCTCAAAGACAAATGTATCAAAGCTTTTAGAGTGGTGTAGAAACCACCAGAATTGGTCCCTCTAGTAGTGGAAAAATGTGATTTTCTCTGAAGAATCATCGTTTACTTTATTTCCAACCTCCGAAAGAAGCCAAACTTCTTCCAACCATAAAACATGATGGTTGTTTTGGGATGATCTAGGGTACTATTCCTTGGAAATCCAATGGAAGAAGTAACAGCCGGGACTATTTAGGAACTTTGGGGGACCAAGTTCATCCTGAG
>CM063511.1:109629211-109676711 GCA_032207245.1 Pardosa pseudoannulata
CTATTGCACAATTTTACAAAATTATATTTCTATGTAGTTTGTACTATATTAGGAATGTTTATCAAGATGACAGAAATGATGCTAATACAATATGTCACTAATGTAGTCGTTTATCAATACTGTTCCTAAAATACATTGCATTTCTCAAATAAATGTAAAATATAGACTTAAATATAAATATTAAAATATAAATCACATCATTTAAGGAATTTAGATTATTAGAAAATCAAACGGCTTAATTTATGAAAAATAAATTAATTTCTTAAAAGTTAATATTTACAAAGGAAATAAAAGAACATTATAGATGTTTTTAAAATCCTTTATTCACCTTACCATTTATCTTAAATTTTTTTTGTAAACACCTATACTACATTAATTAAAATATAAAGGCGGTCAAATTTTGCTACAGTTTAAAAATTTTAGATGATTTCAGATATCAGTATTTAGTCTAATAATGATTTCATCGGGAAAGAAATCATTATTATTTATTTCTAAATCCATAAATGGATGAATGGATTAAAATATTATTATAGAACAAAATGGTTAAATAAAAACTAATTAAAGAATAAATTTCTAATTATATAAAGATAAATTTCAGTATAACGTATTTTAAGTTAAACGTATGAAAATGCCATATCATAGAGAAATGCCGAATTTTCAGTCTTAATTTATTCAGTTTAAAATTTAATGTTGTTAAAGATTTAAATTCTCATTTACGACTGATACAGTGATATATTTATTACTTTGTACAACAGTTTTGATTAATATAATTTGGTCAAATAAAAATTATTTAAAGAATAAATTTAAAATTAGTTCAAAATGTACAGTTAAATATCTAATTATATAACGATAAATTTCAATATAACGTTTATTAAGTTAAAAGTATGAAAATGCCTATCATATGGAAATGCCAAAATTTCAGTCAAAATTCATTCAGTTTAAAATTAAATACCGTTATAAATTTAAATTCTCATTTACGACTGATAGAGTGATATATCTATTACTTTATATATCAGTTTTAATTAATATTATTTGTTCTTTTAATTTTAGATTAAGTACCATTATTTTAAAAGGTTTATTATAATTTCTCTCTTTTGTATTGATGGAAAACTTTTATGAAAAAAATTATTGAATTTACATTTTAAATGATATCCATATAATTAATCAGAAAAGTTATTTGTTTTTCAAAAATTTTTAACTGTTCTATTTCTGAAAATTCTGAGATAAAAATATATTTTATTAACATTAATTACATTCAAAAATAAATATCAATATTTTAGCACCTGTGTGTTCTCGAAATATCTAAAAAATCTCTTATAATTAAAATAAACTTTACCTTTTAATTAAAAAGTGAAAATCCATTTCAGAACTCCATTTCAGATAATTAATTCTCCAGAGACAAAATGTGCTTCTAAAGAAGCATTTTCTTTGATTTTCAAAAAATGAGCACATATAAATAAACATTCTTTTCTTAGACATATTTTTAAAAGCAAATATTCTAGTAAATAAATCCATGTAAGGAAATAAAAATATTTTATGAATGTGAAAGAAAACAAGTATCATTCATGATAATTTCAGATTCTACAAAGAACGAGGTGTAAATTTGATGTTTTTATCGGATATTTACAAATATTTTTTGGTAAAAGTACAATATAAGTTTTATTTTTGATTCTTAAACGTTAATAGAAATAATTTTGCAGAGCTTTATAAGAAATCAAACCTATAATGTCCGAGCCAGTTCTGATGAATATATATATAATATATCAAAATTATTTTTCTTTAAAATTTCCTTAAAATAAAACCTCTCTCCCATTCTAATTCCTTAAAATCTTTTTCCCAGCCTCAAAATGTCTTAATCAGAGGAGTATCTTCTACTTAAAATGCTTTTAATACATTTTACTAAAGCTTTCTGTCCAATAGATGTAAATGTTATGTCCAGTCTACACGTTTTCCGGCTGTCCCCGAAAAATGGCTCAGCTCTTCTCCTGATATTAGAAGTTTAATTCGCTGAATAAGTTTTTTGTCGCTTCTGAAAATTCTATCTCTCTTCGCTCTTGGGTGCACCTCTGTTCGAGCAAAGGGATTTTTGTGTCTTGTGTCTTACGCGGAGGACATTTCGAACATTTTATTTACAATTATGCAAGTACTGATGTTCATGTGTGTGTGTATATATATATATATATATATATATATATATATATATATATATATATATATATATATATATATATATATATATACAGAGAGAGAGAGAGAGATTAATTTTTCATTTAGGTTTATACAGACTTCATAAAGTAAAAAAAATGTGAACTTACATAATACATAAAATACATAAAATATATATTGGTCAATTTTATTCACTGTGCATACCGAAGAAATGAATTAATGTGCAAAGTTTGAAAATTTATAAAAATATTCATTAATTTGAGAAAATTTCAAATAGAAAATAAATTAAAATTCCGAAAATTGTATTTAAGGTTGAAATTAACCTTTGCTAAAAAGAAGAACACGTTCCGCATAAACATATAAAATATGCCCTGTAAAAATTATTCTATACCTTAAATGCGACACTATGACTAAAGTATATTTCAAACGATTTTTTTGTGTTTTATAAAATCTACTATCTTCTAAATTGACGCAAAACTTATCATCATAAAGGGATACTCTATGATATCATGTATAATTTAAAGTGAGTAGCTTAAAATTGAAGTTAGAAATGGGTCAAAAAGTTTTCTCAATTTTGCAAACATGGACATAAATAATAAAAGTTGGATACATATTACCACTGCCTTTATTCACCATAGTTGTGCCAAACCATTTGTTCCATCTAGAACCAATATATTTTAGCAGAAATAAAATAATTCAGAATCAAAATCATAGAGGTACTTTGAAATATTTTTCTCAACTTTGAAATTAATTCTGAAACGGTGACATTTTACTGTTTCTTCAATGGTACAACTTGATATCAAATGCACTAATACCAAATACGGAAAATCATTTCACTCGGAATGTGTTTTGTATATGCGTGAAAGGGGGATTGGTTACAGTAACTCCCAATGGAAAAAATGCTATATTACCCCTCGAGATAAGTACAGCCTTTAGTTATGTAAATATTTATTTAATTAAAATGAATTCTGATAAATGTTTAACCCTTTCAAAGTCCGTGGAAAAATTACTTCCCACCTACATGATCTTACAAAATACACTTCTTGGGAACGCAAAACCCATTACACTATATTGCCTTTGCTATTACAATGATGTTAAGAGTAATTCCCGCTTCAGTTTTGAACTTTCATCTATTATTTGATCAAATGAATATGGTTTGAACTTCTGTTAGGGAAGTTTGAAAACATTGTGTGTGAAATAAATGGCTCATGAAAGGGATAATGACTCAACAAATATCAATGAATTTAAGATAGGGATATAATTTTTCACCACACAAATATTATCTTTTTTTCCTTTTCACCATTGTAGATATATCCATCAGTTTATTTAACAGACTCTTGCAGTTGTTAGTTGCATTTGAAACTGTCTTTCAAATGTTGCGAACATCCCATTTGTATCAACAAGAAATTTCATTTGGGGATGAATTTTTGCACTCGCCAGAGATTATTTTGTATTGCTTTTTACTTACATTAAGGCATGAGGACTAAAATAAATTTGCAGAATTATTAGTTATTCATGAGTGTATTGAGTAAAGAGAGTATGTGAAGCAAATATAATTAATACAAATCTAATTCTCTAAAGCAGTGTTTCTCAACCTTTTAGTATTCACGGCCCAATTTTCAATCATAATTTTCATCGCGCCCCCCTCCCCACCGCGTACAATAAAATGTATACAATAATAATGTATTTTGAGCATTATGGCGCTAAACCTGCACTACAACCTTAATTTTAAACTTTGCAAATTACCAAGAATAAGAAATTTATTGACATTTTGCAACACTGATACTCAGCATGGAAAAAACAATAATCCTATGCCTTTTTATTGCTCTTGCGTCCCGCCATGTCGGGCATTCTCACGGTTTCGCGAGAAGTTTCGATTTGTCTGGAATTTGTCTGGTCAGCTTAAAAGTTAAGTTAGGAGCGTGCGCAGATGTGAACAAATGTTTTCTCATAGGGAGAAGGAGAAAGTTCTATGACGTCAATTTCAATTCCAGACAATCTCATTCGAGTCGATCCTTCTTATCGCTATTGAATCTATTCTTAATGTGTATGTTATATATATTTTCGTGTAATTGCAATTCACGGTATTAAATATTCACGGCAGCAGACTTATGCAGAATCATGGATAAATTTTTAAGCTGGCGTAAGCGAGCATTAGACGATAGACAAGCATCAACAAGTACACAGACGAGCGTGGTTCCGAAAATAAAATCAAGAAAATATTCTCAAGAATACTTAAATTTTGGGTTCACTAGTACTGAAGTAAATGAAGAAGAAAGGCCCCTGTGTATCATTTGCTCAAAAATGTTGGCGGCAGACAGCATGAAACCTAATAAACTTAAACGACATTTGGAAACGCTTCATAGTGAGTACGTAAACAAACCCAGAGAATTCTTCGAATTAAAATTAAAATCATATGAAAAGCAAAAATCATTGTTTAAAAAAACTTTGTCTGTGAATGAAAAACCTTTAATTGCCTCTTACAAACTTTCATATAAAATAGCCAGATGTAAAAAGCCTCACACCATTGGTGAAGAGCTTATTTTGCCAGCCGCAATTGAGATTGTAGAAATTATGTTTGGAGATAATTTTGCAAAACAATTGCAGTCTATACCTGTTTCAAATGATACTGTTGCCCGTCGAATTGCTGATATAGCTGAAGATGTAGAGTGTCAGCTTTTGTCGAAGTTGCGTGACAAATTGTTTTCAATACAACTCGATGAGGCAACAGATAGTAATAAAGATGCTCATTTCATTGCCTATGTTAGATTTTGTGATGATTTGTCAGTGGTAGAAGAATTACTTTTCTGCAAACCAATAGAACTCAAAGCAACAGCACTCGCATTATTTGCTATCTTAAATGATTTTATGAACGAGGCAAACATAGAATGGAAAAATTGCTTCGGAATATGCACCGATGGTGCTCGTTCTATGTCCGGAAGATTCCAAAGTATTCAAGCACTTGTGAAACAAAAATCGCCACAGTGCGTCTGGACACATTGCATGATCCACAGAGAAGCTTTGGCTTCCAAAGAAATGAGTCCTGGTTTGAATATTGTGTTAACTACGGTTGTAACCGTAGTAAATTATATAAAAATGAGACCCCTGAAATCAAGAATCTTTTTCGCACTTTGTAAAGACATGGGTGCAGTACATTCAGCGGTACTATTTTATTGCGAGGCAAGATGGTTATCACGAGGGAAATTTTTGCAACGTGTTTATGAATTAAAAGAAGAAATCGCCGTTTTCCTAGAAGAGGAAAACAGACCGGAAGCTGAGAATTTTCGCGATAGTTTATTTGTGATGAAATTGAGCTACATGGTCGACATATTCGAGAAATTAAATAACTTGAATCTTCATCTGCAAGGAGCAAATACACATATATTGGATACGAGTGATAAAGTTAATGCTTTTTGTAGGAAATTGGAATTGTGAAGCAGAAATTTAAAGCAAGAAAACTTAACAATGTTTGCAAATTTGAATGATTGTATTAAAACTTACAAGGCTGAAGAACAACATGTAAAAGTTGTTTTTGCAACCATTGAAAATCATTTAGCAATGCTAGCAAAGAATTTTAAAAAGTACTTTCTTGCTGACGACAAACTGATATCAAGTTACAAGTGGGTGAGGGATCCATTTCAAAATACTCCCGAAGGACTCTCAATTGAAGAGGAAGAAACCTTCATAGACTTCACGGCAAGCGGCGAAACCAAAAGACAATTTAGTAATAAATCACTCTTTGAATTTTGGGCAGGAGTGGATGATGAGTTTTCTGCACTAAAAACAAGGGCATTTCGCATTCTACTACCATTTTCAACATCTTACCTTTGTGAAACTGGATTTTCTGCGGTGGCTTCTTTGAAGACAAAATATAGATCTCAGCTAAATATAAAAAAAGAACTGATAGTGTCTATTTCTAATATTAAACCCTCCTTCGAAAAACTTTGCTCTGAAAGACAGGCCCAAGGAATCCACTAATAATTATTAAATTTGTTTTTAATTTAGTAAGTTGTTTTAATTTAATAAGTTAATTATTAAATATGTCGAAATGTATTTTGTTTTGTATGTGTGTGTGTGTTCTTTCCTTTCAGTCACTTAATCAATTTTTTTAAATAACATTTTCTCTTGGATATGCTCGCGTCCCCCCATTAGTGTGCTCGCGCCCCCCTAGGGGTGCGCGCCCCACAGGTTGAGAATCACTGCTCTAAAGCGTTCGGCTTCTCGCTCTTATCTAATGGTGGTGGTATGATAGCTTAACATTTTACCACCTGAATAATAATCTCAAAATTGAGCACTGTGGAAATAACTGTTATCCTGTCCTTTATTTAATTCTGATTCATTTTAAGACACATTTTGTTCAAAAGTTCATAAAAATAAGGTATTTTAAAGTAAAGTAATTATTAGAATCATTTTTGAGTAATATCCTTTTTACAGGTTCAGAAGATAGAAGCAAACATCAAAGATTGAACAAAAAATTTTTTACTATCTATTCTTACATCCTTCCCGTACAATATCCAATGAAATTGATTAAGTAACTTTATTTCTTGATATTTCCTTTATACAAAGTAATTTCCTTTATTAAAAGAAATGAAATTTTTCTAAAATAATATTTATTGCTTTATAAACTTTCTGTATTAAAAATGTCAATTAAGAGCTATTTAACTTATTATATCATTTTTTAAAATTATTTATGAGATTTTTTTTTTCTTACAATAATCTTTTCAAGTGAAGGCAGGGGATTTTGTTTTAGAGTATTTTAAAATATTTGGATTTACTTTAATTTGAATCTGATTTTCGATAACAAATTTGAGGACTATCAGGTACCGATTATTTGTACTTGGATTGAAAAACAACCCTTAATTTTATTAGATATTCTTCCTAATTTATTTCATATGATTCATATTCTATGCAAAGAAAACAAAGTTTTAACTGCCGTGCTTATTATAATCTTTCATATGTGTTCTAAAAGCTTTAACAGTAAGAAATATTTTTACATATTATTTAAAATTTACAGCCTCATACATACAGTACATACACAGTACCACATACAGACTGTATCAGTTCAGTGATGAATTATTTATACATTGTACTAATAAATTGCATTTAAACACTTCGTATATGCTATGCAGAAATATAATTATTTTCTCTTGCTTTTACTTAAAAATAGATATTACATACTGAAAGGAATGTTCTAAATTTGATTTTCCCTCTGCAAGTCAAGCATAAAAATTGTAAGCATCAAATTTGATATATTTGAACATTTTTCCGTTTTACAAAGTGTCTAATACTAATTTTCAAAAGAGATTATAAACGTGTAACAAACCTTTGACTTAGTTAACTTAATTAACATTAAATTACGATAACAAGAAGCAAAATTTTGTTTTTTAAATATCTTTATACTGTTTTAGAGTATTTTAGAATATTTAGATTTATTTTAAGTGGAGTCTGACTTTCATACCAAATATGAGGATTATCATATATCGAATATATGCACTTGGATTCCCTCTGCAGGTCAAAATTATAACCATCAATTTTGATATATTTAAAAAAATTTCCATTTGACTATGTGTCTAATACTAATTTTCAAAAGAGATTATAAACGTGTAACAAACCTTTGACTTAGTTAACTTAATTAACATTAAATTACGATAACAAGAAGCAAAATTTTGTTTTTTAAATATCTTTATACTGTTTTAGGGTATTTTAAAATATTTAGATTTATTTTAATTGAAGTCTGACTTTCAATACCAAATGTGAGGATTATCATATATATATGAACTTGGATTTAAAAACAACCATTAATTTTATTAGATAATCTTATTAATTTTGTATGATTCATATTCTATACAAAGAAAACAAAATTTTTACTGTCTTGATTAGTATAATCTTTCATATGTGTTCTAAAAGCTTTAACAGTAAGAAATATTTTTACATATTTAAATATTTTTACATATTTAAAATTCATAACCTCATACATACAATAACTGCATCAGTGCAGTGAGGAATTATTTAAATATTGTACTAATAATTTGCATTGAAGCACTTCGTATATGCTATGCAGAAATATAATTATTTTCTCTTGCTTGAACTTTTATATTACTTGAAAAAATATTACATCCTGAAAGTCGTGTTCTAAATTTGTTTTTTCCTCTGCACGTCTAGCATAAAAATAGTAACCATCAATTTTTATATATTTAAAGATTGTTCCATTTGACTACATGTCTAATACTAATTTTCAAAGGAGATTATAAACATGTTATAAATATTTGACTTAGTTAACTTAATTAACATTAAACCATTTAAACAAGAAGTAAAATTTTGTTTTTTATCACATAAAATGCTTTATAACTTCTGAAAACTGGGAAACAAAGAAACTTGTAGTTCTACATCTTAGAATATTAATACTAGATGTATTATGTTCTGTCACTTTTTAAGACGTGATATGAGTTTAAATACTACAAAGTTAAATTCTAAGAAAAGATCTGAAATAAAAAGCAATATAAGTTACCTAGATTTTTAAATGTATACAAGACACTTCAAAAGAGGAAAAGTTTAAACAAATATTTCATTTTTAACATAAAGGATGTGATAAAAATGCACATCTAATTCAAAAAATAAATTACGCAAAATTCAAAACTATTTTCTGAAGGAAATGGTGTGTGTTGCTATAGTTTACTAAGTAACATTAGACATTTGTTTAGTTATATTTTCGATGTCTTAGAAACAATTTATGAGTTTTTGGGATTTTAGATTATTAAAAACCTTTTACTCGTTTATTTAGCATATTTACATGCCCATTACTTTTTTTTATTTTCATTTCACCAATAATCTTATATAATATTTTTGGTGTATGGGCTTATTTCAGCCTTTCATCTCTTCGGTGGGTAGATGAATTGAGGACCAAGCGTGCTTGGGAACTAAACACTGGGGGTTCCGCGTTAGATTGACCACCTAACTTGAACATATGCTTCGCATCCCAGAGCCCTTGGTCTCGTAAACGGAGATTAGCGCCGTAGGCCCTGGCCCCCTAGCAGCTGTTGCGCCGAGGAGTTTTAGAGAAGAGTATGGGCTTATTTTCCAAGAATGTATCAAGTAATGTTTTGTTTTTCGGTCTCTGTTATTGCCATCTCCTACTGAGTGAAACACCTTCACAGTGTTCATATTGTAAAACACCTTACACCGTTGCAATCTTTTTGTCCTGGTGTTGTTGTCTTTTTTACTTCGATGTAGTTTTTTAATTTATCGCCGAATCTTGGCACAGTCATCGGTGAAATGCCACATCTAGGCTTGTTTCCCTTTCTTCGCTGTACAGGTTTTTATTATGAAATCTGAATTCTGTGATATTTTGTACAGTAAACTTTATTTTCAATTTTTAATTATTAATTTTTAATTTAAAAATTTTTTGATTCAGAATTTATCAATTTTCAACTTTGTTTTTTTTAAATTTTCTTATACTGTAATAATCTATCTTGTATATATCTTCTATTTTACTACCTCCGTTTGTTTGATTTTTATGTGCTTTTAACATTTAATTTGTTGTTTCTTCTATTTCATCCTCAAAATGCCTTACTCTTGTATTTTTCCCTTTGCTTTCATTTGTTACTTTGTTTTTAATTTCGTCTTGTTTGGCGCAATTTGTCCTTTCAGGAATTAACGCAACTAAATTCCAATCAACCAACCAACCATCTGCCATTGTCATTATTATTTGAATGAAAATTTTACTGTTGTTTTAAAATATTTCTTGTATTAGTCAGTGCATTAGATTTATTTACTTCTTTAAATCTCAAGTATTTACAAATATTTTCAAAATCTAATGGCTGGCTACTGTTGATCAAATATCATATATTATCAGTAAAAAATATCCGAGTTTTAATGAAACATATCATGTGATTTTTTATTATTTGCATTGGATATAACAGCATTTAATATTTGTTTTTTTATTCATTTCCAATTATGTTTCCATGAAATTCATGTTTTCAATCTGTTCGCTATCTCCTAAAAATATAAAAGTTTTATATGTTATTAAAAGCATTTGATTATTCTGAATATTTTTATTATTCAACAATACAATAATTAATGAGTTTTAACAATGTGGCATGTCTTATCATTAAAAGCTCAATGCAGAGGTTTTTTATTTTTTATCATTCACGGAGCATATTTGAAATCAGAAAAGCGGAAGTGATAAATTTTATCTATTACGTACTGTATTCAGTAAAGGTAACAGCAAAATAGTATTGCCTACAAAGGAATTTCGTCCTTTAAACTTTCAAGATTTCAAGCTTTAAATATTTTTTACACTAAATTTCTATTGAAAATAAATACACACATAAATAAGTAAAATAAATTAGAAAAAACAAATTTGAAAATGAATTTAGGGCTAATATTGTAGATTCACAACTGGTTTCTTTATTTTATTTTATTTTTGACATCATACAATTTCTTAAATTTTTTGCTTGAGTTTGAGAAACTGCAATTCGATGAGAAGAACAAAGTTGTTTTTATTTGCACATAGAGAATATATTTGGCTGTTTTATGATAGTAGCAACTGATTTAATAAAAGAGTAAACAATCAGCTTTGTGTTCAATGAAATATTTTCTAAAATTCTGGAAAGGTGTAAAACTTCTAATTGTTTCTATAATAGGAAAAACAGCGAGTCCAGTTTCTGTCTGGCTTTATTTTGTCTTAGGTGCCTTTTGACGTATTTTTATTTTATTCGACTGCTGTAATAAAAACTGACTGCCTTTAAGTATAGTTAAATGTTTCAACTGGTAAATGATAGATGATATATATTCTTATTTTTTCACACCACACTGGGAGCACAAAATATCCTATTTAAAATTTTAGTTCCTATTTTGTTTATGAACATATAACATAAATCTAATTTAGTTAATAAAATATTTTTAAATTTAAATATGTGTTAAAAATTTGCTAAACACTAGGACTTGTTTTACGAAGTACACTATGGAACTCTGTAATCTATTATAAATTAAATAATAAATAATGGCAATATTTTTTACCTGTTTCGTATTAAAATATTTATTCTTTAACTTGCTGTCATTTGGATTGTAACAAATTGATCCTCGAAATTGAAATCCTCCCTGGAGTGCGAATCTCAATGCTATTTATAGTATGTTTCACGAAAAGACAAAACATTCTAATCATTACTGAAGACGTGTCGTTTTAGCAATTCGTATATTTTCACTAATCAAAAATTTTTCTTAATGAATATTACCTTTAAGAAAGCAGAATTTGCTTATTATTTTTTTCTGTGAAAGAAGAAATAAGTAATACAGAATCAAATTATGATATTCCTATATGTGTTCCTTTCGTTACAAAAATATATACTGCATTAATATTTATACAATATGTTCAGTACAGTTTTCCCTCGCCAGTTCGCGCTTCACGTTTTGTGGCTTCAGTGTGGTTTTTTTCCAAAATATTTAACGAAAAGTTAAAATGAAAAAATATAACCTTGTCAGCAGCCACATTGAGGAAAGGAGCGTTGTTTCATGTTGATGCGCGAGTGAGAAGGATCCCTGCATGTCAAACAAACAGATGAGTTGACTTAGAGTACATACCGCAGGCTGTCATAAAGGCGCGTGATTGGTTTCCGGTGGTACATAGACCAATGAGAATACGAGTGCATGTGAGTTGATTGTCTGTGCATCATCGCAACCTCATATAGTATCTTCTCTTGTATCTCGCCAGTCTTGTCCATGATGCTAACAAGTCATCGACGATAATATGGTTGGAGCTGTCGAGTTCAGCAATCGCGTTGACGGGCTTATGTCCTTGTACAGGGGAATTTTGAAGGAAAAGAAAAAAACAAAGACAACAACTATCCATCAACATGTTTCTTTCCAGAGTGAAGCCCCCAGCTCTACCGTCAGTGCCACCAGCAGAAGAGTCTCCGAGTGAGCCTAAACATTCTACGAGTCAAGTGAGAGCCTCTCCTCCGCCACCAACACAAGACTCCGCCTATCTCTCAGAAAGCAATGATAATTAATGTTTATTACTCTATAAGGTTTTGTAATTAACGTTAATAATTAACGCTGACACATTTAAGTAAATACGTATACGGTTGTAATTTTTGTCTTAATTGTGTAAAGTATAAATACTGTTTACATATTTAAAACATTCGTGTATCCGCATACACGAAAATTTCTAGGTTCAAATCCTACTTCATTGTTTTTCGTGTTTCACGGAACGTTCTGGTCCTTATATTAACCGCAAAAAATGAGGGATCACTGTAACACTATTCTATAACTATTAATATACTGCTTGGAGTAAACAAATTATAATAATTTAAAAGAATAAATTGCTCTATTTAAAAGAATAAATTGCTATATTATATTTTTAATTTGATTAAAAAATTGTTTCTATTCACTCTTATTTTTTATACTAAATTTAACAAATTTAAAATGTAATCCCCACAATTGAAAACAAATTTGTATCAAAACATTTGTTTTAACTTTTAATATCTCACTAAACATATTTTACCATTTTCAAAACAAAAATGTGTTAAATTTTCTGAGATTAATGCTAGAAGTTAGAAAGGTAATATTTATTTTCTTATCGTTTTTATCATGATGAAAGTTATAATTATGTCCTTTTTAGGTGGTGCAACCTTTTTGTTTTGATTATTAATTTTAGATAGCTAGATTTTTATTAATATGGATTTGAAAATTGATGCAATTTTAAAACTATGTTGTTAGAAGAAATAAACTTAATTTAGATGTTCCCAAATGTATAGGTAACTTTCTTTCTCTCAAAATCCCGATCTCTGAATTTAATTAAGGTAATGCAAAAATTTGAATTCTTTGGAAATTATTATTGAGAAATCTTATGGAAATGCAACGTAAGTTTATTACGTATTCTATTATAAAATATTAACTGGTGAATCTAATCAATGGATTTCTTGTTGAAGTGTTGTTTTTTCCTTTCAAGGAACTAATAAAGTCTGTTACCAAAAAGACATTTCTATAAAACACGTTTAAAAGTTCGTGAGATTATTTAAGAAAAATAGAATTGAAAGCTTTTTGTTTGTTTTACTTGAAACAGTTTAAATAAAATCTGCATTATGTCATTTTTAGCTGCGGAAAATTTTCTTCTCTTCAGTATAATTTAAAAAGACAAAGGTTTATTACAATAGATTGTTAAACACCGATGATTTTCAAAATTATACAGTTAGTAGAAAGACTGATTATTAAATTTCTGATATGTTATTTCTTCATTAAAGTTCCAGATTTCAAAAATTGATTAAAATATTGCAGGTTTCTTTGACCTCTTCTAAGCAGGTTTCTTCTATGTGGAGAACTATCTATAATTCCGACATAACTTTTTAATATATTTTGTTTTATAAACTTTTTGTTATTGCTTACTGTTTAATAAACGATACATGAAATGTTACTTCATACTGTGTATCGTATATGTATAACTAAGACGAGATGGAATTTTAAAACTTTTGTTTATAGCATGCATTTAGTTTCTTAATAGGGTCAAACGTTTAGAGTAAAATATTTATTTAATTGCTATGTAAAATATTGATTATTAACTTTTTTAAATGGAGTAACTTTAAAAACGATTCCTAAGAGAGTTTCTTTAAAATGTAATATAGTCATTTTTATTTCAAATCGTTTGCTAAAATATATGCAATAGTACTTTCTTTTAAATACATGAATTATCTTTTTTTGACTTTTCCCATGTACTTGTGCTAGAACCAGATGTGATTTGATAGATATATATGACACAATTGCAGCAATACCAGTCGTAAATCGTATTTTTGATATGGCATTTTAAATTAGAGGATCAGAAAAATAGTTTTCATGTTATTTTTGAGTGTTATTTTATGATAGAAACAGTTGTTAAAATATGATTATACCCTATATGTTCAATACTGAAATATCAACTGCAAACTAAGGCTTTTTCTTTGAAAAATCCAGAAAAAAAAAGATTAAAGCATTAGCTTGAAACTTTAAACAGTATGAAGTACATCACATTTTTTCATTAAGATGTTTTCTCGAAACCCCATAGAGTACAGTCAAAATCTTCAATAAAAACGAAAATGTTTCAAATAATTCTCTGAGAACGAAAGTCTGAAATACTTTGAAAATTTAGTACATTATTTTAAGGCTTCTTGTAATAATCTGAGTTTATTTATACGAGAACAGCACCCAAACTTCTGGTGAAATTGATGCAAATAATTATATGTAAATACAAGTTTCACAGAGTGCTTTGATTAATTAATTTGCAAAAATCTCAATATAAAATAATGCAATTTCCATGAAGCATGACAAACTGCAGTCGTAGTTAAAATTTAACAAATATTGGGAGGACGGTGAGCAAGTTTCCTAAAATTATGCTCAATATGCATATGTGAATGCATTTAGAAAATCCATTCATAGCAATTAAACTAAATATATACAATTTTTTGCTAATATCTCTGAAACATAGGTTATAAGTTCAGAACATATTCATGAATATAATAAGCTCGAAAATCAAAACAATAAAGTAAAAACAATGGAATAAAGCAATGGAGGGTTATATCCAACTTATTTATAGCATTTTGTTAAAATACAAATTATACATATTGCAGGCAACATTATCAATGTTTCTTTTGGGTGCAAAGAGAAACATTGATAATGAATAATTATAAATATTAAAAGGTGAACTAGATCTATTGTGAAACACTAAAACATTTTATTTTAATGTATTGAGGCAAAAATTAGTCTATTTTATTATAATTACTTTTTCCTTTTCAATATATTGAAAAATTTAAAAGATGGTAATTCAGATGAATATTTACCAAATTTTCTTTTATTTAAAATAAATTTTATATTTACCATAAAGCAATATACAACCAAAACTGAGTCAAAATCATCCGAAGGTAATCGAAGAATTGTTTATAAAATGTGTATTATTTTTTTCTATATATATATATATATATATATATATATATATCATTTTTTTAAAAACATATTAATGATTTCTTGTTTCTGATCATCCATTTTGAATTTGTACAGTCCTCTCCTGGCTTAAAAAAACTGTTATGAAATATTATACATTTGGGGTTAAATAACAGTGCATCCCTGAAGATACAAAAAAACCCTACATTAAATACAAATGTATTTATAATTATATACCAAGTATATTGAATTATTAAACATGCTTTTAAAGACATTTATTTTTGCGTTCTGTACTAATATGTACCACTGATTTTGCAATACCTTTAAATTGGTTTTTCACTGCATTTTCGAAAGGATTAAACAATCTCTAATAACATTAATATTACTATATTATGCATAGCTATATTATTACCTATGTAACATTAGTTTAACATAGATTAAAGTAATAGGAGAAAAGTTTATTTCCTATTACCTTAATCTGTTTATAAGAAATATAATTTAATATAATAAAGTTATTTTTCAATAACTTTATTATAGGAAATGTAATTCCGTTCTTTAAGTTTAATAAGCTCTTCCTGGTAAATTGTACAATAAACATGGGATCAATAATTGACTTATTATATAAATGCTTTTATATAAATTTTAGATCAGTGGGTGAGGTTAATTCACCGACAGTGTGTTGAATGTAAAAAATGAAAGTAGTTTATCATTGCTTTAAATTTAAGAAATTTTATCTTCTGAAGTACAGAAAATAAGAAAAGCAGATACATGGAATTATGTTAGTGTATTACATCTTATATTAAATCTTGCCTATTTAGGAACAACAGTTGAATAAAATTGTATTAACTATGGTTAAAATTTATTTTATTTTATTTAGTATGCACTTTAAACATCCTTATAGTTATACAAAAATTACTAGAAATATGTGCTTCGGATTTTAGTTAAAAGTTGCAATAAAATGTATCACAAGTATGACGTCATGAAATTGCTTACCAAGGTAACAATGAAATTCTGTGTCAAGAAAAATTCTGAGCCACCTTAGAGGCTCCCGTGTCCTATGCTTTTTGCGAATATAGTCTTATATCTCTAATATATATACTGGAGAATTCAAGATTTTTGAAAAATTAGATGTTTTCCCACCAAATATCTGACTTTTGTGTAAATATTTTAGATCGTGGATCATCTCCCTGTTCTTGTGAATACTAAGTCATTTGGTGTACATTATTCTTCGTTTTTGATGAGTTCTTTTAAATGGTTATTGCAAGCCACAAACTTTATTATCCTTGTTTGATGGAATGGCTATAAATGTAGTTAACTACTCTTGTGTGGGACTGGAAACTAAGATTAACAATCTTGCACATTCCATAATTGAATGTATGTGTACCTCATGACTTTACGATTGTATTGACCTTAACTTTGTCTTTCTATAAATGTGTTTTTAACATATTAATTGAACGTATCTATAGTTTGTTTTTTTGGATTCAAAACTCAAATGTTATTATTATGGAGAGTTTAACTCGTTTCATCATTTGTTGCTCAATTTCCTTAATTTGGAGTCGTTTTTTAAATGATCCAATTATCGACCTGGTTTCAATATAGCTTTGCAAAGGATTTATTATACTTGATGAACGAATTACTACTTCTTTTAATCAGTCAAGAACAGATTGTTAAGCAGATACCCAGTATATTCATTAATATCTGTTAAGGTGAAGACCGACTGAGCGTCTAGGCCAGCCGCACGTGTAAGTGGAGTGCTCGTGAGAAAATACAAAATTGAAAAAAGAAATTAATTCCTCCTGCTGAATTTTGTTTATTTTGAATATAAATAAAGTTGTAAATAGGAAATAAAATGCTATTTAAGCGATCATGCCAAAGGGACCGTACTCGACCAAAGATTTCGCGTTTTGGTCTTACAACAAAAATGTTGTTAGAACTGGTGCAGAAGAAATTAAGCTCCATACTCCTTCTTCTTTGCTCTCTCTCTGAGAGGGCCCACAGATCTCCCAATAAAGTTCGTTGGACAGCGTTGCCTTGGCCGAAGATGGTTACTCAGCGGTAAGCAACCTCTTTTGACCAATAGGGTCGAAGGAGGGTCACTTACTTCGTTTTCGCCTCTAGTCAGCTTCGCGCTGGTGTTATTAGAACTGGTATAGAAGAAATTAAGCTCCACACTCCTTCTTCCTTGCTCTCTCTTTGAGAGGGCCAGCAGATTTTCCGAAAAAGTTCGTTGGGCAGCGTTGCCTGGGCCGAAGATGACTACTTCGCAGTAAATAACCACTCCTGACCAATGGGGTCGAAGGAGGGTCACTCACTTCGTTTTCGCCCCTAGTCAGTTTCGCGCTGGTGTTGTTGAACAGTAACTCTTTGATACACTATTGATTCGAGAAATTATAAGAAATTTTACTTCTTTCAACTATTTATTACAGGGAAAATTTTAGAAGAAATTTTTATTTATTTAAAACATAATAATTAAATTATTTTTATCACTGCATTTGACTGAATGAAACCTGAAATATCTATATTACAGTAAGCTTCGGTGAAATGTTTTTAAACAAATGTTTAATTTTAGGCAGTGAATATTAAAACAGATAAAAGAATTTCTCTTTATAAATTGTATTTATTATTTTATTATATAAGTAAGACAGAAATATATTCTTTTTTTTTGTATTTTTGAGATTAAACGAAGTAGTTTTTTCCTTTTGAACTTACAAATGTTTGTCATTTATAATCTTTAACAGAATTAAATGCATTTTCTTCTTTGACAAAAAATAGTTTTACTGAAAAAAAATGAATTCCTGCATTCAAATTTTCTTCCTTTCCATTTAATTTGCATCCCATTCCTGAACACAATAATTTATAAAAATAATTTCGAAAAAAGGCAGCATGAAATATTTTTTCTTTGATGTATTCATTGCTCGTATGAAATACTGCTTTTTTTTTAATTCAAAACTTCATTTTTCTTTCCCTTTCTGTATTTAAACCTTATAGCTATTTTTCTAACATAAGATTAACTTAAGGTATCCACCCCCATTCAATAATTCTTTTCGTAAAACTAGCAAAGTGCAATTTATTATTTTTCCCAATGTATTGATGTATAAAAATATATTTTGGTTGATCAATAATGTTTTTGTTACAATTTACTTATTTTTTTACGAAAAAAATCATATTTTTTCTATTCTTTCTCAGAAATTTTTTTTTATTTCTTTAACAATTTTACTTAATTGCACGAAATAAAGGAATTATTAATACCTCGAAAATTCTCAGTGTAAGGTTTTTGATCAAAATAAAGGTGATCAATTAAATGTTATAAGAGTCCTAAATATAAAAATTGATTTTTCATCAAAATTTTTCGTTGTACAGATTTTAAACTACGATTAAAGGTTAGTGATAAGATTAGAAAATAATATAACCGTACTAAATGCAACCTCCTTAGCTACATTTCATTCCTATATATACCTTTCATTATTTTTGAGTCAGGCGAAATACATATGGTTGTACAGACTAGAGACATCACAATTAAACCCTTAACGTGCACGTTTGAGTTAACTCGAGCATGCTAAACTGGCCAAACTGTGCACACTCGAGATAATTCGAGAGGCGTTGTACTTTATGTTGCTATAATATTTCACACTCGAATGCAATCGAGAATTAAAAATAACAAGGTGAAAGCAAAACAAACAATTGTTTTATTGATATTTATCATTTACATGGATTGTTAGCTGTAACACTTATTATTCAAGAATAAAAAATACTTATTTTTTCTAAATTTAACGTTCTAAATTGTGTTTTTTTTTACATTAAAAATATTTTTTTTGGCTGGCCTTTTTTTGGCTGGCCTTCGAGAGGCGTTGTACTTTATATTGCTATAATATTTCACACTCGAATGCAATCGAGAATTAAAAATAACAAGGTGAAAGCAAAACAAACAATTGTTTCATTGATATTTATCATTTACAATGATTGTAAACTGTAACACTTATTATTCAAGAATAAAAAATACATATTTTTTTTAAATTTAACTTTCTAAATTGTGTTTTCTTTTACATTAAAAATATATTTTTTGGCTGGCCTTTTTCAAAAAAAAAAAAATATGGATTAAGGGGTTAAACGAATTAAAATATATTTAGGGATCGTCAAAGTGAACTTTAAAGGTTACAAAATTACTTTTAAGTTTTTTTGTACTATATGCAGATGCAATGCATTAACTTGTCAAAATTCATTCAGCCTCGATAAAAATGAGTATTGCAGTTGAATTCTAAGCACTGGAATTTTTCGTGATGACAATAAATCTTTATTTCGTAAAAGAAAGTAAATACCGATGACTCTAAGATTCGTTTAATAAGTGTATACATATAATCTAAATATTTTGTGTCTATACTAAACAAGTTTTCTTAAAATACTTTATTTAAATGTGAAAAATATTAACATAAATAAATATACATTTTTTTCAATCTGAATGCTCGGTTTTTTTCTTAATTTCTTTAAAGTTTTCAATTGCATATACATTTATAGCCAGTCATTGGATTATATCATTCATTGGAGTCCCTTTGGTGGCATTTTTAATTTTACTTAACCCTCTCGTGGGCCGTGGGAAGATTACTTCCCACCTAAACGATCTTACAAAATACCCATGTTGGAATCGCAAAACCCATTATAATATATTGGTCTTGTTATTGAAACGACGGGAAGACTGATTCCCTCTTCGGTTTTGAGCTGTCATCAATTGTTCAATCTATTTAATAAAATATCCAGCTCTGTTTTAAAAGTTTGGAAACTTGGAGGGAAAAATAAATGGCCCATGAAAGGGTCAAAGTGGTACTCCTGAACAAATACTTTTTATGTAATATAAAGCTTTAAGTATGCCAATCCACAAAATGAATTTTTCTTTTATCTTAACACTCGAGGCATAAAATGCAACTAATAACTAATGGATATTTTGTAAAAGAATAATTCTGTATTTCATTTTCTAGAAAGAAATTATACAAAGTAAATCAAAGTTTGAATCAAGAAAATGGTTTATGCGGTTTACAGATACTTATTTAAACTACCCGTCTTTCTGGTTTAGAAAGGGCTACTAATGCTTTAACTGCGGTACAGATATTGTATGTGTCTTTATTAGCGAGATATCAATTTCTGGGACTTTTTTGATATTTTTCCGAGATTTTTCTCTGATGTAATAATGATCATTGCTTATATTCTTGAAATGAAAGGGTTATTTACCAATAAAGAGTCGAAAGTTTTCCAGAGATGCAAATGTCTGAATGAATTTCAGGTTATCCATTTCTTGCTATAAAATTAGGTTTGGGAGAAAGTTATTTTTAAGGAATTATTAGTTTTAAAATTAATTAATAAATAGGGCTTAAATTTGAATTTCTTGTAGGATTCACGATTTGAATAGGATTATATTTAGAATCATATAACATTTATTATTAAAATCGTGTTTTAAATATAAATGTTGTTCTATATATGAGACTTTTTCTGTAAATTTTTGCCTTATAAGTTATTTTAAAGTTTTGATAATTTATTATATAAAAAATTAAGTAGTTTTTATTAAATCCTCCCATTTTTTTACCCTTTCATTTATGTCTAATTTATGTATTTAATTTATTATTTTAAATTTTTTATTTTCTTTGTTTACTTACTTAATCTCCGAATAATTTTTTTTTCACTTGTTTATATAAAATTAGAAATCACACTTAGAAAAACCTTTTTTCCAACCCCAAAAAATTCATCCTAAATAATTACTCTTAGAAATGTTTTATATTTGTATCAGAATTTTCACAAGCAAGACTTGGTTTGAAATTCTTTATGGTTTTTTGTGAATTTCTTGGTCCAGCATATCATTAATAGTTGTCATTATACTTTATATTTTAGTTTTTATTTACCCGTCCGGGTAATTACTGCACCAAACAGTCGAAATTATCGAAAATTGTTACATATGCTCCAGATTTACTAAGTAAGGAATTCTAAGTAAACCCTAATTATCAAAAAACCGTTATGTCTATTAAATGATATCTATCTAATTTCTTTCTAAAAATTACAAAAAGTATATTGTTTACTTTATTTTTAATTATAAATGCATTCTAGCATCTGTTTTAAGACCATTTATCACTGAATTGTGTAATATTATACATGCAGGGTGTCAGAAAACAACCGCGTAAACTGTGAACAGTTAGATTCGTCGTTGGTACATAAAAACTACCAAAAGAAGCGTTGTTGTAGGATCCTTAGTTTACGAGAAAAATAAGAAAAACTTTAAGTATGCCAATTCACAAAATGAATTTTTTTTTTATCTTAACACTCGAGGCATAAAATGCAACGAATAACTAATGGAAATTTTGTAAAAGAATCATTCTGTATTTCATTTTCTAGAAAGAAATTATACAAAGTTTGAATCAAGAAAATGATTTATGCGGTTTACAGATACTTATTTAAACTACCTGTCTTTCTGGTTTAGAAAGGGCTACTAATGCTTTAACTGCGGTACAGATATTGTATGTGTCTTTATTAGCGAGATATCAATTTCTGGGACTTTTTTGATATTTTTCCGAGATTTTTCTCTGATGTAATAATTATCATTGCTTATATTCTTGAAATGAAAGGGTTATTTACCAATAAAGAATCGAAAGTTTTCCAGAGATGCAAATGTCTGAATCAATTTCAGGTTATCCATTTTTTGCTATAAACTTAGATTTGGGAGAAAGTTATTTTTAAGGAATTATTAGTTTTAAAATTAATTAATAAATAGGGCTTAAATTTGAATTTCTTGTAGGATTCACGATTTGAATAGGATTATATTTAGAATCATATAACATTTATTATTAAAATCGTGTTTTAAATATAAATGTTGTTCTATATATGAGACTTTTTCTGTAAATTTTTGCCTTATAAGTTATTTTAAAGTTTTGATAATTTATTATATAAAAAATTAAGTAGTTTTTATTAAATCCTCCCATTTTTTTACCCTTTCATTTATGTCTAATTTATGTATTTAATTTATTATTTTAAATTTTTTATTTTCTTTGTTTACTTACTTAATCCCTGAATAAATTTTTTTCACTTGTTTATATAAAATTAGAAATCACACTTAGAAAAACCTTTTTTCCAACCCCAAAAAATTCATCCTAAATAATTACTCTTAGAAATGTTTTATATTTGTATCAGAATTTTCACAAGCAAGTCTTGGTTTGAAATTATTTATGTTTTTTTGTGAATTTCTTGGTCCAGCATTTCATTAATAGTTATCATTATACTTTATATTTTAGTTTTTATTTACCCGTCCGGGTAATTACTGCACCAAACAGTCGAAATTATCGAAAATTGTTACATATGCTCCAGATTTACTAAGTAAGGAATTCTAAGTAAACCCTAATTATCAAAAAACCGTTATGTCTATTAAATGATATCTATCTAATTTCTTTCTAAAAATTACAAAAAGTATATTGTTTACTTTATTTTTAATTATAAATGCATTCTAGCATCTGTTTTAAGACCATTTATCACTGAATTGTGTAATATTATACATGCAGGGTGTCAGAAAACAACCGCGTAAACTGTGAACAGTTAGATTCGTCGTTGGTACATAAAAACTACCAAAAGAAGCGTTGTTGTAGGATCCTTAGTTTACGAGAAAAATAAGAAAAACTTTAAGTATGCCAATTTACAAAATGAATTTTTCTTTTATATTAATACTCGAGTCATAAAATGCACCGAATAACTAATGGAAATTTTCTAAAACAATCATTCTGTATTTCATTTTCTAGAAAGAAATTATACAAAGTTTGAATCAAGAAAATGATTTATGCGGTTTACAGATACTTATTTAAACTACCTGTCTTTCTGGTTTAGAAAGGGCTACTAATGCTTTAACTGCGGTACAGATATTGTATGTGTCTTTATTAGCGAGATATCAATTTCTGGGACTTTTTTGATATTTTTCCGAGATTTTTCTCTGATGTAATAATTATCATTGCTTATATTCTTGAAATGAAAGGGTTATTTACCAATAAAGAATCGAAAGTTTTCCAGAGATGCAAATGTCTGAATCAATTTCAGGTTATCCATTTCTTGCTATAAACTTACATTTGGAAGAAAATCATTTATAATGAATTATTAGTTTTAAAATTAATTAATAAATAAGGTTTAAATTTTAGTTTCTTAGTAGATTCAGGATTTGAATAGCATTGTATTTAGTATCATATAATATTATTATTAAAATCGTGTTTTAAATATAATTGTTGTTTTATATGAGACTTTTTCCTTAAATTTTTGTCTTTTAAGTTATTTTAAAATTTTGATACTCTATTATATAAATTTAGGAGATTTGTTTTTTAAATCTTCCCTTTTTAATCTACCATTTCATTTATGTCTAATTTATGTATTTAATTTATTATTTTAAATTTTTTATTTTCTTTGTTTACTTACTTAATCCCTGAATAAATTTTTTTCACTTGTTTATATAAAATTAGAAATCACACTTAGAAAAACCTTTTTTCCAACCCCAAAAAATTCATCCTAAATAATTACTCTTAGAAATGTTTTATATTTGTATCAGAATTTTCACAAGCAAGACTTGGTTTGAAATTATTTATGGTTTTTTGTGAATTTCTTGGTCCAGCATATCATTAATAGTTGTCATTATACTTTATATTTTAGTTTTTATTTACCCGTCCGGGTAATTACTGCACCAAACAGTCGAAATTATCGAAAATTGTTACATATGCTCCAGTTTTACTAAGTAAGGAATTCTAAGTAAACCCTAATTATCAAAAAAACCGTTATGTCTATTAAATGATATCTATCTAATTTCTTTCTAAAAATTACAAAAAGTATATTGTTTACTTTATTTTTAATTATAAATGCATTCTAGCATCTGTTTTAAGACCATTTATCACTGAATTGTGTAATATTATACATGCAGGGTGTCAGAAAACAACCGCGTAAACTGTGAACAGTTAGATTCGTCGTTGGTACATAAAAACTACCAAAAGAAGCGTTGTTGTAGGATCCTTAGTTTACGAGAAAAATAAGAAAAACTTTAAGTATGCCAATTCACAAAATGAATTTTTTTTTTATCTTAACACTCGAGGCATAAAATGCAACGAATAACTAATGGAAATTTTGTAAAAGAATCATTCTGTATTTCATTTTCTAGAAAGAAATTATACAAAGTTTGAATCAAGAAAATGATTTATGCGGTTTACAGATACTTATTTAAACTACCTGTCTTTCTGGTTTAGAAAGGGCTACTAATGCTTTAACTGCGGTACAGATATTGTATGTGTCTTTATTAGCGAGATATCAATTTCTGGGACTTTTTTGATATTTTTCCGAGATTTTTCTCTGATGTAATAATTATCATTGCTTATATTCTTGAAATGAAAGGGTTATTTACCAATAAAGAATCGAAAGTTTTCCAGAGATGCAAATGTCTGAATCAATTTCAGGTTATCCATATTTTGCTATAAACTTAGATTTGGGAGAAAGTTATTTTTAAGGAATTATTAGTTTTAAAATTAATTAATAAATAGGGCTTAAATTTGAATTTCTTGTAGGATTCACGATTTGAATAGCATTGTATTTAGTATCATATAACATTATTATTAAAATCGTGTTTTAAATATAAATGTTGTTCTATATATGAGACGTTTTCTGTAAATTTTTGCCTTATAAGTTATTTTAAAGTTTTGATAATTTATTATATAAAAAATTAAGTAGTTTTTATTAAATCCTCCCATTTTTTTACCCTTTCATTTATGTCTAATTTATGTATTTAATTTATTATTTTAAATTTTTTATTTTCTTTGTTTACTTACTTAATCTCCGAATAATTTTTTTTTCACTTGTTTATATAAAATTAGAAATCACACTTAGAAAAACCTTTTTTCCAACTCCAAAAAATTCATCCTAAATAATTATTCTTAGAAATGTTTTATATTTGTATCAGAATTTTCACAAGCAAGTCTTGGTTTGAAATTATTTATGTTTTTTTGTGAATTTCTTGGTCCAGCATATCATTAATAGTTGTCATTATACTTTATATTTTAGTTTTTATTTACCCGTCCGGGTAATTACTGCACCAAACAGTCGAAATTATCGAAAATTGTTACATATGCTCCAGTTTTACTAAGTAAGGAATTCTAAGTAAACCCTAATTATCAAAATACCGTTATGTCTATTAAAAGATATCTATCTAATTTCTTTCTAAAAATTACAAAAAGTACATTGTTTACTTTATTTTTAATTATAAATGCATTCTAGCATCTGTTTTTAGACCATTTATCACTGAATTGTGTAATATTATATATGCAGGGTGTCCCAAAACAACCGCATAAACTGTGAACAGTTAGATTCGTCGTTGGTACATAAAAACTACCAAAAGAAGCGTTGTTGTAGGATCCTTAGTTTACGAGAAAAATAAGAAAAACTTTAAGTATGCCAATTTACAAAATGAATTTTTCTTTTATATTAATACTCGAGTCATAAAATGCACCGAATAACTAATGGAAATTTTCTAAAACAATCATGCTGTATTTCATTTTCTAGAAAGAAATTATACAAAGTTTGAATCAAGAAAATGATTTATGCGGTTTACAGATACTTATTTATACTAAACGTCTTTCTCGTTTTGAAAGGACTACTAATGCTTTAACTGCGGTACAGATATTGTAAGTGTCTTTATTAACGAGATATCAATTTCTGAGACTTTTTTGCTATTTTTCCGAGATTTTTCTCCGTTGTAATAATTATCATTGCTTATATTCTTGAAATGAAAGGGTTATTTACCAATAAAGAATCGAAAGTTTTCCAGAGATGCAAATGTCTGAATCAATTTCAGGTTATCCTTTTTTTGCTATAAACTTAGATTTGGGAGAAAGTTATTTTTAAGGAATTATTAGTTTTAAAATTAATTAATAAATAGGGCTTAAATTTGAATTTCTTGTAGGATTCACGATTTGAATAGGATTATATTTAGAATCATATAACATTTATTATTAAAATCGTGTTTTAAATATAAATGTTGTTCTATATATGAGACTTTTTCTGTAAATTTTTGCCTTATAAGTTATTTTAAAGTTTTGATAATTTATTATATAAAAAATTAAGTAGTTTTTATTAAATCCTCCCATTTTTTTACCCTTTCATTTATGTCTAATTTATGTATTTAATTTATTATTTTAAATTTTTTATTTTCTTTGTTTACTTACTTAATTTTTAAATACGTTTTTTCACTTGTCTATTTAAAATTAGAAATCACAGTTAGAAAAAAACTTTTTAGCCAACTCCAAAAAATTCATCCTAAATAATTAGAACTTTTTAAAATGGAAAGCTTAAAACATATTTTCCACCATTATGGATCATATTTTCCTTTTTTAACATGCATTTTTTTAATCACCCGGCTTTACTTTCATAACTGACATTAACTTTAACCCGTTTAAAATATATTTACGACAGTGAAATTAATAAGGTTTGTTTTTTACTAAATATTAGATGTAAGAGTTAGTGCTGTAAAAAGATAGAAAAAAATATAGAGATCAGATTCAGTGAGTTGTTATTTAGTTTTACCTCAGCATAAGATTATGTGTGTCAAATTAACCATTTCTTGCCTTATAATTTTTTAAGTTATTTTATTGTTTCTCTAATGCATGATTTGCTGTATTATTTCCTTTTGATTGTCTTTCTATATGCCTAAAATCACCCCCACTTTTACTTTAATATATATATATATATATATATATATATATATATATATATATATATATATATATATATATATATATATATATATATATATTATATATATATATATATATATATATATATACATATATAGTATATATATATATATATATATATATATATATATATATATATATATATATATATATATATATATATATATATATATATATATATATATATATATATATATATATATATATATATATATATATAATATATATATATATATATATATATATATATATATATATATATATATATATATATATATATATATATATATATATATATATATATATATATATATATAAATATATATATATATATATATATATATATATAATATATATATATATATATATATATATATATATATATATATATATATATATATATATATTATATATATATAAATATATAAATATATTTAATATATATAAATATATTTTATTATATATATATATACTATATAACTATATATATTATATATATATATATTATATATATTTATATCTATATATATAATATATATATATATATGTGGTGTGTGGTGTTGTGTGTTTAATTATGAGCGAGACTCATTCAAAAGCACAACACATTTTATTTCTAGTGAGATACATGAAATCCATACAACAGGCAAGAAGTTTTACAACATAGTGCACATACACCATGTGATCCTGCACACACAATTTTCAAGTAGGGATTTCTCAGATAAATAGACTACGAATAATCCCTAAGCATAATTGAACACTTGATAAAAAATACCCATGTTTAAAGAGAACGCGCTAACTATTGTCCAAATTAGTCCAAATCAGAGGCTGAATTATGTCTATAGCATGTCTGGAGGGAAAAATCAGAATTACCTCGTAAGCCTCAAAGTACTTTATGAACAAAAGATATTAAATTAATATTAAAATATGTAAATAATTAATTTTAATATTACACACACACACACACATACACACACACACATATATATATATATATATATATATATATATATGTATATATATATATATATATATATATATATATATATATATATATATATATATCGCCGCATGATCTGTAATTTAATTTTCAGGTAATGAAATAATAAATATTACTATTAAATGATATATAGAAAAACTCATTAATAAAATTTTCTCATTAATATCATCTTTAATCGGTGACCATTTTCGAGCCTATACAATTACAAATATATTACATATTGAAAAAGAGTCCTTTCATTGTCGCACACAAATTGATACTTTTCTATACATGAATTGCCAACTGTTGATAATGTTACATTATGGACAGTGAATGAACTTCTTCATAGTGAAATTGTAGTCAATATGATATTTTTTCTATTCAGTAACTTCTTGTTATACAGTCAATGATAAAATATCGAAATGTTTTTATATTCTACATTATGTTTATACATAATGTAGACTATAAACACATTTATATTCTACATTATGTATAAACATAATGTTATATAATCATTATATAATTATATACATAAATATATACATAATGTTATATAATCATTATATAATTATAAAACATTATGTATATATATACATCATATATATATATATATATATATATACATACTGTTTTTATTTTCTGCATTAGCACAAGAGCCGGAATTTTCCCATTTTCCATTCACCAAGTCTACAAATGATTTATGTTATTATTTTTTACTAGTTAAAATGTTATGTACAAATACTCTTAAAGGTAAGATGAAAAAATAAATTTTATATAATCATCACTATTAGTGCCTAATTCTTGAAATGTGATAAAAAATATTTTATGCAATTTTTTATTACCATAAATTATAAAATATAATGTGACATAAAGTTTTCTACAAAATATGTTTCTTCCTACTTTTATTTTAATATTTTAAAAGAATATTTCTATAGTTACCTACATCAATACATTATTTTTGATCATATAAAAATATTATATGTTTATTCAAAAAATATATTCTAAAATTTAAATCAGTACATAATTATGATAACCTGATTTGTGCAAAATTTTGCAAAGCTATTTCATATCTTTGTGTGATGCATACTTTTAGTGAGACCTGCATCCTTATTTTTTTAGCAAAAAAAAAAATATTAGAACTTTAGCTATGGATTCTTTCTTAAATAACATAGAAAAATACAAACTGTTTTATCTATAACATCCTATTTAATACTTTTTTACACAATGTAGGATATATATATATATATATATATATATATATATATATATATATTATAATATATATATATATATATATATATATATATATATATATATATATATATATATATATATTATATATATATATATATATATATATATATATATATATATATATATAATATATATATATATATATATATATATATATATATATATAAACAGAAAATATATTACTTTATCTTAGTATATATCTAAGCTATTTTAAATTATACTATATTTAACATAAAGACAAAAATTTTTCTTGTTTAGATTGCGTTAAACAATAATAGTGCAATTCTCATTGCAATGAAATAAATAAAACAAAATGTACTTTAAATGCAATTATTACCAGATAAAAATACAACACGTTATAAAAAAGAGAAATATATTCATTTAAATTGCTTGATTTGTATCCTTTTAATTTTGTACATTCCGTAGTTAAATTTAAGGCCGAATCTAAGGATTTGTTTAGAAATATTATCTTTGTTTTGGGATTACTTCAAATATTAAGCGACCTGTTAGTAATAAATTTGTAATTTACAAATCCTTTATTAGATCGAAAATATATTAGAGAGGAACGTTCTGCTCTTCTGATGCCAATTCTCGGAATAGCTTTCATTGAAATAGGGAATTACGCAGAATCTGCAAATCTTTAATGTCCTAAGGTAATGTAAAATGTTTGCAATCTGCATAGGATTCATCCGTCTACTGTTTTATCTTTAAATGCGATAGGTAAGTGTAGATAAAGGATTAATATCGACTTAAATACTTGAGTTATGGGACAATAAATCTCATTATAGATTGAAATAAAATGCTATCTCCTTCTAAAAGATTTTATTTTGCAAAGATGCTACAATTGCTTGTGTACATTGAATTATATTTATATTTATGTGCTAAGTTGAATAAGTGTTTTATTCAAGAAAAATTTCAATGCTTAATTTTCAAAGGAAATATTCAATTGTTATTGATTGAAACAATAATTTTGATTTGTATCAGTGCTTTGACAGCAAGTGTGTAAAAGATACAAGTAATCTTTTATTTTGAAATTTTAATTCTCCATTTTCCCTACTTCTCAGCTTTTGTATGTACGTTCATATGTATTTTAATAAAAAAAACTATTAGCCTTAGAAGGTTAAAATTTAAAATTTAAAAGTACTATAACTTTCATTCGTGGGAATCTCTTTTTGATACCATTCTACCCTCTGTATAATTGAATATTTTAGCATGACGTGTATGAAGAATGTGAAACACAAAACCTATTAATTATAGAATAGGGAGTTTTTGTATTTAAATCTTGTATAGAATATCCTTCTCACTACAATTTTTATTCTATATAACGAGTAATTTCAAAATAACGAGTAATAACAATATAGATTACATTTCAAAAACTATTAACAGTGGTATGTTAAACATTTGTGACTGATATAGGATGCAGTGGAATTTCATTTACAGTATTTAATTTACAATTTTCACACTTTTGAAAGTTTACATTTTTATGTTCCATTACTAAACGCCCGAGATAAATTTTAATTCGAAGTCACCTCTTCCTAAATTCTTTCAATAGTCAGCAAACTAACTTATATACAAATTAAAATAAGTATCAGTATAAATATTTAATTCCCTTTCTAAAGTAATCTATTATTTTTCTATAAGTAAATTGGCTTTGATTGCGATATAGGATTTGAAAAACTTTCTGTTCGCAACACATACAACACTGTGTTAATCAGAAAAATATTAATGCTGAAAAATATGTTCATGTAACATGTATATTTTTATTAGAGCAATATGCGGTCTTAGAACAATAGATAAATATATTACATACTCAACACGTTAGCAAGTGTAATGCAATTTAATATGATATTATTTATCCCCATTATTTCTTAATTGCAGTTTTAATGAATATTTATTGTAAATTATCAAATGTTCGTTGTACTCTTTATAAACTAATATGTTATACAGAATTATCAGGAATTATCTGATTACAATCTTTAATATTTTATATAATGAAAATATACAATATTGTAATAATATGTGTTCAAAAAACTGTTAAACTTTCAGTTTGCAAATTTTCCTTTTCACCAAACTGTTTTGTAAGATTATTTCAGCGTTTGTAAATCGCTTTTCCAAGTTATCTTGGGAAAATGATCAGTTAACTTCTTACTAATCTGGGATAGCTAGTGTGTTTTTAGACTACTCAAGTAAAAGAACGTTGGATAAAGCAATAAAAATTCGTTTAAGATGAAAAAAAGTTATTAAGGCGTGAGAAATTCCAATGCAAAAATGTTTATAATAATGAAACTCTCTCATTCAGACAACGAAAAGAATAAATAGATTATCCGGCAAGAAAGAGAAAATAATATTTGACCTCCATCCCTCTTTCTCCTTTTCAATCAGTTGTTTTTCTTTACTAACTATGAAGAAAACTCCTTCCAAGAGGATCGCATCTCTCCTCCTCCTTTAATTCGTCCCCTTGATTTTATATCAGCCGGCCATTCATCAGTTAAGGAATTTTCTTGCTACCTGGATACGTGTGCGGTCATTTATCTTGTAATTCTTCTGATTTGGGTCTTTAACACTGATACCAGTAAGCTTGAAAGAAACGAAGGTTTCCATTTTACTTATCGTAGCAATCCTCATTGTCAGTGAGACTCAATCTGAATGTAAATTGAAATCAACAACTGGAGAGTAATGGCTATTTGGACCATCCATGCACTGAGGAACTGTTATACAATTTTACTGATCAGATTCACCAGTCATTCCCTCGGTGATTCGAGATTTCTTTTGTTAGACCGTATATTAACAGTTTTTGTAAAAACGTTTAATGATATTTCTAAAAAAAACCATTGAGTGGTACAATATCCATCTATGTGTTGCGAATTTAACTTTCCTGCAGAATTTCATCTTCTGAAAAGATGTGCACCTCTCTATTGCCATTCGGACGTTTGTAAGTTTTTAAACTACTCCACCTGTGGCATGATCGAGGGCAGATGATGATTTGGTCCTACAGAGCTACCATCTTAGTTCTCTTTACTTAACCCTATGCAACATATTTCGTTGCAGATATGTCAGAGATCTTGTATTAATATCAATATTGCCTGCAAGTTTAAACAAAACATTTGTAATGCTTTACAAATAGTTAATAAGGAAATATTACAAATGGCATATCACAATGATATTTAAAGGTTGACCAATGAAAGTCATATTGAACTCTCGTGAAGCAAAACTTACGAGTTATTCTGTACAATCAAATGTTATTTATTATTTTCTATTTGAATTTGCGGAAAATATTACCTTTCTTAATCGGCTAATCGGCTTTTTTCCGAATAACCCTATGGTCTGTTAATCCAATTGAGGTCTTTCGAGTTCAGACCTATTTTTATCGTGACGAATCTAGGGATTATAACAATCTGAATATCCGGAGTCATAGATTTTACTGCCCCTTTCAACATTTTGAAAGAAAATCTGAAGAATTTCCTATTCTAGATCAAGATTATTCATTTCATCCATCTGTTCACGGTGATAACATAAAAGTAAAGCTACAACACATGCAGGAGAACTTTCGTATCATTGGACATCCCGGTGTTAAATATTGTATCATTTGAAGAATGTAGGTAAATGTCATAAACACGTGACTTCTTCTGGTTACGTGTTTATATCTTTAATCTTGAAAGGGTATCGGAAAGCCTAAAATAGCAGTAGCAATATCACTTTATTGGGGTTTTTCCGAATATTCTACAAACAGTTTAATAAGAGGACAGTAAAATGTTTGTGTGGAGGAATTTAGGATGAATAATACGTACATTAATCACATTGAATGTTGTATGTAAAGTCATTTTAATTGCTTATTCTATAATAAATATACCCTTAGAATACACACATTTTACTGACATCTTGTTAATATCACATGGATATAATTTAGACATAGGCTCGATATCGCAATTCACATGATGTCCGATGGAACGTACATGGTTTTAGCTAATTCATATCCCTAAAGAATAAAGTTAAATTTTACAATGTTATATTTAAAACAAAGAGCATTTAGAACTAATAACATTTCATTCATATTTAAAGCACTTTATCCTCATACAGAAATGTCCTTTTGGAATTTAACAAAACATTCTATTGAAGCATGTAAAATAAATCTATTTTCATAATTCGTTAGACTGGTTCTAACAGGATATCTAATACATATTTACACACTAGAATGTATATGCATATATATATATATATATATATATATATATATATATATATATATATATATATATATATATATATATATATATATATATATATATATATATATATATATATATATATATATAATATATATATATATATATATATA
Source organism: Pardosa pseudoannulata (assembly GCA_032207245.1). Classification (NCBI taxonomy): domain Eukaryota; kingdom Metazoa; phylum Arthropoda; class Arachnida; order Araneae; family Lycosidae; genus Pardosa; species Pardosa pseudoannulata. The sequence goes on from CM063511.1 coordinate 109,662,585, forward strand.
TATATATATATATATATATATATATATATATATATATATATATATATATATATATATATATATATTTATTTATTTATTTATACATATATTTACCATCCTTGTTTAATTTTTATTTAAAATTTTATGTGTTAAGTTTCATAAAAGTTATAAATGTAAACTTCGAAATACATTATGTGTAAATAAAAGTATTTTAATACAGTAAATTACTCAAAATTTGATAACCAGAAACCCTAAAAATAATTAATATTTTACCTGTCCATATTAATCAATTTTATATTATAATATTTTTAACTACACATTATATAAAGAAAATAGTTTAAAAGTAATAAAAGTTAGCTTTAAGAAAAACTAGTAAGTTTCATAAAAAACCACTTAAGATCTAGAAACGTTTACTGCATTTTATTCGCTTCATTTACTTTTCTTTTATCCATTTGATTTATATCGATCATTTTTAAAAATAAATTTAGTGTTTATTTAGGGGAAAGCATATCCAATCTTTTACAGAAAATGTGATTTACTTTCAAAAATAACACAAATAAAATTCGACCTCGGGAATCAATTTACAATTTTTCATTTTATTAAACTATTGTAGATGTATTATTTTCATTTCAAGAAATCTCTTGATTTAAAAGTTTGCTTAAACAATGGTGGCTTTTGACAATATATTTTTATAACAATCTACAAAATCTTAATTTTGCTTTTCTTTTACTACATGTTTAAAATAATATTTTAAATTTTATATGAAGTAATACTTCCATACAGTGAAAGATCTTATGATTTAACCAGTTGTGAATAGGTAGAAACGTACTATAAAAACTGCTTGACAAAATAGTGGAGATATTTTAAATATAAAATTACATTTTATAATAGAAATAAATAGAAATAAAGCATGAAAAATCGTATCGCAAAATATTTTAAGGCATCTGTACACCCTCGGAGGTGATTTTTCGAAATATTTGAAATTTTTATTTTTAATGTTAATTTTATGATAAAACATTGAAAATGTAAGAATAACATTGAAAAATTCTCAAAATTTTCATGCAAGTCAAGATTTAAACGGCTGTAAATCCCAAAGTAATTAATCTGGAACCACAATTGTATTCTATTCCCTGAATATATAATTATATAACGCACACTTAAAATATCTAAGTATTCGGGCTAAATATTTTTGAGTTATCATGTTTTGCGGCAAGCAAAATCTCGAAAAAATCAATTTTGAGAAATATGAAAAAACAACTTAATATATTAGAAAAACTGTATGTAAACACTTATAATGCCTTAACATACACCTATTATTTAAAGCCCGCCTTTTTTTCTTTGTAAGATACTGGTTATTTTCTTTCTGAATACTTGTAGTATATTCTTGGGCTTTATTTTGCAAAAAGTAGACTGATGTTTTTAAGTAGGTAATATATGTTAGACCTTATGAAAATCACTATAATTCCAAAATGAATAATTAAATCATTATTTTATAACTTATTTAATGTTTCAAAGTATATTCTTTATGTAATGGACTTTTATCATTGTCATCATAAACATATCTGCGAATCTATGGGAATTTGAGTACAACACCTTACGAAAGTTCCCGAACATTTCATTCTTTCTATGAATTCAGCGGCTGAGAATCACACTTAGTCTGTAATTAATCTTGATAGTTGTCTGTTCCATATCTACATATTTATGTAATATATATTTAAATTTTCAAATCCTATGAATTTAAATTTATTGAGATATGTTATGTTATGATGAGTGACAAAATGTACAAAAAATGCTATTTCGAGAAAAGTCAGAATGTTTTATGCAAGAATTTCAAAACATGTGTCTTGATTAAAAAAAAAAAAACTCACCAGATTTATGAACCTTAACCCCTCTAGTTTGAAATACAATATATTTTTTAAAATTATAAGTGCTCTTTAGTACTTTAGTAAATTTCGGGGTGAAGTGGAGGATAGCATCATGTATTTTATGATCATATGATCATATGATCTAAGTGGTTATACCATTTCAAAGTTACGTGCACAGGATCAGAAATTAACTCTATAGTTAAAACTGATAAAGCAGGGTTTTAAATCATTATTAAATTGCATGGAATCATCATAGTCTGAGGAGCTAGCTAGCTAACTGTAATTGGAATATATTCAATACTATTGTTAGATTGACCAGATTTGATAAATTTATTGTAGTAAAACTTTAACTGAGGTGTTCTGCATGCATAATTAGGCATTTTAAAATATTAAAATAAAACTTTTCATTTGAAATACGCATAAAAGTAAGAGCAATGTAACTGTAAAATCTCGGAAGCACAAGAAAATTTGACAATGTATCCCTAAATTCATTGCAAGATTCAGATGCTAAATTCAAGAAAATGCTGTTACCAGATTCTTTACAAAACAATAATACCTTTAAGAATGAATTATTTAATCCAAATTTAATAACATCTTAATTATATCAAAAGATTTGTTGAAATTGACAAGAGAATAAAAGTTTTCAGGCGACTTCCGGTTTACAAAAGAGCACTTCCGGTATTAAAATTGACTTTGGATTTATTAAAAGTGCTATAACTCTGGTTCTAAATGAGATAGAGGAAAAAGTTCAAGCGGTTATGTATAGATAACATATTGGATTTTAATCATATAATAAAATTTAAAAATTGATATTTTGGTCGAAATTCACGTTTTAAAGGTGTGCAGATGCCTTAAACCATTTCGTTCAGGTGCTAGTTAGTTTGTCTTGTTATTTTAAAAGTCTAACAAGCCTGTTCTCTCAAAACTTTTTTTCTATAGATTTTTTTTGGAATGTATCATGAAATTGAAAATGTATTTATAAAAAGTAGTTAAAATTATATGATAAAATACGAATATATAATGAACCTATTGATTCATTATTGTTATAAAACTTCCTTTATTAAAAATGCTCCAAAAGTATTTATTTTACACAAAATGAAGGATTTTTAAGTATAACATACATTTTAAAATCTAGAAAAATGTGATTATAAGTATTTAAAAATATTTAAAAAACAGATAAAAATAGGAAAATATTAGTGTTCCTAACAATTTTAACAGTACTGATGAATAATAACAATTTTAAGTACCGAATTAAGGAAAAATACGTTTTTAAATAAACTAATTTTAAATGAAGTTTAAGTTATCTACTATAAAGTAAACTCTTGATAAATTTAAAAGAAATGCCAGTTAGAAGTACGTATGAGGTGTTTTGAACAATCTTAAAATTACAATTATGTTGCTTAAGAAAAAAAAAGTTATGTTATTGCATTAAATTGCATTGTAAATTGCATTACAAATTGTATTAATGATCTGATTGTATTAACCCCTTCCGGTAAAATGACGAGTCTAGATCGTCATTGGTTTTTCATTCCATACCGCACAATGACGAGCTACACTCGTTATGCGACTAAAGTTACTGTTAAATATGATAATTAATTTAGTTTAAAATTTCTAGTATACTGAACTTGGCAACACTTTTGTTATTTGTGGAAATCACAAGGCACTATTGCATATTGTTTACTTAGAATTTCTTTATACAAGTCACTACCAATTTGATGAATCAGAATAAAAGAAAACCTACTAAAAAATGCCGTGTGTGTTACAAGAATCAAATTAGAAGTGAAACTCCCTGGCGGTGTAAACAATTCAGAATTCCTTTGCACTTTGTTTTGAAAAGTACCACTAGCTTGAAGACTATTATCTGTCTACACTATTAATGTTTTGCTTTAATATTTTCTTAATTTTACCGTTTCTGATATTATTTAACTCTATGTAAAAGTGGATTTTAATTAAGAATATGGAACAATTGTAAAATGAAACAAGTTTTTTAAATGAAAAATAAATTGTTACTTCATGCACAATTTTTCATTATTAAATCGCACCGGAAGGCGTTAATAGTCTTAAGTCTTACTTTTATGGTATAATAGTATTAAATTAAAAGACAATATATATAAAAAGTATGTTTTTGTCCTTATTTAATACATTTTATAAGTTGATATGGTATTTATAAATGCAAAATTTTCGTCTAAATTTGATTCAGTAAAAATCTATTATTGCCCTAAATATTTTGAAATTTTTCATGCTTACTTACCTGTAAAAGGCAATAAATATTAAACTGCGACGGCTAATAATCCAAAAACGTACGCATAATAATACAAAAATCGGAAAATCACTAACACTATTTTTTTTGGTGGGGAGGGGAATTTTGATGGAGTCCAGATCACTTCAGCCAAAATTTATGTAGCTCTATTCATGAATTCTTTAAAACAATCATTAAAAGAATAAACTCTTGCAATACCACTAAAGAATAGACTAAAGTAATTAACTTCCTGTGATAATCTAAAAGATGCTAAATCTGACTATTTTCATTTAAGCATAATATTCGTCTATTCTTAGAAATAATTTATCGTAAAGGAATTGTTAATAGCTATAGTCTCAGAAAATTATCGTATTATTTTTTATGATCTAGACGTAATAAGCAAATAAACTTTTATTTTTTACATAGTATGAGATTATATTGAATTGAATTTGTACTATATATTTATTGTATGGGTTTACATTTTTATTATTTTATTCATAGTTATTATTATCTTTCTGTTACACTGTATTGAACATTGAAAAAAATGATGTTCAACATTTTATGTTATATACGAGTATATATATTATTTTGTATTTCCCCATATAACCTTGCAATACAATTGTAACTAAAATATTATATTAAAATTCTTCATTAAAGTACGTATTTCCCCTCCTCCCAATATGTGGGAACTATGGCAGAATGGTTTGGGTGCTGGGCTTCGGAACCAGAGTTCGTGGGTTCGAGTCCCATTGTGGCATGGATATTCGTAGCCGTTCGGAATCGGGTTTAAGAAGTAGGTCCCCGTCTCATTATCCCTAATGTTGCAAAATGTAGACCGTAGCGCTCCAAACCAAACCAAACAAAATCTCCCAATATGTCTTTTTTAGTAGACCACAAACCCGTTTAATTAAACGGTTGTAAGTATGGAGACAGTTCTTCACAGTCTACAGTACTTCGAATAAAGTAAAGTAGTTGATTAATGTTTATTGTTTAGAAGAATCAGAGAGAGAAAATGGGATTTTCTTCCTGGTCCAATCGGATTGCTCCTTTGGGTGTACCACAACTGGAAAGAGATACCCAGATATCTCAAAACAACACGATGAGGAATATATATTTAACGAAAAATCGTGGCATGAATACGTAAATGGAAGCACAATGTGACTGAAATTAGATTATTTAGCATCTGGCAGGGTGCTAAAAGATGGATTTTACAAAAAGTTAAACAGAATGGAAATATTTTTATACGCATTTCATTTACGCAAATTTTTACTTCGTGAGTAGATTCACTGAAAACAGTGAAACTTGACTTTCAAGTTATAAATGATGATAGGACTGAATCGTGACTGTTTCATATTAACCTTTTCCCACAATAGCTCTCGATAGCCAAAATCTCTGAGTTCCACAGGTGCCGAAGATATCTAAAAAAATTCTTTTCCCCCTAGAGCAGTGATTCTCAACCTGTGGGGCGCGCCCCCCTAGGGGGGCGCGAGCACACTAATGGGGGGGCGCGAGCATATACAAGAGAAAATGTTATTTAAAAAAATTGATTAAGTGACTGAAAGTAAAGAACACACACACACATACAAAACAAAATACATTTCGACATATTTAATAATTAACTTATTAAATTAAAACAACTTACTAAATTAAAAACAAATTTAATAATTATTAGTGACTTCCTTGGGCCTGTCTTTCAGAGCAAAGTTTTTCGAAGGAGAGTTTAATATTAGAAATAGACACTCTCAGTTCTTTTTCTATATTTAGCTGAGATCTATATTTTGTCTTCAAAGAAGCCACCGCAGAAAATCCAATTTCACAAAGGTAAGATGTTGAAAATGGTAGTAGAATGCGAAATGCCCTTGTTTTTAGTGCAGAAAACTCATCATCCACTCCTGCCTAAAATTCAAAGAGTGGTTTATTACTAAATTGTCTTTTGGTTTCGCCGCTTGCCGTGAAGTCTATGAAGGTTTCTTCCTCTTCAATTGAGAGTCCTTCGGGAGTATTTTGAAATGGATCCCTCACCCACTTGTAACTTGATATCAGTTTGTCGTCAGCAAGAAAGTACTTTTTAAAATTCTTTGCTAGCATTGCTAAAGGATTTTCAATGGTTGCAAAAACAACTTTTACATGTTGTTCTTCAGCCTTGTAAGTTTTAATACAATCATTCAAATTTGCAAACATTGTTAAGTTTTCTTGCTTTAAATTTCTGCTCCACAATTCCAATTTCCTACAAAAAGCATTAATTTTATCACTCGTATCCAATATATGTGTATTTGCTCCTTGCAGATGAAGATTCAAGTTATTTAATTTCTCGAATATGTCGACCATGTAGCTCAATTTCATCACAAATAAACTATCGCGAAAATTCTCAGCTTCCGGTCTGTTTTCCTCTTCTAGGAAAACGGCGATTTCTTCTTTTAATTCATAAACACGTTGCAAAAATTTCCCTCGTGATAACCATCTTGCCTCGCAATAAAATAGTAACGCTGAATGTACTGCACCCATGTCTTTACAAAGTGCGGAAAAGATTCTTGATTTCAGGGGTCTCATTTTTATATAATTTACTATGGTTACAACCGTAGTTAACACAATATTCAAACCAGGACTCATTTCTTTGGAAGCCAAAGCTTCTCTGTGGATCATGCAATGTGTCCAGACGCACTGTGGCGATTTTTGTTTCACAAGTGCTTGAATACTTTGGAATCTTCCGGACATAGAACGAGCACCATCGGTGCATATTCCGACGCAATTTTTCCATTCTATGTTTGCCTCGTTCATAAAATCATTTAAGATAGCAAATAATGCGAGTGCTGTTGCTTTGAGTTCTATTGGTTTGCAGAAAAGTAATTCTTCTACTACTGACAAATCATCACAAAATCTAACATAGGCAATGAAATGAGCATCTTTATTACTATCTGTTGCCTCATCGAGTTGTATTGAAAACAATTTGTCACGCAACTTCGACAAAACCTGACACTCTACATCTTCAGCTATATCAGCAATTCGACGGGCAACAGTATCATTTGAAACAGGTATAGACTGCAATTGTTTTGCAAAATTATCTCCAAACATAATTTCTACAATCTCAATTGCGGCTGGCAAAATAAGCTCTTCACCAATGGTGTGAGGCTTTTTACATCTGGCTATTTTATATGAAAGTTTGTAAGAGGCAATTAAAGCTTTTTCATTCATAGACAAAGATTTTTAAACAATGATTTTTGCTTTTCATATGATTTTAATTTTAATTCGAAGAATTCTCTGGGTTTGTTTACGTACTCACTATGAAGCGTTTCCAAATGTCGTTTAAGTTTATTAGGTTTCATGCTGTCTGCCGCCAACATTTTTGAGCAAATGATACACAGGGGCCTTTCTTCTTCATTTACTTCAGTACTAGTGAACCCAAAATTTAAGTATTCTTGAGAATATTTTCTTGATTTTATTTTCGGAACCACGCTCGTCTGTGTACTTGTTGATGCTTGTCTATCGTCTAATGCTCGCTTACGTCCGCTTAAAAATTTATCCATGATTCTGCATAAGTCTGCTGCCGTGAATATTTAATACCTTGAATTGCAATTACACGAAAATATATATAACATACACATTAAGAATAGATTCAATAGCGATAAGAAGGATCGACTCGAATGAGATTGTCTGGAATTGAAATTGGCGTCATAGAACTTTCTCCTTCTCCCTATGAGAAAACATTTGTTCACATCTGCGCACGCTCCTAACTTAACTTTTAAGCTGACCAGACAAATTCCAGACAAATCGAAACTTCTCGCGAAACCGTGAGAATGCCCGACATGGCGGGACGCAAAAGCAATAAAAAGGCATAGGATTATTGTTTTTTCAATGTTGAGTATCAGTGTTGCAAAATGTCAATAAATTTCCGTATTCTTGGTAATTTGCAAAGTTTAAAATTAAGGTTGTAGTGCAGGTTTATCGCCATAATGCTCAAAATACATTATTATTGTATACATTTTATTGTACGCGGTGGGGAGGGGGGCGCGATGAAAATTATGATTGAAAATTGGGCCGTGAATACTAAAAGGTTGAGAAACATTGCCCTAGAGGCTTAGCATATATATAGGGGTGTAATGCTATGTTCTAGGGGGTTATATCCGCAGGTAATGCTGATAGCGGTAAACAGAGATTAAATATAAATATCCAATTTTTGCAGATATTTTCTCTTGAGGTTTTTACAACTCGTCGAGAAAAAATATTTGTTACTTGAGAGCGTGAAACAGTTCATTGCTTCTATTGATTTTGAACTTGTTTACTTAGATTAACAGATAGAAAAAAAAGACGGGGGGGACATACAAATGTTTGTCTATTGGGCTGGGAAAGAAAATTCATTTGAAATTTTAGAGTAGGGGTTTAAAAAGCTAATACTATGTCTGTGATGACCTGTGATTTATTTTAAATAATTTTATTTTTAATAACCTTAGTAAAAATTACTGCAATACATTAACATTTATTATACATGTGAAAATATTAACTACAATAGTTATTTCGTTTAAAATTTCGATTGCAAAAATAATCCATTTTTGTATTTTGATAATAATGATGATCACAATTAAAGAAGAAAAAAATCTTCGATTTCTGGCAATTTTGTTTTTCAAATATATTTCACAGACAAGGGGTTAACCATTTTAAAAAGCACTGCATATTAAAATACTTTCCAATTTGAGATTGATTTAAAAATTTTATTTATTGAAATTATCAGATTAAATTGGTTTAATTTTAACTATCCTTTTTTTTAAGATATATAGTTACTATCACTTGATAGGTTTATTACAATCTTAAAAATTTAAGGAGCAACCTTCCTTTTAAGACTTAAGATCTTAATCATAATACTTTGATTCTGTGAATTATAAAATATATTTTCTGCTTTTAAAATAAATTGTTTATTCGTTTATTAGCTCTAACTTTAATCTATTGGTTTAATTTTAACATTTACTGTACTACATACTTTTTAAATAACATAAAAAATACACCGATTGAAAACAATCGAAATTTAGTTAGCCGCGAGATAAATTTTGAACAATAGACCTTAAAAACAAAATTTTATACAAAATTATATTTGGTTTATATATTATTCATTGGAAAATATCTGTTTAATTTTAGAAATATGATTCTGCTTAACTGTATCTGACGCGTTAAATTAAAAAATACAAAAACTTTTTAGAAAAATGAAAACTAAAAAATTGCTTTTATCATGCTATAAAATAATATATTACTCGTATTAATTTAATTGATTATTCAAAGAATCATTATTATTATTTAATTATCAAAAAAATGAAAAACATAATTAGTTTCCACTTGATATAAAAAATTAACCTCTGAGCTATAAATTTTAAAAGTTATCTTTTAATTAATTGAATTTCTCGTTTTCACACTACGACTTTTTTTATTAATGTATTCCTACATATAACAAAGTCTAATTTTTATACAGTAAAATATATACAGTTGAGAATATGATTATTTGAAAATTAGCAATTTTTTTTATTTTATGTTGAATAAAATGGATTATTATTCTGAAGGGTTTACAACTCCAAATTTACTATGCCTACTTAATTTTTCTTATTTCATTTCATACTGTGGTAGATAACATTTATATATTTTGTACATAATAAAATCCAGACAAGGAATTATAGAAATGGATCAAATGAACCAAAGCTTATGTGCTACAGAAATTAACTTAATGAAACATTCTTTTAAGTCTCCATCTAAGTCTCACCTTTATTGTTATAACCATATTATGGGGTTATTAATTTCAGTAACTTATTAGTTTCCTTGTTTATTAATTTATTAATTTCCCGTGTTATGTTGTTCTTATTAATTTCTTTTTGTCTCTGGGGATATGATAAGATGATACCAATAAAGAGAAAACCAGCTTAAGATAAAAATTTAAATATTTTGAATTTGTCAATACGTATATTTGACTTAACTTCAGATAGGTCCATTAAAATTTTATTAAGAAAATAAGTCGTAACTATTTGAAAATTCCATAATAAAAACTTATAAGGATCGTGTCTTTTATTATTTTTCCCGAAGGGGAAAGAGCGGTACAGCAACTATACAGTAAATATTTTACTCTCCGTTATTGCATTGCACAATATTTAAATTTCGGCTTTAATGATGTCAAAATGATATAAAAATTTATATTTATAAATGTTTACGTTTTTCAACGTGCAACCGAAAAAAGAGTGTTTTATGTATGAAATATAGCACAACATATGGCAGAAGAAATATGTCACTCCGAAGCTATTATTTAAGTTTTGGTATTTCAAATTTGATTAAAATTTAATTTAAAGAAAAAAGAAAGAATTAGAATATTTAAAATAGAAAACATTAAAACACATCTTGGAATAAAGATCATTATTATAATTCCCAAACGATTGAATTTCAAGTTTAGATTATACCTTAAAACAATTAACATATCCAATGTAGAGTAATATTGATTATTGCTTCTCCAAATAAATTATTTATTCTTACTTTAATAATAATTAAAAATACACACACACACACACACACATATATATATATACATATATATATATATATATATATATATATATATATATATATATATATATATATATATATATATATATATATATATATATATATATATATATATATATATATATATATATATATATATATATATATATATATATATATATATATATATATATATATATATATATATATATATATATATATATATATATATATATATATATATATATACATATATATATACATATATATATATATATATATATATATATATATATATATATATATATATATATATATATATATATATATATATAACTATATATATAAATGTATATATATATATATATATATATATATATATATACATATATAAATGTATATATATGTATATATATATATATATATATATACATATATATATATATATATATATATATATGCTTGTGTGTGTGTATGATTAAAATATATCTAGATAAAATTTTAATTTTAGTTTTGATACAAATAATTTTAATTCGTATAATATTTATAAGTTAATTATTAAAATATTAAACAATTTACTTTTAAATTACGTTGATGTTTTAACGATCATTACAAATACATGCTTTGGTATGAACTTGACCTTCCTTTACGTCATGGTCGATGTTAAAAATGTATAAAACACTTCCTCAAGCAAGTTACCTGAATTTTTTATCAACATCTAAACTAATTTCCTATTTTGAGAGTTTCAAAATAGAGTTTCAGTGTTTATTTGTTCCAGGAATGGAAACGTGATAAGAAAGATAAAGACAAAATTATCTGCCAATAGTTAGAGCAATGCCTGCTTCAGAAAATTGGATAGTAATCCGAAAACACTTTTCCTGAAACTTTGCCAAACTAGCCTCTCTACCATTTACAGAAAACATCATCTGATATATGTATTTAAAACTCCCCGGCTCTGTCAAATCATTATTAGTTCCGGAAGATATGACATACATTTATCTTTTGGGAAAACGTATGATAATGTAATCTCGATTATGGCTCAAGGCAAATATGTAAGAAACCAATATCATTAATGCGTAAATATAAAAAGGTTTACTAGGCTGATTGTGTTTGTGTTTGTATATTTTGGATAGAAAATTTTTATTTCATTTATTCATAATTTTGTTTAACACAGTGATTCTTGTACATAATATATACCACGAAAATATTTTAAATAAATGAATTAGGATGTAAATAATTTTACAATATAAAACTTTTTTCAGATATAAAAAATATCTTTAAACAATTAACATGTCCAATGTTGAGTAATATTGATTATTGATTATTGTTTCTCTAAATAAATTATTTATTCTTATTTTAATAAGTATTATTATGTATAAATATGTATATATATATATATATATATATATATATATATATATATATATATATATATATATATATATATATATATATATATATGTATATATATATATATATGTATATATATGTATATATATATATATATATATATATATATATATATATATATATATATATATGTATATATATATATATATATATATATATATATATATATATATATATATATATATATATATATATATATATATATATATATATATATATATATATATATATATATATATATGTATATATATATATATATATATATATATATATATATATATATATATATATATATATATATATATATATATATATATATATCTGTGTGTGTATCATTAAAGTATATCTAGATAAAATTTTAATTTTAGTTTTGATACAAATAATTTTAAATTCTTATAATTTATATAAGTTAAGTGTTAAGGTATTAAACAATTTACTGCAAGCATTTGTATGTACTTGACCTTCCTTTACGTCACAGTCGATGTTAAAAATGTATAAAACACTTCCTCAAACAAACTACCGGAATTTTGTATCAACATCTAATCTAATTTCCTATTTTTGTAGTTTCAAAATAGTGTTTCAGTGTTCATTTTTCCAGGAATAGATACGTGATGAGAAAGATAAAGACAAAATTATCTGCAAATAGTTAGAGCAATACCTGCTTTAGAAAATTGGATAGTAATCCGAAAACACTTTGCCTGAAACTTTGCCAAAATAGCCTCTCTACCATTTACAGAAAACATCATCTGATCTAAGTATTTAAAACTCACCAGTTCTGTCAAATCATTATTAGTTCCGGAAGATATGACATACATTTATCTTTTGGGAAAACGTATGATAATGTAATCTCGATTATGGCTCAAGGCGATAATATTCATATAATTTAAAATAGTAACTGATTAAATGAATTGGTAAAAGGAATGACGTCACGATACTAGAAAAGTTATTTTTACCTATTTATTATGGGATAAATTCATAAATTTAATCGCCTGCTCTCAACCGGGGTAATAAGGGCTTGAAATTGTGGTATTAAACTCTCGAAAAGGGGGAAAGGGGATTTCGAACGTCTTAATGACGACAGTATTTTTCGCTGTAATAGGAAGCATATTTATACCAATTTTTTTTTTACAATCGGATCGATAAGTTAGGAGAAGATAACCTTTACTCCCTTTAAATTTTGATAACCCTAACACATCAATAATCCACAATGGATAGCTCTATCTATTCCAGGTCCAACCGCTTCATAAATTCGAGGACAATTGGGCAAACAGGCTATTATTATATAGGAGATATGAATTTTCCATGCTAATCAGTATTAACTGTTTTAAGTATATTATAAACAAGTTTGATGTAATTTGGGTCTTTGCGGTCTTCATATTGCTACAAGAGCTCTAATAACATCAAGATGTGCTGCTACAAGCCAATTCTGAACAGTACGAATAATTACATATACAGGAGGATTCAGAATCACTAACTCTGGTACCAAAGATTACGATATTTAAACAAAAAATAACGTTAATGCAGGGGAATGTAATAATTGCTTAATACAGTATACTGTATATAGAAAAAAACCTATATGCTGCCATTAATATCACGCGCCATACAGTGACTGTGACTTTTCGATTATGCACTCTTGCACTTTTTTCCCTCCTGATAACAAATTTAAAGAACATAAAGTAAAAGAAATTCAAATATTTTCTTAGTGAATAAGATATTAAGTATAAAACATAAAAATAAATACAAAAATGTTTTAAACTTTTGCGCAAAGTTGGTTACTTGATTTAGTAACCATTTTTAGATGTCTGAACACATAATGGTACTATGGGTTACAGTACCAAATTAATTCTAATTTATTCAGAATTACTGAAGCAGGCGTTGACTTTATCCTTCGTTTGGTTTGCTTCTGTGTCAAAACCTTAATATCTTCCTGAAAACTTTGATGCGTATAGGAAAATAAATATATAATCATTCTATGTGAATAAAACTTAATATTAAATATAAATGTCAAAATATTTAAAAAAATTGTTTTACATATTTATATGGATTACTGATTTTTGTTCATCCACCATTTCTCCTATCTCTGTATCTAAATATATAGAAATACCACTGGTATCACAATAATTTAAA
>CM063511.1:109681711-109724211 GCA_032207245.1 Pardosa pseudoannulata
TGAACAATAATTAAAAATTATTTATTGTAGTGAATATTTTAAATCTCCACAGGTAATATGCTCCTAATTTCTTTTATCTTCAAAACATTCTTTTGAATCACACCATTTTATGTATGCTACAGTATTCAAATGATAACTTCTTTAATTTTAATTTCACAACTTTTCTAATTATACTTATATTGCTACATTGATGGCGGCCTTAAGGTAAAGTTTAATAGAAGGATATAATCACGAAAACAGTTAAATTGTCAAATGAAAATTGTTAATTGACAATGAAAGAACAATACAATATAATTTTGTTTACATACGTTGCTAACAAAATAAATACAAATTGTACAAAGCGACCCACACACTATCAGTTATACATACTATGCAGTTTTCAAGTGTGACATCATATTTCAAAAACAAACTGTACAAACTCTGCAGTTTGCACCGGGATTTCTTTGGGGTCTTTCAATTTGAGCAGTAGAACCTCTTTTAATACAATCACTGCACAGTTAACTGAGTAAAGACGCAGTTTACTCATTAATTGTTTGGTTTGGGAGCTCTACGGTCTACTTTTTGCAACACGACGGCTAATGAGACCGGGACCTACTGCTTAAAGCCGATTCCGAACGGCTACGTACATCCATGCCATAGTGGGATTCGAACCCACGAACTCCGGTTCCGAAGGCCAGCACCCTAACCATTCGGCCATCGTTCGGCCATTACTCATTAACTCACAGCTTTCAATATGATCAGTATTTCGAAAAAAATGCTTTTATTCAACCTTACCGTTTACTTCTAGATCTTTTGGATAAACAGAACACTTCTTATTCAAGACAGATTATAAAAAAATGTAAACGGATAGATAATCCATAGCATCGGTTCCTATTTTAGAAAAAAAAGTGCAAAATGGTTAGCAATTTATAAAATCCTGTTCCTCTAGCAAAAATGTTTATGTACCAAACGTACTGTATGGAAAGTGTTTCACCCTTAGCACTTTTTTCATAGCTAAATTCCTCATTTAGTATTTATCTCACTTTAACTGAGTAGTTGGACTGATGGTATGTAAGCAGCTTAAGAAACTACTCTTAAGAGAATATTGTATGTAAAGAAACACTTTTATAAATTATTAACTTAGGCTTTTGACATGCTGTGATAACATAACCTACGGTTTAAATGAATTAATCACTTTATTGCTTTTTTTAATCAGGTAAGAGCCGTAGTAGTTTAGTCGGTAAAAGTAAATATTTCATAACTTGAGGGTTGCAGGTTCGTTAACGGTGACTAGGGTATATAAAATAGAGTCTTGGTCAGAATGTCTTGCAAATTCTGAAAAGGTATTCCTGGGGGTGTCTAGGCAAGGATGGGGGTCTTCTGCTTAGTCCCTGCTTCTAAATTGCGGGGATCCATTTGAACTAAAACGTATTTTCACTCTATTGATTCTCGTCAAACAAAAGGCGCCCCCTCGGCCTAAATTTGTGTGGCCTCTGGCCTAAGCACTTGGTTCATTCAAATTACATTGGAAATTACAACACAACAAAATACGGTAATATTATGAAAATTTAATTTCAAATGAAATTTATGTTTGAATTTAAAATTTTCATTTTAACGATGACTTTTGAACGATTCCTTTAAAATAGTTTTTAAACATTCCTTATATAAGTTAAAATAAATATGTACATTAAATTTAGACTTATCTTCCATTACTATGAAACTCAATCTATATTTTGAAAAGTACGAATTTACCTTGAAATTAAACGTACTATCGAAAAATATTTCAGTTAAAAGTACTATTTAGTACATCAAAATAGCATACTGTTCAAAACCTTATTTTAGATATTTTTAGTAACAACAAGACAAAAAGAAAGAAAATTAAAAATTAAAACTCAATGAAGCAAAAACATTTAAAAAATATTAAAATTTTCTTAAGTTTGGATTCTTAAAGAAAGTCATCTCATTTTTAATATTTTTAAATGCAGTTATTTTATTTTCTCTCAAGTGTATACATGCAGTAAATTTGACAAAACTTTGAGTTAATATTTTACAAATAGACTTTGTAATATCCACTGTCTCTTCAATAAACAAACACGTTCTAACCCAATGGATTTTTATATAACATTTACACATAATTTCTTATATACTTCTTAATATTTTCTCTACTATTTCTTTTAGTAATTTTTAGTTGTTATAACATTTAACCACATTATAATTCAGTATAAAAATGTTTACCACTTTTAGTTTACTTCCGCAACTTTTTTAACTGTTACGGAGCTTCTTACGCAGATAAACGTTTTAGGTGGAATTTAATATTCAGGATAGATTTACGAAAGAATTTACAATAGAGATAAAAAGATAAAAACTATGATGGGGCGAGCAGAAAATGAAAATTTTATCTAAAACGGTTTAAAGAGAACTTAGTAGTATCGAGAAGGTTTTACACAAAAAGCCGAAATTCTATTTTATTTATTCACAACTTCCTTTTCTTGAAGTGGGTATAATTTCTTTTCCTCCGCTACAAAGCCTCTTATAGAATTCTTCCACCATTTTTTGGTTAGAACTGTGTGAGAAGAAAAGTTAATTTTTAATGCGTAGAAACGTGATGCAATGTGGTAAGTAGCGTTTTGTGTAATAGGCCTGGTGATATTATATATTCTACTACTGAGACGTTTTTCCGGACACGTAAGTCTGTTATTACTTTCATCAATATTAAAATATAAAACATCTATACGCGGAAGGTCTAAAATAGAAGTGTGGAGTTACATAAATAACTAGTCTCTCCGTACTCAGCATTTGAATTGGATAATTCAGTTTATTAAAGAAAGATCATGTTTACTTCAAAACTAGCATATAGCAACAAATGTTTTTTGTAAAACCAAAAAATGTTTCTTTAAAGTAAAATTTAATTGTCATGTACGAACTATGTGACGTCTGAAAAATACTATTTAATACTAGCATATAACCAGCGATATGGCGGGATCATTATACTGTTTAATTTTCCAGAATTGTAAAGTACCCTATGAGGCAGGTAATAAAATGGTTTGCTTTTTGGCTGAGAATTATCTGGTACAGGACCAATAATTTGTTTATCTTTACTGGCCACATGTTAGTTTGCAAATTTAATTTATCTTGTTATATTACGTGATGGGATGGACCGCAGACGTTTTAATATTGACAGTGATTATTTGGTGGCATATATGAATGATGTCCCAAATTTAGAGAACCGATTGCAAACAGCGTGGTGATGTGTAAAAAACAAACACACAACAAACTTAATTGTCAAAGATATATAACTTAATCAAAGATATAGAACTGCGTGTGAAGAAAAGTTAATTTTTAATGCGTAAAAACGTGATGCAGTGTGGTAAGTAGCGTTTTGTGTAATAGGCCTGGCGATATTATATATTCTACTACTGAGACGTTTTTCCGGACACGTAAGTCTGTTATTACTTTTATCAATATTAAAATATAAAACACATGTATACGCGGAAGGTCTAAAATAGAAGTGTGGAGTTACATAAATAACTAGTCTCTCCGTACTCAGCATTTGAATTGGATAATTTAGTTTATTAAAGAAAGATCATGTTTACTTCAAAACTAGCATATAGCAACAAATGTGTTTTGTAAAACCAAAAAATGTTTCTTCAAAGTAAAATTGAATTGTCATGTACGAACTATGTGACGTCTAAAAAATACTATTTAATAGTAGCATATAACCAGTCAAATGACGGGATCATTATACTGTTTAATTTTCCAGAATTGTAAAGTACCCTATGAAGCAAGTAATAAAATGGTTTGCTTTTTGGCTGAGAATTATCTGGTACACTCCCAATAATTTGTTTATCTTTACAGACCGCATGTTAGTTGTCAACCTTAATTTATCTTGTTATATTACATGAGGGGATAAACAGCAGACGTTTTAATATTGACAGTGTTTATTTGGTGGCATATATGAATGATGTCCCAAATTTAGAGAACCGATTGCAAACAGCGTGGTTATGTTCAAAAACAAACAAATGAACAATCTTAATTGTCAAAGATATATAACTTAAATGCTAGATGTTTATTACTGTGTGAAATAGACTCCTAGACGTTTATGAAAATAATTTGTTGTTAACCCTCCGAGTGGAACACATCTAGAAAAAAATGTCAGTGTCCAAAGATTTGTATGATTTTTATCTTCACCCTTTGTCGACTAGAATGGAATATGGTTTGGTTTTTGGAGCGCTACGGTCTACTTTTTGCAACACGAGGGCTAATGAGACCGGGACCTACTGCTTAAAGCCGAATCCGAACGGCTACAAACATCCATGCCATAGTGGGATTCGAACCCACGAGCTCCGGTTCCGAAGGCCAGCACCCTAACCATTCGGCCATCGTTCGGCCAAATGGAATATGGAAAACAAACCCTCGTTATTCTCCCTTTACTTCCGGTTATATATAGATATATAAACAGATATTACAAGTTGTTAATTTTTAACCCACATAAAACAATTCAGGTCTGGAATATTATCCCATAATAAATAATGGATTCTAAAAGTACAAATAAAAATATTCGTTGGGAGACTTATTTATATTTTTTTACGAAAGTCATCCAAGATATTTAAGGGATCCAATTAAAGTTACATCTGTTACGACAAACGAAATACTTCGAAATAGAGATTTGCAAAGTCATGAAATGCTATCAGCCTCTTTGTGCCTAGGGGGGTATGGTTGCATCCCTCAAGAAATGTCAGTAAAAGAGGGGTGCAGTTCCTAAAACTAGACCGGACCCTCCTACCTCAAAACTTCATGGAAAAAAGCACTGGCAAAAGTGTACGTTACATCCATTTTCGGAGCTTTTTTGGGGGTCAAAAATTGTACGTTTTGAAGACATCATCGGTTTGGCGGAATTGTACGTGTGAACCGCCTAATGGGTTAAAACCAGTCATAAAATTCCCATTGCAACAAAAAATAATTGATGATTAAATTTAAATTTATTACATATGTACCTAATCTATTATTTAAGCCAAATGTAAACGAAAATTATTTACGTAATATCAAAATTCAGTGATTAAACGTAATAAAATAATGCAAACGATATTTAAATAAATTAAAATAACAAATGACTAAATGAGATGGTTAAAGAAATGACGCCATGATGCTAGAGAAAATGCTATTTTCATCTACTTAAAAATCATAACTGCTGAATTTAATCATCGCCTGCTCTTAACCTGAGAAAATAGGGCTCGAAATAATAGCGTTTAACGATCGAAAATGGGGGAGGTTCGGATTTCAAATGTTTTTGAACTCTCTTTGAATTCTTGAAACCCTAACTTATCAAGAATCCAATATGGATGCTTCTATCCATTACAGGTCCAACCTCTTCATATATTCGAGGACACATGGAGAGGTAACGAAGGATATTATTATATAGGGGATAGTATTATGATTAATTACATTAACTACAAAAGCCATTACAAAATAAAAAAAATCTCATATATATGTAACAATAAGTTACATTCGGTTTTTTTTTTTACCTCTTCCAGTGAGTCATTGTCAAAAACATACCAGAACAGAACCGGTTTGAGCTAGAAACACACTTTTGACTTCTCCCAATCAATAGAAGGGTCCGGTTGCCTGGGGGATTCTGACCCCCTGCCGTTATGGAGTATACCCCTGTCTTATTTTTTAGAGGATTGTGTTGTTACAAAAGGAGAGAAGAGTGTGAACGCTGCTAGCATCCGCGGCTTGCGGGATACACATTTTTTGGAGTGTCAAAATGTTAAAAAAAACGACGCCATGATGGCTAGACCGACGTCGAATCCAGATGTTGGAACAAAGGCTCTTTAACAATAAATATCTCCAATAGAAAAACAAAGTTCCAACATTAAGGAAATAACCTAGGAATGTCTACCCGACATTACATGCAGGTTCAGTTCTAAAAAATCTACCATAACACAAAACATATCATATAAGCTTCTCATTTCGCTCATATCAAACAGATGAGTACCAGAAAAATAAACAATGTAGGCGTGCTTACCTGGGTAGTAATGCTGGAATAGGAGATCCACTGTAAAGTGACAGCCATGGGACCTTTACTCTACACCTAAACTTAACCCTCTAAGCGGTTCGCACGTACAATTCCGCCAAAGTGGTTGTCACGTACAATTTTCGACCTCCGAAAACGTTCCGAAAAGGGTTGTATTGTACATTTCTGCCAGTGTTTTCCCCATGGAGTTTTGAGGTAGGAGGGTCAGGTCGATTGTTTAGGAACTGCACCCCTCTTTGACTGACATTTATTGAGGGATGCACTCCTACTCCCTGAGGCACATAGATGCTGATAGCTTTTCATGGCTTTGTAAATCTCTATTTTGAAGTATTTCGTTTGCGGTAACAGATGTATCTCTAATTGAACCACTTAAATAGTTTAGATGACTTTCATAAAAAAATATAATTAATTCTCTTAAAGAATATTTTTATTTGTAATTTTAGAATCCATTATTTCTTATGGGATGATCTTCGAGACTTGACGAGCTTTATGTGTATTAAAAATTAACAATCTATTATGTCTATTTATATACCTATTTATTACCGTATGTAAAAGGGACAATAACGAGGGTGGGTTTCCCGTATTCCAATCTAGTCGACAAAGGGTGAAGTAAAAAATCATAGAACACTTTAGTCACCGACACAATAGAACTTTAGCGTACTTTTTGGAGAGTTTTTTTCCTCAATGTGTTCCACTCGAAGGGTTAAATATATAACGCAAACTAGGATTTTTTATATTTTATTCCACGCACAGTACGACATATTTACAGGGGATTTAGCCCTTTTCCCCGTTAGACAAAGCACACACATATACCACACAAAAACAGAAATCACAACAACTTACATAACTAAGAACTAACTAAAAATCAAAAAACAACATTCCTTAGAACAGTCTGTTCCTCTTTTTCTTGGAATACCTGGCGCCATCTATTGGCACTATAGACAACTAACGTCAATTACGCAACACCAGAGGAGTATCCCCTTTCTACAAATGATAAGTTGTATTCCAGTTTTATTCCTTAGGCATTTATTCAATTTCATAAAATTACTCAATCAAGACATAATTGTCCATGTGGTTTTTTAATCAGATTAAATTTCTTCTTTCTCAAACACTAGGCTAACGTAACATTATTTTTACAATATGTAAAAGAGAAATGCATTGTGTTTCAATTCAATTTCCGTGATTAAATTATTCTTTTTGCAGTCACTTTCCTTTTTAAAATGTTTGTAGTCTCGGAGTGGTTTATGTTGTCACCGTTAACGGAATGAATATTGATACAAAATAAGTTTTATTTTATAGCATATTGAGATTTAGTTTGTCACAAACAATTTTGTACATTCCCCTAGAGTAGAAAAACCAGAATGCTATGACCCGACTCGGCTTGTCACGAATTGAAAATTCTTATTTATTT
This sequence comes from Pardosa pseudoannulata, assembly GCA_032207245.1. Classification (NCBI taxonomy): domain Eukaryota; kingdom Metazoa; phylum Arthropoda; class Arachnida; order Araneae; family Lycosidae; genus Pardosa; species Pardosa pseudoannulata. The sequence goes on from CM063511.1 coordinate 109,689,136, forward strand.
GTTGACGAGGAAAACACACGTAACTTGAACATATCGCTCCACTATGCAATTTTAAAACTCTTCAATTAATCAAATATTTATAACTTCACATTATCTCATCATACAGCTGAACAGCGACATTTTTTTTCAATACCAATCTAAACCAAATAAACTTCTCCGCCCTAAGTAGAAGTTTTTGTCCTTTAAACATCTTACGCTAGAATAAAAAGTTGTAGTTATTTACAGGTTACTAAATGTCCGCAGACCTGCGAGAGGCCCGTCATGATTTGAGTCATTTTAGTCAACCATAGTTATTATATGTTTAATATATGTCAATATTAAAACGTCTGCTGTCCATCCCATCACGTAATATAACAAGATAAATTAAGGTTGGCAACTAACATGCAGTGAGTAAAGATAAACAAATTATTGAGCGTGGACCAGAGAACTATCAGCCAAATATAAAAACCATAGAGTACTTTATAATCCTGGAAAATTAAAAATTTTAATGATCCAGTCATATGACGGGCAATATGCTAGTTTTGAAATAAACACTATCATCATATTGTAAACTAAATTATCCCATTGAAATGCTGGGTACATAGTGAGTAGTTATTTATTTAACTCCATAATTCTATTTGAGACCTTCAAGCACTACAATGAGAGACTACCAAGAAGAGTCACAGAGGTTTTTTAGAACGAGTAAAGAACATTTACACAAGTTCTGATCATGGGGAGGGCTGAATAATATAAAAATTCACTCATGTAAACAAAAAAGTTTTCATTAGAAAAACAAATTCTAACGTATGCATCAGACTAGCATAATATATCTCTAGAGACAAAAGCCCTATTGTTGCAGTAGACGATTGGCAGTCGAAACGACTGTTTTCAATTTTCATTATAAATGACTTTTACGAAGACAATGAGAAAATTTTATTATCTAACATGTGAGTATAATTAATGCATAAATTCAGTTACTAGGAATTTACAAGTTTAGGGAATAGAAGATTATAGGGATATAATTAAATACTGGAGCAATCGCCCTATGGGATACTATAAAATTGCTGAGATATGAATTTCAAAAATTGCTTTTGGGCGACATATTAATACAATAGTATGCTTAATGACTTTAGTTCGGTATACAACATCACCATTACTCCTAACAAAGTTATAAATGGGCGTGATAAATGACTAAATTAAAATCCAGATGAAAATCATAGTCAAATAGTTACTTGAATTTTATAAAATGTTTAGCATATACAATGTTATATATGTATATATTTATCTGTCTGTAAATCTATCTATCTATCTATCTATCTATGCATATATCTGTGTATCTATCTACCTATGTATATATATGTATGTATGTCTATCTATCTATGTATATATCTGTCTGTCTGTCTGTCTATCTACCTATCTATATATATATCTGTCTGTCTGTCTGTCTATTTATCTCTCTCTCTCTCTCTCTCTCTCTCTCTCTATATATATATATATATATATATATATATATATATATATATATATATATATATATATATATATATATATATATATATATATATATATATATATATATATACACTGTCTACCAATAAGTATTTGGACACTTGTGATAGAAAACAAAAACTAACTTAATTCAAAATCAATAGTTGGTAGAGCCTCCACAAGAGGCAATTACAGCGTGAACCCTCCGGGGCATATTTTCCACAAGTCTTTATTACAGATAGTGGTATTGTCTTCCACTCTGCTTAGAGTAGACATACAAATTCCTTCACCGATTTTGGACTGGTAGTTCACCCCTTAATTCGGCGATCCAACTCGTCCCACAGATTCTAGATAGGGTTTAAGTCTGGGCTCTGGGCAGGCAAGTCCATTCGATAAACTCCATTGGCACCATACCAAGCCTTGGTTTACCTCGAAACATGGCAACTGGCATTGTCGTCCTGAAAGTAATAGAGGTCCAACACTTAAAACTGCCACAACGTAGGAAGCACATTGCCATCCAAAAGAGTGCAGTAGGCATCGGCGTTGAGCTTACCATGAATGGGGACCAAGGGTCACAGTCCATACCAGGAGAAACACCCCCAGACCATAATTCCACCTCAGCCTAACTTGACTGTTGGCACAATGCATTCTGGCAGGAGACGTTCTCCAGACAGACGCGAGACCCAGACCCTGCCATACGAACGGGAAAGTGTTAACCTTGATTCGTCGTTCCAAAAATTTTATTATAAATGAAGTTGAATATATATTATAAAATAAGTAATGGAAACTTAAAAAAATTGTCATTGAAAAATTGTCATATATTGAGGCAACCGTATGAGGCAACTAAAAAATATATGAAAAATTCAAATTAATAAAAACGGTTAATTTTAATTATGCTCAAAAATAGTATTACCTAAAATATATTTTAATAGCTATCTAGTGGTAAAAGTTACTTAAAATGTTTTAAATTTAATGCACTATAAATGGAAAAAGTTAATTTTCATAATGTAAAAAAAATGCATGTTATAAGACACATTTCGAAAATGAAAAATTAAAAACCTGAAAAAAGCTTTGTCTCTACTTTTCCTTTAGAAGACATTACTTCTACTTGTCTAAAAGCTTTCTAGGAAATGTCTGAAACACTCTGAAAAATTCTATGAAGATAACTGGAACCAAAATCTAGAGTTTAAATACAATTTAAAAGTGTTTTAAAGTGTCATAACAGATCTAAGTATATCTTAGAATTTAAATTAATTTAATTTAAACTGTCACGAAAAGATTTCTTAATAACAAAGTGTCTATAAAAATCCAAGTTTAATAATTCAATCTCTGGTAAGAACTATTCTTATATAGAGACAAAAATTTATTTACTTTACTTCTAAGCAGACAATCTAGAACCTGATTGTACATATTATAAAAATATACATCAGTTCTACTTTATTGAGCTAGATACAAAAGAAAATTTTAAACTTCAGGGCACTTAACAGCAACTACACAAAAGTTAAAAAGTAAATAAAATCGCATTATGATTAAAATCATCTATTGTATAAAAAATGTTTAGAAAAATGAAGAAATAAATATAAATATTATGTTGTAACAACGTAAAAAACTAAAGCCAAAATTTATATATGATTATGTAATCATCATCAATCAACAATCTATAAAAATAGGAAAGTAATCAGTGTAAATTCAGGAAACTATCACTTTCTGTAATCAATCAAAATGTTAAGTTGATGTTATTGATAAAATTACACAATGAATTCTTCGAGAAAGTACATAAGCTTACAATGTCATAAAATTCTTCCAAAAAATATGTGAAAAAGTTTTAAAGAAATAGGTACAAGAGAGCTATAGCTTTTTGAAGAGGAAATATGTTTATAAATTTTTCTTGAAAAAAAAGTATGTTTACTTTAAAATAAAGTTTTTAATTATTGATTTGTACGATAAAAATGGACCAGTAATATCTCCTACGTGTAAGGTGTCGGAGGATTAAGGAGAAAGGAAGATAAAAGGATTGTTGTTACGTCGATAAAATACCACCGTGTTCATTAATGGTGCATAAGGCACAATAAATAGGCCCGCTGCTACAATGCTCTCCAAGTTCAAATTGTACTTCTGTAAAATAACAATCAATCTCTCGGGGATCTTTTTGATCCCTCAGGTTTTGCCTATCAGCCAGGGTTTTCAATTTTATAATGCTGAAAACCTCGTTTTATTCATATATGCCGGGGGGGGGCATGCTCTTTGATAGTCCGAGCCAGTTTCCAAAATTTGAAATTTTCCGTGAGTCGCAATTAAATACGTATTTAAAATGTATGCAAAAGAGGTATTAAATTTTTTTTTACTAAAACTATATTTATTGTTTATTTAAATTTGATTTTAAAGAAACACCTTTATCTGAACTTAATTTAGAATTTAGTGGATACTGATTAGGTAACTAAGTTTGATTGGTTTTATAATGTCGATGTAAATTGTTAGCTTTATAATTTTTGACCGTAGAATTACAAATAACACATAATGTTGTGAATAAAAACAAAATTCTTCTCCTACTCATTATTAAAATTTCTATTTTCTTGCTTGTATTTTCTTTTTTTATTTTCGTTTTCTGTCGTCATGCTTTTAAAGAACTGGAAATAGATAAAGAAATTTAGGAAATACAAGTTTTGTGTTATTAAAACAATAACAACACGTGTTGCATACTGCGAAACAAATTATAGTTGACTTACCAAAAATTCCAGATTACAAATTATACCCTTAGCAATAGTGATACAAATTGTTTTCTACAGAGCACAATGCCAACTATCCATTGTAATTTAAGTTTACAAATTCCAAATCGCTCTGGAGTCAGTCGATTATGGAAGATTACGCAACTGTTTATGGTCGTTCGAGCAGTTTTCGATGAGTCGTATCATTCTTAACTTGGACGAAAAGGAAATTTGTTACAACGTTTCACTTAGTCTTTCATATTTGTTTTCAGTAATTTAAAAGATATTTCAAAACACATACGGAACGATAATAATTTTTTAAATATATAATAACAACAAAATGAAAAAGGAACTCGGGTACATTTATCGAGAGCCACAAATAATCCATTAAAGAGCCGCATGTGGCACTCGAGCCGCACGTTGGTCACCGCTGATATATGCCATAATTCTGTAAGTTAATGTAAGCAAACATGCACTGGCTAACAAAATTAAATTTCGAAAGCATTATTTATAGTAAAATCATAATTATTAATAAATATTTATAATATCATTAGCAAAGGTGTTGTTAAAAGATGACCTGAATTCGAGGATTTATTTCGTGGAATTGTGCAACTATTCCATGCTTCCATTCACTATTTGAAGTGCTGTACATAACCATAATGGATCCATGATTCAAGTCTGAAATGTGTTTCTTACCATTGGGTATTGTAAATTACTTAACCCATTAACGCCCAAATTATTTTATTTTGACGCACTGACATATAATTCATAAATTGGGTGTCCTTTACCATCAATATGAATATTATTATCGAATTTTATCAATACGTACCTTAGTTTTTTTTAAAAATGCTGATCTAAAAATAGATCACTGGGCGTTCGGAGGATATATTTTAGCAAATACACAACAATCAGTAGTACTTCAATAACGTGGTAAAATCGAAATAAATAGATGAAAACTAATGCATTTTATTTTAAAAAACATTTATTTATGCAGAATTTCACAATATTACAGAATGTACTTAGTAAAGTTTAATTATTTTAAAATAATAAAATTTCAATGTTTCTTAACAGTTTAGTGTGGATTTTATATATTTCAAAAGGATTTTTTTTTCAAAAAATATTTCAATGTCCAAATTTAAAGGCCAATGAACTTCTATTGGTAATTAGGACGTCATTAGACGAGTCATAAAAAAAATTCGCTATATATGTCAGCAATCGAAACTCTCCAACCATTCATTTGTTACCCTAGTGATAAAAGAAATTTTCATGCTCTATTGACTTTATTACATTGACATAGGGTTATATTCTAAAGAATCAAAAATCATGTTTATTTCTGAAAACTGTGTCAATTTGTCTAAATAAAGATTTTTGAAATAAGAAATATTTATTGAATTTACGTTTGCAAACAGATTATCTGTCTGTGGATGCTTTCTTTAGAAGTTTTCTGCTTCGAAAGTTACATTTTGCAAATAGTAAAGTGGGATGTTAGCTTAGACGAAATTTCATTTCATGGTTTTGTTAGAAAATTTTTACTTTCTAAACCGCAAGTGTATTTTTTTTATTTCCCTTTATAAGTGATTTTCTTACATGTACACATTTTTTACCTTCAGTATGTGAAAAATATTTTAACAGGTACTGAGCGCCCTCAGGGGCAGCTAACCCTATTGGGTGTAAGGTTTGCAAGTACTGCCCTGGGGAAGAGTCAACCCCTGTCTCAAAGTCAAATAAGAATTGAAAAAATAAATAAAAAATATAAATAAATAATAATGAAAAAGACTGAAATATATAAAATAAAAAAATAAAATAAATAGAATTAATAGAAAATAAGCTGATTTACTTTAGATTTTAATAGTTGGGGAAAAGCTGATTCGGTATGGAATCTTGAGATACGTTCTATTTATGTGATGAATACAACAATGAGAGTACAACGCTATAAAAATAAAGGAGTAAGAAGAATACAGCACAATAATGATAATAATAATAATAATAATAGAAAATAATAATTAACAATTATTAATAGTTAAAGTAAGTAGCAGGTAGGGTGCCATATGTATTTCCAAATAGTATTAATGCCTGGGAATAATTCTAGTAACTGCGGGGTTGGTTAACTTAGAATTATCAAAAATATTATAACACTACCGTGAAGGTGGCTTAATTCATAACTTGCTAAAACAAAAATACATAAACAAAACATTTGAATAGACACTTGACAATTAACATAGAAATTATGAATCTTAGCAATATGCAAAACTGTTATAAACATAATTAATAACTCTATAAATTTGAATAATAAGAATATAGATTAAAAATATGATATCATTACCTAATAGGTGGCTTAATACGTAATATGGGAAATCAAATACACATGAACAAAACTCTTGATTAAGCAATTGACAATTAATTTAAAAATCTAATGAATATCGTCTGTAATCAAAATCTGCTAAAACATTAATATAAATACAATAAATAAGTAGAGAAAGTATTTTTTTTAAATTGAAATTTTATATTAATGCCGATTCACCGTATCTGTATTGATTATCGTTTAGAATGGGGATATGTGTAAAATCAGTATAGACACTTTCGTTAATTATTGAATGTTTTAACTAAGTTAGTATCTTGAGTATTCGTTGGAATCTAAAGGAGCTTTGAAAAGTTTATTAACTGGCTGCTTTCAAGTTTTCCCTATTTTCTGGAAGAAACAAAAATATTTTAACATGGAAAATAAGTTTCATAATTTTTAATTGCAGCTTTTTAGTTAAACTGTCATGTTATATTTGAATTAAAAATAAAGCATTGGCATTCCGCAAGATCAACTTCTTACAGATCTGATATAGTTTTAAGAAGTTTTATAATAATGTTATTTTTTCATTAGGTTCACTTTTACTATATTGTCAATGGAAATAAACTTTACACTAAATTAATGTAACTTAGAATAGCATAGTAACTGACAGAAACCTGATATTTTCCATAATTCTGGCAATACAAAAGGTGAATAATAAAGTTTAACTGATAATTTTCTAGGCAACTTTTGGTAGTGACATATATGTAGTGACATATTGTTTTAAATAAAATAATCATTTATTTTAATTTTTCTTTTTAAATATGAAAATCTTATTTTGCAATAATTATGTAATCTAAATTTTTATACGCTCCTACTTCCCTACAATTAAGTTTATCAAAAACCGAAACTAATTCCTAAATCGTAACACAATTATAGTCTTCCTTCTGTAACAACAATTTACTGAAACAATTAAATTCAAAATTTAAGAAAATTTAAATAATTCTATCCCTTTTCTTTGTAAAAAGATAAACAGTTTTCGTAGGGTCTATTATCAATATAATATGTCTTCTCTCAGTTTTGCATAGTATTGCCTAAATACGTTCTAATTGTGTTTTTTGTGAGGGATTAAATTGTTATACCACAAAAATGATTTCATGTTCTTCTGCAAAATTTCATGAAATAAACTGCTCTAAATTTAAAGTTTATTTTATTTATATAAGTGTAGTCGATACAAAAAAGATTAACAGTTTTGTTTTAATGTTCATTTATGGTGATTGTCAAAAGTTCTGTAGTATTGAAAAACTATGATGCTAATGGGTATTTCACCATTTAACGAGAAATGTTAAAACGATGTTTATATATAGTTATTTGATTTTTTAATGTGATTAATATAGTTATATTTCCCCGTATGTGCCTACAAAATTTCCCAAATTTAATTCATTCATATAAATAGATACAAATTAAGAAAATATGTCATAAAATATATTCTAGGAATGGCTATTTCATGCTTAAATTTTTAAGTTTCAATGAATTAAAATAAAGACGTGACGTTCGAAAGAATGAAAAGGAATCTAAGAACGGTTAATGGCGTATTTTAATAGAATGTGAAGACGAAATTTGTTCGCAGTTATAAATATTCCTTTACTTCACAAAGAAGTAAAAATAACAAAAATGTAAATTTATGTCACTTTATACCCCTGTACTTTCCGAACAATAGCCGAATGGTTAAAACGACGCTTTTTGGTACTGAAGTGTGTTGGTTCGAACCCCCACGGGTATTCGTGGCTAAACAAGAGGTCCTTCCCCCTCATTTGCGAAAATAGTAAATTGCAGTGTACCAAGCCAGGCCATACCAGACACGCACTTTTTTCAGACGATTTTACAAATTGCTTTTATCGAAAAAGTATTAATCCCTCCAAAACTCTTTTACATTTTACTCATTCAAAACAAAAATATAAAAAATAGAATAAAACAGTAATAAATCTTTTACAGAAAAATAAATTTGCATTCAAAATTCCCTTTGCTTGAGAAAAGTAATCCTTAGAATTAAACAGGCTCTTACTAAAGGAAATCACTGCATGTTGAAAGCGTGTCTGTTTTCACCTATTTGAACTTTCAATATACTTAATGAAATAAAATGAAAACTCATCAGATATTCTAGACTGTTGATTCAGCTATAAAATTATAAAATGTCTCCTTTAATTGAATAAAATAAAAATATACTACAATTAATCTAAAGTTAATACTACTTATATCACTCTTACTGAGATTAAAAAATAATTCTAATTAATACATAAACCTAAATCTTCTAGTCTTCTAGAATTAATTAATGCCATTCAGATAACTAAATAATTAGGTAACATCTGATGGGTAATTAGGCATAATTTCATTCTACTATAATTTTATTTAATTTTTATGAGTTTTTAAACGCCATAAATCAAATAGATTATCTATTCAAATAGGTCTTCAAATAGAATCTTCAAATAGATCACCTATTTGAAGTTATTCAATCTTCAAATAGATCACCTATTTGAAGTTTCTGTATACATAATGAAATTAAAAGAAAATTCATCAGATATTCCAGATTGTTGATTCCGCTATAAAATTATGAAATTTCCCTCTTAATTGAATAAAATAAAAATTTAGTACAATTAATATAAAGTTAATAGAGGAGTGTTACATTACTCTCGCTCAGATAAAAAAAAATTGTAATTAATAAATAAGATTAAATCTTCTAGAAAGAATTTATGCCATTAAGATAACTGAACAATTAAATAACTTCTGACGCATCATTAGTCATAATTTCATTCTACTGTAATTTTATTTAATTTCAGTTTTTAAATGATATAAATGAAATAGACTTCTGTAATATAAATTCATTTCACAAAATTCAATTTTCAGACAACTCTAATTTTAATTAAGTTATCAAGCAAACAGCATTATAGCAGATTTTACTTCAAAATTGTAATGTATAAATTGTACTATACTGTATATTATAATAATTTAAGATGAATTATTTTATGATTTTGTAAAAATTAAAGCAAGGTTTGAATGTGTCACAAATTGTTGTATAATTCCATTATGTATATAAAGATTTATGTTCTATTGAAACATATACACTTTATAATTCCAAAACACCTTTCAGATTTAAACCATCCCTTCATAAAATATTTCCACAATTCAACAAAAGTATCGAATGCAGAGTGGTTTTAATACACTTAAAATGTCCTATATTGATATTTAAAATTACAAATTTAAGATGTCCTATATTGACATTTAAAATTACAGATTTAAGATGTCCTATATTGACATTACAAATTTACAAATTTAAGGTATAAATTAAAATAATTTTTGAGACTTAGTAAAAGAAAGTTGCCATATGATGAACTGAAAAAAAGTGAAAGTAAACTAGAATGCAATTATAATTATTTTTTACTTTCAAATCTTTCTTATCTCCCAACCTTACAATCTTTTATTTATTATCAAATTCAAAACAAGCTAACTTGATAAAATTTAATAAATCTTATCTCTAGAGGTCAGACAACTATTTTTAATTTCACAACATTTAGTTTTCTCTTTATTTTAGTTTCCTACCTTTGACAAAAACTATCGTTGTTATTTTAAAATAAATGACACTGTTATATGTTAGCGGAAAAAATAAATAAGTTACGAAAGTAGAAGCGTATAAATTTAGAGCAGAAAAGAAACGAATTGTTTCCTTTTTTTTTTCTTCAACAGTTACACGTTTATTTAAGGATTGAAAATCTCAGAAAATAAACGTGAAAACAAAAGATAGTACCTTTTATTACTTTTGGGATTCGATTTGCTATTTGGTATGTGACATTCAGTTATATACCGAACATAACTCTAAATATATAACTCTAAAACATTAGAAGTATTATATAAAAATTAGAAGTATATAATATTCCTTACTTTAAAAGAGTAAATAATTTGAATAAATAAGAAATTAGGTGGATTATTTAAATGGTGACATAAGTAATTTATAATAATATTTTAAATTTTGTCTTTCTTGTTTATTCATGTTAAATATCCAAGATTTTAAAACAAATAGACGAACTGTATTTTTATTCTCTAAGTATTACAATTAGCCAAAGAAGGTTGACATTTCGTATTTAGGACATTTATAAGATCTAGTTCTGCAACATTTCTATTTTTCCGATCTTTTATACTTTTCTTTCTAATACAGAAACGTTTTAGACATTATCGTAATTCTTTACAGAAATTGATGTACAAGAATTCAACGTTCAGATAAGTGAACAAAACAAAAGAAAAGACAACAACATAATAATAAATTCATAGTGTCATGAAGGTTTAAATATATAACGTTTTTACAATTACAAATTTTCAATAACTACGGTACTACTACTGTTATAATGAGTATTATGGTAATATTTTCTAGTTTATCATGGTTCAATTCAAATTAAATTCATTAAAATTTCAGAGCAGGAATAACGATTGTTATAATTGTCCTATTTTGAAAATATTTACTCCCACTGAAAAACTGAATATATTGAATATATTTTCTAGACACATATAATAAGAAGTTAGAAATGATTGTTATTTTCACACTGCATGTCCTAAAAAGCTTTTTTGAATATATTTTTAGATTTTCAGATATTATCATATCATATTTTTATAAAATAAATCATCGGTTCTTTCAAATATTTCTACTTAAAGTTATTATGTTCAATGATCTATAAAATACATCAATAAATCCTACATTAAACGCTAATAAAACTAATATACTTTCTTCAAATTATTTTTATCGTTAGTTATTTAAATTAAACATAATTTATATAACAGTATTTACTTTAAAATAGAGCACTAATTTATCAATAGTTTTCAAATATCTTATTTTCAATTCCTTTATATATTTTTTCAGGAAGATAAATGACTATACATTTGTAATATAAAATATACACCCTACGCATAAATTCGTAACTAGCAATTGTAGTGTTTATTGAAGTTTTCAGCATTAACGTACTCGCCCACATTTATTAAAACTCACTAAAAATTCTGAACTGATTTAATTAAAAGTATATTTTAGCTTAAGATGAAAATAAAATAAATTTGTTTATTAATACGCTGTAAAGAAGTATAGCTGTGAAAGAATTAACTAACTTTTACGTAGGAGGTGTTAATTCTGACGCTGTTATTATCTATTCTATACGTTTAAGTTTCTATTGCGGCTTAACACCGAAGGCTATATAGGAATAGAATTAGTAAAAAAAAGACATTTAAATCGACCATTGAAGAGAAGGAAAAAATTAAAAAATAATGAAGGGGTATCAATGAAGAAAAAGTAAGCTTTGCAATGCTTTTCTGAAATGTTTGATATCTTTTGGCGCTCTATGGTCTACTGCTTTGCTACACGAGGGCTAATCATACGGAGACCTACAGACATTATTCCAAACGGCTACTAACATCCATTCTATCAGCAGGATTTGAACCCATGAATCCCGGTACTGAAGTGCAGAGGTCTACAATTCGGCCATCGTATGGTAGCGTCTGAAAAGCAACATTGGACGTGAAAATTTTGCTATGGACGGAAATTATCTTGCAGCAGATGTGAAGAACTCTGTTCATCAGATACGTTGACTAGTTGAGGAGTTTAGAATTAAAATAACGTGATTATCAGAACAATCCTTAAATCTTTCTTGGTACTGTTTACAGGCTCGTCGTTCCGTGTGTCTCAAGGAGAAAACCCACTCATTACAATGATGTTTTCGTTTATAAAAGTATATGATAATCTTATTCCTGATACTAGTAGAGAAATACTTTCCACTGCTGTTTTCTTCAACATTTCACTACTCGTGAGTAGTTTGATTCCGAATAATTTTCAATTCTTCCTGTGTTACTTATTTGGATTCTACTTCTACTGATACAGCATCTGGTAATTGTACTTATGTAATAGTCCTACCTACGTGTCAGATACTAATGTTTGCTCTTGGTTTTCATGGAAATTGTTGCTTTTGAATTTGAAATTGGTCGTTTCGACAAATTAATGAAGGAATGACCGATGTGACTGAAAGCAGGATTATGTACATAGCATACTGTACTGGTATCATAGGAAAGTTAATCTTTTCTTGCTGTTTTTTTCTAATATTCTAAGATAGATATGTTTACAAAAATATTTGCCACTGAAGAATCTTGCACGAAAACAATTGCCACTGAGCTTTCTGAGTTTACAAATTTTAAAGATCGAGATTATAAAAGACTGAGTATTATAGTCATTTTCATCAAAAGAAACTAAGTTAATATAATTTAAAGACACAGGTCTAATATTCATGCCCAAAAGGGTTTGTCTGATGTTTACTTGAATAAATATCCAGTGAAAATTTCATTGTACCCACACTCAAAAACCAAAACATTATGACCACCCCTACATTTTGCAATGAACTAGCCGGGATGACGTGGAAGGCATGTGATCAAGTGGAAGCGGTATTTAACTGCTGCTGGAGAGTCTGAAGAATCCTTCTTTCACCTACTACTGTGTGTCATGGTCATGGGAAAGGCTGTGGATCTAAGAGATTTTGTTAGAAGGCAGATAGTAATGGCTCGAAGATTTGTAACAAGTATTTCCGAAACTGCACGACTCGTGGGTTGTTCGCGATCTACAGTTGTTAGTACTCATGCAAAGTGGATGAATGACGGTGAAACCAGCAGTAGACGACATGGTGTTGAACGTTCATACGCTATCAAATAGAAAGGTCGTCGGAAACTGTCTCGCATGGTGAAGCAAAACCTGAGCCAGACAGTGGGTCAGCTGATAACCCAATATAATGCAGGGCCAAGTAGAATAGTATCGGATCACACTTTTCAGCGGACACTGTTGGATATGGGGGTACATATCAAATGTCCCACTCGTGTGCCTTTGCTGACCAAGCTTCATCTCCAACTGCTCCTACGCTGAGCCCGGGAACATCGCGACAGGTCCATGGATCAGTAGGAGAGAGTTGCCTGGTAAGATGAATCATGTTTTGTCATTCATCAAGCCGATAGCCGTCTCTAGATACACCGTCTTCCAGTCGAACAGTTGCTAACTCAATGTACAGTATGTCATGGCGATATAATGGGGACATTATGCTTTGGGGGACGTTCTCTTGGGCGTCTCTGGGGCCCGTGGTTGTGGTAGAACAGACCATGAATGTTACAGGGTGTCTGAACATTATTGCGGACTAGTTGCACCCTTACATGTCCTCTGTTTTTCCATCTGGAAATGGAATGTTCCAACAGGACAACGCCCTGTGTCACAAGGCTAAAATTGTGTTGGAGTGGTTCCAGGAACATGATGCTGAATTCCAATTAATGTCCTGACCACCTAACTTACCGGATCTCAATCCAATAGAACACATTTCATAGAGTTCAAAGACCAATTCGCCATATCTCGGATTTGCGTAACCGTTGCTTAAACTTCTGGTACAATCTGTCTCCGGCCACCTACCAAGGACTTGTGGCATCCATGCCAAGGCAGGTTTCAGCTGTGTTGTACGCCAAAGGTGGGACAATTCGTTATTGACAGGTGGTCATAATGTTTTGGCTCTTGAGTATATATGTATCTCCCTTATTGCTAATGGCAGAGAAATCACTAAGAAGCAACCCCTAATGTATTGAAAAGGAGCGTGCCTACACTAGGATTAATATCAATGTTTAATTACGCGTGAAAAGGATATTAATACATCTTAAATATAAGATAAGCAATGGAGTAATAACATCTTTCATATTCTGTAAAATAAGGGGAGAAGTAATTACTTATCCTTTTATTTAATTTTCCTGTTTCTTTTTCAGCCAAGCGATAGTTTTTATACTTTCTAGTGTGACTTTTTAAATACTTAAAATATGAATCATGTGAAAAGAAACTTTCAGGAGGGAAAGAAAAACTGTCTTTAGTGATATTTCCAATAAATTCTTTAGCGCTATTGCCCCAAAGTATTATCATTCTAATATTATTTCCCAGTCTTCAAACATACTTTAATAAAATGAAACATATCACTTTTTATTCCAAAGAAAATATTTTAATTGGAATGCAAACATAAAATGACTGTTTTTGCGTTAACTTATTAATGCCGTTTAAAGGTCCAATTAAAGTCATGATAACAGTTTTAAAAATATTAAAATTGCCTTACAATTTTAGATTGTTTAAGACAGTTCAATTTTCTTCCAGATAATTGCACAAAAAATAACATACTAAAAAGTATTAAGAAATTTTTACTGAGCATTACTTCTGGAATAAACCTGATTCAAATAATAAGTGTTGGAAGATGCCTTTCTGAGGTAAACATTTTATTGGACCAGTTATTAAATTGCCTTTAATTAGGATATAAAATTCATTTTTAAGATTTTATGTTTACATGTGCTACTTGGATTTTAAACAATCACCTGTCGAATATTTATTTTTAATAAGCCTGCTGTCATATAAAGATAAATTAAATAACAGTCCCTAAAATAGTTATCAGGATTTTGTATTTAGGAATCTCAAATGAAAGATTTTGTTTGCTTCAAAATTTTAATTACTTATTAGAATATATTACAACAGCCACTTTAAGAATTTCGAAAGTAGGACAGGCTGATCTTGTAATGCATTTTATCATATTTTTTAATAAATTTAAAAACACTATATCTGATAACATATCTTTCTATTTGTCTAAAGTTTGCTAAGTTATTTAAAGGGAATTGTTCCTTTAAAATAGCAAAATATGATGTCATAAAACTAATTAACCTAACTATGACCGAATAGGTATTGCACTACTCTTTGGTACTGGTTTTCGTGAAATCAAATACTACTGTTTGAATGGATGTTTGTGGTCGTTTGAAATAAACTTTGAGCAGTAGGTTTCGGTTTCATTAACCATCTTGTACCAAAATACTAGACAGTATCTATCCAACCACCCAACCAACCTTAAAATTAATTAAAGATAAAATCCGCAACTGCATTATAGAAAACTCAAATATTATATAAAAAAAGTTCGAACTTTTCTCTTTGATCTACATTTTGCATACATTCTCAATTTTTCGTTACTTATTCTACAGGCATACATGTCTCAACACTAACCATCTGTTTCTGCTGCTAAATGACATCGCTACGAAATAATAATATAAACTATACAAAATATTTATTGCAATTACATTTTTGTCAAAATATTACAAATATATTACAGTTTTTATTTGACCTTGAAAGCAATCATTTTGGAAAGCATACAACTAGGTATTAAAGCAGTCCTAATAACAAAATTATATCTTACTTCGGCCAATCACAGTTAAGTCACGCTCTTACCTCAGGCATCTCGACAAAAATAGTCCCGACATATTCAAATATAGTCACGATACATATTTAAAGTTTTCCTGAATTTTAGACCTGCCGCTTACACTAGTTAAAAGTGAATCAGTCAGGAGCAAACTTGCTAATTCCATTGAAATTAAGACCAAAAGACCGGTATGACCAATATAAACGATTATATTTAGAAAAGCAAAGAAACGAAAAAGTTACACCTGCATAATAATATAATGCAGTAGTTTAAACACTAAATATTTCCAGCTCACTAAAATTTTCAAAATTGAAAATTCAACTAGCATAATATTAATATTTAGTCTCTTGGTTTAAGTTCCCAATAATATACAAAACAAATTTAATAAAGTTGTATAAAGGTCACTTATCACTTACACACAGATCTCATTTTATATACGGGACTGTGCCGCTCACTTTATATACGGGAACATGCTCGCGCGCGCAGCATCGAGGGAAATTTGCATCCATGCAATTTGCATTTGCGGGAGCTTCTTCGATGCGGCTATCAGAACGCCACAATATGATCACCATGTGAAGACTCCCCTTTGTCCGAGTACTCGCCAAAACAACTGACCGGAGTACACCTGTTTACCTGAACAACAGCGTGGCGTCGTAGAGTATAGGATCTTGACAATCGGACGGAATAGACGAATAAGCCCCTGATGGATTTCGTTAATGAATGCTCGGACATTCCGTGAAGGGACAGCCAGCGAATGAGAATTCTGCTAAAAAATATAACTGTAACTTTAGCTGGAGTTCTCAAGTAACTGGGATCTTAACTGACCCAAAAAACAATTGGCGGAACCGAAACTGACCCCCTCCAGGTATAAAAAGCCTACAATTTTGCGACCCAGGGCTTTTCGTCATTTTTTTCGTAGGTGCGTTGATCTCGTTTAAACTTTCGCCTTTTTTACCAGAGCTATCTTTCTAGTTCGGGAGATTCGTAAGTCCGCAATATATTGAGCGGAGAGTCGATACCGATAAATTGGGTTTGATTGCACCCTGAAAAGCCTCCCCACTTGTAAGAGATTATAAATCTCTTGTTTTTCTTTCGACTGTGATCGTCGTGAGAAGTTTTCGCCTCCTTTGCAGTTCTAGATTAATTAAATCTTTGTTGTTTTAATCACTTGTAAATCTATTTATTTGGGCCATTATTCACACCTCCATTTGAGATATTAATCCTTTAAAATTTTATTTAATTTGACTAGTTTATAAAAGCATATTTGATAAATTTCGTCAGTGCAGAATATTGAAGGATCATTATTATCATGAAAAACTGTAGTATAAAAATAGATTTATAAATAGTCATATTTATGCATGAATGTTACATGAATAAGAAAGTACTTTGAAAATAATGAATATAGACAAATGAATAATTTTAGAACCGGCAACTATTTTGATATATGTTTATTGCATGTGGATTACGTATTTCATTTCATCCGGTTTTTACATCAGACAGTAAAAAAAATTTTTTGTTTTGTATGTTTCCTATCATTCATAAGTTTTATTTTATAAAAAAAAAATATAAAAATATAATTTATAAAAAATTTTATAATAAAATAATAATAATAAATTATAATATAAAAAATATAAAAAGATAAAATATATATTATATAAATATTGTTTTATATGTATCATTTATATTTAATTTAAAAGTACATAAAATCCAGTGAAAAAAAACTATTTTTTATATAAATTTTATATTTATAAAAATAAAAAAAAAATATAGATTTTAAAGAAATTATTTGGATCGTCACGTAAACATTAGCAGCTCTAACCTGTATTAAATAACTCAAAATATGTAATGCAAGTATTTATATCTTCCTTAATCCTCCCTATTTAGGTAAATACTGTAATTAGTGTATTTGATAAGCAATTAGTAAATCAAAGATATTTAATGAAGTTCATTTTAGACCATTTTAGAACAAATGGCTGTACTCCAACAATTACCTTAAGCTTAATCGGGATACAAAGGACTTTACCTATTACCATAAACGACTGGGATTTACATTAAGCTGTACACACACGAATATCCAGTGTGACTAACATAACTATGTTTACAATATAACTTGGTATTTAATTCATCCCCTGTAGAAAATATAAATTAATTAACCCATTAACTCCCGGATATTTCTGATGACTATATATTAGTAAATGCCTAACATAGAAGACACCTGGAAGTAAAACAAAATATGAAATTTAAACACCTTTAAATATGACATCAATTCATCATTAGTGAGGATGTGTCATTTTAAAACATAATAACATGTCTTTAAAAAAAAGGAAAACTTCATGATAAGAGATTTATTTGCTATCATATATGAGAAAAGTACTGAAAAGAGATGACTTATTACAGATATGGCTACTCGCCATGATTTTGACCGGAATATGTTCATAATACGTTCCTATTCTAAGCTTGATCATAATACGTTCATAACCGGTCATAATACGTTCCTATTCTAAGCTTGAAAATCATAAAATGCCGATCGAAATGACAAAATTATACATAAGATCATATTTGAAAACTTGGGAGATTATTCATAAGATTAATATATATTTCCATTAAAAAGGAAGAATCGTTTCAAGAAAACAAAAAATCTATAAACCATTTATGACTGCCCTCAAATGAAAACAGTGGGCAACAATGGGTTAACTGTTTAGCTTCCTTACAAATATGGGAAATCAGACTTCAATAAAATATCATTTAGCTGTAATCAAGAAAAGTAAGCAATCATACTTAAATTAATTAATAAAAACTTTTAAAAATTAAAGTATTGATAAAAGCTAATAGTAAATAAAATTTTAAATACTTAATATAATTTACTGATAAATTTTTCTTGAAAATACAAAAGATAGCATTATGTTTTAAGTTAGACACTATATAAATATTATATTATCTGTTAATCCTTTAAAGGTCACCTACATGAATTCTTTGGAATTTAATGAAATTAGTTTATAAATATTGTCTATAAACATTATAAATTCAAAATGTTTTAAAGTTTTTCTTTGTAATCCTTAGAGGGGTTTGCCTTAGAGGATACTATAAGAGGGATTGAAGGAAGTTAACTGACAAATTCATCCCGTTAATAGCGTGAACATAATACTTTTTAAAATTTTAAGTATATTATAAGAACCATAAATAAGTGTTCTTAAAAAAAGTATAATAAATAAATAATTTAACTATTTATAAGTGTTGTTTGAATAGATACTTTTGTTTGGGGTCATAAGTGAAAAACATTTGCATTGCTTACTTTCCGGGTACAGCAAGTATAAATATATATATTTCAAGAGAATAAATAAATTAAATGTAGTACTGTCTTTTATTGTAAATTTTAAATATCAAAAGCATAAAAAATCGAAAATAAATTTTCCTATTTCTCCAAAAATTATAGGTTGGTTGGTTGGTTGTTTGAAATTTAGTGGCGCTAATTCCACAAGGGACAAACTGCGCCAAACAAGACGAAAAATTCAAAAGAACAACACAATTTTGAAAAAATTTTGATGAAACCGTAAAAATGAAAACCAAAAATTATAGGAAATAAAATGTTTAACAGGATGATTCACTGCTAAACCACTGTCCGCTAAAGGGTTAAAGGTTAAAAAGAAAAAAGAAAATACAAAATTATATAAAAAATATTTCTTATAATTGTAAAAAATTGTAATTTCCATGAAGAACAGATAAATCTAAACATTTTCTCTGCTTAAGAAACACAGTAAATGAAGAATCCTTAGAAGATTAGGATCAGCACAATATTACTAAAACTACAAACTCTATTTCCTATTTTATGCCTTTATGGAAATTTCAAAAAGTTAAATACTAAGCAAAATAAAAGATATTCCATAGCAAATATTTTAAAACATTTTATTACCGTCATAAAAGTAAAACTCTTAGACAAGGTGATGTTTGAAACATAAAAGCACCAAATCCGAAGTTTAAACAAAAGCATCAAGTAACATTAAAGAGAATATTTTCTTCGTCATCTCTTTCTGATTTATCAGTTTTTTAAAAGCTGAACTTATTTTAATTTATAAGAACTATGATTGCAGCTCATAAAATTATTTTGAGTTGTTTATAATAAATAATAATTTTGTAGTTTATAAAATAATAATGAATTAAAATAATTCAAAACTAAAAAGTGTTTCAATTTTCTTAAATTTCTGACTGATTCTTTTAACAAATTTTAGAATGTAGAGTATAATAAGTATAAAAGAGTATATAGTATATAGAAAGTACAGTATATTTTCATGTTATCCGAAAATAGTCGAGTATCTCTTATTTCATAATCCCTTAACTGTAAAAATAATAGAAGGAATGTTGCTTAACCCAAATCTAAAGAAATCCTAAATATCTCAACAAAAAAAATGGTTTCTTGAGAAAATATAATATGCAAATGTATAATTAATAGAATTTTCATATGAAAGTTATGTGAGAAAAAAAATGATTTTACTCAACCCTTGAAACCTGTTTATGTCTAACAGTGTTACTTTTGTTACATCAAATAAATTAAAAAAATAAAAAAAAATATAGTTTTAAAAGAAAGTCAACGATATTTTTCCAGGTCGTACCCTTAAGGAAAAATACAAATTTATCAGTAAACTACAATGGAAAAAGAAACGGAGTTTTATTATTTACCCCTCTCTTAAAAAAAAGTTCTTTTTTATTGAAAAAAATCTATGAAAGGATACATTTTTATGAGAATAACAAAAATAATATAGAAACTTACGACTATGGGAATTGCATCGTAAATCGCACCACGTACTGCTTATTGGAACCACAATATTAGAATATCAGATGACCGGATGAGCTGTTTTAAAGAATTATTATCTTAATGCACTATTTTAACCAAAATAAAATATGTATACTAATTATGAAAAATATAAATACAAATAGAAAATTATAGAGAAAGCTCAAAAACATTATTTTTAGTGTCATATTTAGAAGCCAAACGCTTTTAATTGCTGACCAATTTAAAACAATATATAAAGACTAATGCCATAGTATATTATCTCTAGAGACACTGTTTTTTGCATTTTATCGAAACGTCTATAAATATGAATAAACATTATAGAGAAAGCTGTAGAAATTTCTTTTAAAGACGTGTTTAGAAAATGGGTGCTTTTATTGAGGACAAATTGATGAACAATTTAAAGTAATATGACTTGCCTGATGCCCACGATATTTTCTACAGCGGCAACTCTGTTTTGCGTTTTGTTTAAAATATTTGCAGTGGTACAAATTAACAAATCATAGGGTTTGATCAGTGGTCTAATAATACACATGCTTTATTTAAAATATATGTACTGCTCATAAAATAATTCTTCGCATCCAACAGTTGATTATTCTAATTACAAAACAAATATGAGAAGTAAGAACAGCCTTTTAGTGTTAGGAAGTCAAAGTGGGACCTTCAAAAAGACATTAATACTCAAAAATACATGTTTATTATTTGTTTAAGAAATACGAAGATATGAGAACAGTTTCATGTGAAATGCAAATGTTCACTATCGTATTAATTTTTTTAGACTTATTTATTTTTTAAAAATTATATTAAATAAACTAAATATACAAAGTAAAAATTTTTGTGCAACATGTAATGTTATATTTCAAAATCTAAGATAGCTCTGTTTCAGTCATTTAAAATTTAATCATTAATAAACAGTAAAAATATTTACTGAATTCGACAGCATGTATACCATTAAAAGAGATTTTAAAGGGAAAGAATTAAAAGAGTTTTTAAAAGAGATTAATTTAAAATTTTAGATAAGTACATTTATAGAGGGTTGTAAAAGCATTCAAAAATCCTGTAAATAATTTATTTTAAAAAAAATTACTAGTTTTTATTATATTTTAAAATTAATATAATGTATATACAGTATTTTTAATAATGTAATGTTATATTATTTATTTAAGAAAATGTTTCAGTCAGAAATTTAAAAATTTTAATATAAAAGATATTTACAAAAGAATTAAAAGAGTTTTTAAAAGAGATTAATTTAAAATTTTAGATAAGTACATTTATAGAGGGTTGTAAAAAAAAAATATAAGTATATAAAAATAAAAAAATATAAAAAAAATATAAAATAAAAAAATGAGAAATATGTATATACAAAAGAATGATATTCATAAAAAATAGAAGAATTAAAATAGAATAAGAAGAGATTAAAAAAAGAAATAATAAATAAACAATAATAAAAAATAAATAGAAAAAGAAAGAAATTGTAACAAAGAATGTATTACAAAGAATGTATGGTTAATAGTTCATTTGGAGATGTAAAGTTGACTCTACAGTTCTTTTTTTTACTTCCTTAAGACTTACAAATTAAAACTTTTATAATATTAAAAGTATTCAATGTGCTTTCCCACTTTTTAGCAATACAACTGTAAGACTAGGTGTTATTTCGTTCACGGCATTAACCAACATTCCTTTCGGTATTGTAGACACATGTTGCTCACATGGGTCCAGTTCAAACCAAAACACTTGTAGTTTATAAGTTTTCAATCATTGTAATCAATACAAACACGTCTAATGTCCTTTACCATCTGCATTATCGTTCATGTAGCTACATAACCACAGTGCCACACTATACAATTCTTCGTTTTTAAAGTATAGTTAAACAGCTAATGTTTTCTTTTTCAGTACGCTGTACTTGACTTTAGTTCTAGAAGTCAGGTACAAAATATAACACCACAACTCAATCCATTTAATGAATTTAGAGCGGCCAAATTAGTTAACGGAATTTTAATTATCAAAAATCGTCCAATCTGTGATTTCAAGCTTAGATGACAAGAAGTATATCAGTAAGTTTAAGTTTAAAATAAACTTATTTGACAGTATGTCTGCAGTACAGCCTACCTGGGAAAAAATAATATTGCATTTTTTCAGGACTGTAATCAACTACAGTATATATATTATATATATATATATATATATATATATATGTATGTATGTATATATATATATATATATATATATATATATATATATATTGTAACAAATTCTCGTTACATTGAATTCCTGATACAGACTTAACAAAAACCGTGAGAAAAACCAGCCTAACGTAGAAGAATAGCAAACGTGCCTATTGTGGACACTTGAACTGAGCTCTTCTTTACCTAGTGAAAGGACGTTGTTTCGCGCAGAATGGGATGCTGAATGGAGGATTGTTGACACTCAATCATTCTGTCGGAGAAATTCATTAGGATGCTGGCGAAGTGTTCGCAGTGTTAGCTTCAATGGCGTCCCGAAGAAAGAGTTTCACACGACAGCAATCCTCTACATTGTATGGGAAGGAACAATACTTTCCTATCTTGTTCTCCAAAGGTTGTCCAAAGACAACGCGAGATTGCTCTCGATTACTGCAAGCTTCCCTGGCACCTGCTGCCTAGAGAGCCGACACGTGCTTGCCCCAACATGTCATCAACCAGCTGTCCGATCAGCTGGGACGGACATTCTTGTGGGCTTTAGAAGACGGCTTTAGAAGAACAGCAGAGTTCGAGGCCAGACCGATCGAGTCTGGTGTGAACTCCTCGGCCCATAACTTCGAGGGAGCGACTGAGGGAGTCCCCCCCTTTTTTTTTCTCTTATTAAGCTGATTCAAGCATCGATCATTTTATTTCATTGTAGATTCATCTATCTCATTGTAGATCTCATTGTAGATCATTGTTGTTCATCATTTTCATCTGCATTTAGCATAACTTCAAAATTGTGTTTCTTAATAAATATCATAGTCTGTACGTAGGCCTCCGCTATCCTTTTTCGGGCTCACTTAGAGCCCCAGTACGCTACAATATATATATATATATATATATATATATATACACATATATATACATATATATATATATATATATATATATATATATATATATATATATATATATGATAGATACAAGTCATAGAAGTTAGAAATAATACTGCAGAGATCTGTAATCTGCATTAGCGTGTATTTACCACAGGAATTATTCAACTGCACTTTTACAGAAATTTTAATCCTTTCGAGACATTTCAACTCATTAAAATGCATTAAATGTGTTTCTTCCGGCCAGGCAACATTAGTTACTTCAGGTGTTTCTTTTATATACATTCTTTTTCCATTCTTATTGCATATTTACAATTTTATGTCGTAAATGTTCAAAATTAACCCCGAAAACAATTTTTATAAAACTCTCAAAAAAAAAAGAACTAAATTGTACTGTTCAAATGGTGAATTTTTCATTCAAACACTAAGATTTTCTGGTATCGACAGAGCTACAGTATCTGTGTTTTCATTCTATTAAAGATTTAATATAATTACACAGTATTAGAAGCTTTAATATTTCTAATTGGGATATTGTGCAAATGTGTTTTGGAAAAACAAAAAAATGCTTCTTCAATGTAAAATTTAGTTGTGTCATGTACAAACTATGTGACATCTGAAAAATAGTATTTAATATTAGCATATAGCTCGTTATATGTCGGAATCAGTAAACTTTTTAATTTTCTAGAAATATAAAGTACTCTATGAGGCAGATAAAAAATTGTTTGTTTTTTGGCTGAGAATTATCTTGCAAAAACAGTAATTGGTGATTAAATTTAAAATTATCAGATATATACCTAATCTATTATTTAAGCCAAATATAAAAGAAAACTATTTACGTATTATCTAAGTTCAGTGATAAAATTTATGAATATAAAGCAGACGATATTTAAATAATTCAAAATAAGAAATGATTAAATGAGATGGTTAAATGATTGACTTCATAATGCTAGAAAAAATGTTATTTTTACCTATTTATTATGTGATAAATTGATATATTTAAGTGACTACTCTTTACCATGGAAAATATGTCTTGAAATAATGGCATTAAAAGATCGTAAAGGGCTAAGGGGTTAATTTCGAACGTTTTAAAGAAGACAGTATTTTTGTCTGTGATATGAAGCATATTTATACCAATTTATTTTAGAATCGGATCGATAGTTTAGGAAAAGATAAACTTTACTCGCTTTGAAATTTGATAGCCTTAACTCATCAAAAATCCTATATGGATGACTCTATCCATTCCAGGTCCAACCACTTCATAAATCTGAGGACAGACGGACAGATAACTTAGGGTATTATTGTATAAGGGATGGTTTAACTGAAAAATGACATGCAAGCTGCAACGAGAACGATTTACTTTTCATTTTTGTATTGTTATGAAACATTTTATTTGCTAAAACATTGTTATTTCTATCATTTGTCAAACTTCTTGAGTGTATCAGTCTCAAATATCAGCTTTCAAAGTGTTCGACTTTATCACTGCTATTTTGAATACCAGTTTTTAGTGTTCTTCTTTTCGATTTACTGATTTGTGAACGCAACTTTGTTATTGCCACTACTGAGAAGAAAGATAATTTGAACATTTTTACATACGAGTGAAACAATTAAGTATTTAAATAATATACTGCATGACGTCTTTCGAATACAGGCATTGACGAGTTCGACTCTTCAAAGTCTACAGTGGTATATGAAATGAATAACTACACCAGTTCATTATTGTATGTCAAACAACTCAAGAGAGCATATAAAACCAATATACTGTTTATTGTGAACTATCTATATACCTTTTATCATGTTGTGACGTCGCAACATCCCTTTAGCTTCACAAAGAGATTTCGTTAAAACCCAGGACAAGGCGATATCCTGTCTGGAAAATGGACACTAAACTACAAAGTACTTTCGGTTCGACACACCTTGAGATGTCTGAGGTGATTAGAAGGTCGCATGCGACGCCAAAATGACGTACTGTCAGACACCAACGAAATGACCAATCGGATGCTAGAAGGAAGGCGACAAGGGAAGACAAAGCGAATAGGAAGAGGAGAAAGGTGACGTCAGGCTGTGTGAGTTTTCGCCGGAAGAAGATTGACTTCTAAAAGGAAGGAGGCGAAGAGAGGTTGCGTTGGTGTCTTTTGGGGAGCCAATTTCCAGTTTTTTGGTGAGACTCAAGGAGTCCAAATTGTACCCATGTACAACCGTACATCTGTTGGGTACATGACCGCAGATTGCTATTTAGGTTCGCCTCGAACCTAGATTAGGTTCGCCTAGAAGTTGTTATTGTTTTAAGCTGTACATCGTGTCACAATAGCTTCGACACCCATACTCTACCAGAGGATCCAGTGACGTTATAATGTTGTAGCTCTAAATATACAGCTAAAAATAAATTCAGTAAATATAGTAGACTAACGGCTTAATAAACATAGTCGGGAAGAAATATTTTGAAATATACTGAAACTTGTAATGGTATCTTTATTTACTTATTTCACTTAGACTCTAATTTTTATTTAAGCAAACTCTCTTCATGCATAAGTTAAAACCTTCATATATATAATTCAATTTTACGCCGCATAATATTCAAAATATTTTACAAAAATAAAAAAGAATCTATTTCATATTTTATTACTCTCCATTTCCTCGAAATGCTGATTTGATCCACTGGAACATCCTTCACTAAGATTCTGAAGGAAATTTTACGGCTAACAAAATGTTACTTTCATTATTTTCTTACTTCCCTTTCATAATCTCTCATATATTATTCGCATTCTATTTACTTTACATCTAAAAATCTAAACCAAAAGAACTAACAATGTAACTTCCGACATGTAAATTGATATTATAGCACAGACTAAAAATCTAAAAAAAGTTTTCATTTAAATAATCTACGGATATATCCGGTTATCGATTTTGTTTGAAGTAGGAATTCCCGTAATAGAGTGATCCTGGATATTTTATGCTTGGTGTTATCAGATAAACGCGGTTTACGGCATCAGGAACTACTCTAAGATAAAATTTTACAACTAAACGGAACATGTAAAGCCATATTGAAGGAAGGAGTCTATAGTACTTAAAATTTATTGCTTGACAGATTAGAAATTTTATTTATTCTCAATTTTTCAAAAGCTTTTTTTTACTTCATATTAAGTAGTATCAAGCAATCTTCTTGTATTAAAATCACTTATACAACTATTAAAACCTTTTTATTGAAACGTTAAAATTATATTGAATCTTTTATCCCAATTTTAAAAACATTTTCAAAATCTAACTGTTTCTATATCTATAAAATCTTTATAACATATATTGTCACGAAGATTCGAATGAACACACCGTTTAACGTAACAGAAGAATTTATTGAAGCTTAGTAGCAACTCGCAACTTTACAAGACCGAGGAGTTACCTGTAACTAGTGGGTATCAGCTTTTATACCCGAACAGAATATTCGAGAAATAACTAATTTACACATTAAAGAAAGATCTAGAATATTCAAGAACATAAGGAAACAATAGATAACATTTCTAGATTAAAAGTCCGTACCTTGGATAAACTGCCATGTCAAGCATCGAACCCACAATCTCCGGGTCTGGATCGCGTGCTTTGACCATTCGGCCACTGAGCTAGTTGGCTAAGCTTCTTTATGCGGCAATATAAAAATACATGTTCACCATGCATTTTGAAATAGCAGGACTGAAGTAGATGATATTTTGCATGGTATTTCACATAATGATTGGAAAGATGTGGCAATGTCGTCATGTACATTACATACATCAGGTTAAGTGACATCATAGTGATGTGGAAATGTATATACTTTTATTTTAGTTACACGCTAAATTTAAAGTACTATTTTAAGAGACTTCATTCAAGTGTTACAGTTCAAAATGTACCTAGAAGCGATAGTTGATGTTAAAATGGGCTTGTTAATTATTAAAATCTCTAAATTTAAATTATTAATTTGAATTTATGACACTTTGTATATATAAAAAATAGCTTAAAAGTTAAATATGTGTATGCATAAAATATTATGGTAATTATAAAATAATTATAATTGAAAGAAATAAAAATAATATTTTAAATATTTTAAATGTTAAATAACGTTTGAATACTTTTTTGATTTTTAAAATGTTCCTTGCAAGATAATTTTCAGTTTTTCATTTATTTTTGCATTATAATTCTGTAAAGGTATATTTCAAACATTTTCTGTAACTGAAAAAAAAAATTTAAAACAGGTAGGTCATTTTTTTACTATATCCTAATTTTTTAGAGTTTGTGAAAAATTTAATGCATAGCTTAAAGATGTCAATATTGTATAAGTGAAATGATAGTTCGAAACTAAAGCTTTTAAAATTTTAACAAAGACAAAGTATCACGAAGTGCAACTATTATTCTATTACAGAAGATTGATTCAATAATTTACAGCTTAAAGATTTCAAGGATAAAAGAACTTTTTATATTTGATCGGATCCTACTGCTTTGAAACTTCTTTACCCACTTAATGTCATTATTAAAAAATTGTGCATAAATTATTAGCTTTGAAGAATAATAAAAATGAGAAAACTGAGAAATTAATAAATATTTGTAATTTGTTTATTAATACTGATACCAGATGTTATAAAACTATATTTTATGTATCTGTGTTTCTTAAAAACTATAATATTATTGGTAACAAAAATAGTTTAATTTTTTTTTCTTTTGTAAGTAAGAATTATATACTTGAACTCTTGTAATTAGTAGTATTTAATTTCTGCAGAACTAGGACTCTTTTAGTTGAGAGAATTTAATTCTGTCTTAATGTTACGAATTTCGCAAGTTGGCATGTATTTTTGCCGTATACTGTGTATTATAATGGGTAAATCATGTATTTGGCGAGATATTGGCTCGTAGGCGAGTGGCGACTAATTTTTGGCGCCAAGTTTGGCGATTTATCGCCAAATTTGGCGACCTGGTGACTTTCTTGGCGACCGTTTGTACCTAGTACTTTCTAGAATATTCCAGTTTCTCCCGTGGATATAAATACCGGGGGCCGATCCTGATCGAGGTTCATTTTCCCACGCGTTTCCTTTCCAGCTCATTTTTCCCTTTTTAATATTATTGCCAACTAATACGCATAGGTTCATGCACTTACCAATATTAGCAAACCCAGTACTAGAGGGCTCGGCCCAGGAAGTACTGTTGCCAATCCTTCCAGAGAGAACTCCAGAGAGAGTTTTAACTCAGCTAACTGAACTTTCTCAGCTAACTGAACCTCGATAAGAGGTTCAGTTAGCTGAGAAATTTGTAGAGGTAAAGACCTACCTTGTTTGGCGCTAAGAGTTATCGCCTGTGCTAGCCAGTTCTCTCGGTGTTGGCTGCTGTATTCGTGTTTTCCCTGCATTACGAATAAAGTGCTGTTATTTTTGCTGTCTTAATTCAAAGTCTACTCAATCCACGAACGCTACGCTTCATTCATTGGTAACAATATCATTGGTAACAAAAATAGTTTAATTTTTTTTTCTTTTGTAAGTAAGAATTATATACTTTAACTCTTGTAATTAATAGTATTTAATTTCTGCAGAACTTGGACTCTTTTAGTTAATAGAATTTAATTCTAAGTTCGGAGTTAGTTTGGAAATAATATAAAATTTTTCTTTAAAAAAAAGTTTTACAAAGTTAATTTTACTTTGCTTTTTTCAATGCTAAATATTCTTCTCTAGTTGTTTTCAAAACTGTTATAGCATAGTACGCATTTAAGAAAAATTGTTCCAAAGAGACAGGCTTTTTATGAATGTCTATTGGGACATTCAAATTGTTTTTTTTCTGTTATAGGTGATTTACCCAGAATTATCGATCGAAAAGTCAGAAGTTTCCTACCAAAATAAAACAATTTCGTTCGTCAAATAGCTTTCGGTTCTCAGCCTCATTTCATCACTAGGCATCTTTGGAAAACTATTTACTTTTTTCTGACAATCAACTTGGAAAATAAAAGAATGTTTTGGGTATTCAGAAAACACTTGATACGGGTAAAAATGGCTTTCATTTTGAACAAAATATCTTTAAGAAACAGATTGCTTGCATAAGTTTGACAAGGAATGGGTGAACAAATAGCATGTTTGCTACCATATTTTGTTTTTATTGTTATGCTTGATAAAAATACATTCTTAAGAGGACAGTGAAAGTTCGAAAATGTTTTTGGAAACTGTTAATTATTAATTATTAGTATAAGTATTGAAATTGTGCATTTGTATACATTAGTAATTGGTAAAGAGATCCCCTGTAAAAAGATTTTTAAAAACATAAACTTTAAAAAATATTTTGGTGATTTTTAAAATGTTTGAGTACTTGTTTTTAACTTATAAGTTAAAAATTGCTTTTGAACATATTTGGGTATAGATATTTTGACACATTAAATTATTACTTCATTGGAAATATTTTTATATCTGCACTATAGCAATCTAAATAAATTCCAAATTTATAAGGGTTATACAGTAATATTCAAAATATTTTAAATGTTAAAAATCTTTTCAATACTTTGTTGATTTTTAAAATGTTCCTTGAAAGCTAATTTTCATTTTTTTTATTTATTTTTGAATTATTATTCTATAAAGTTATCTTTCAAATATCTTTTGATATTGTTTTTTATGAACATTAAATATCTGAATGAAAAATCCGGGCTTTCGAAACTTTATTCGAATATCCAAATTTAAAATTAATTTCCAAATTTTACATATATATATTAGGAATGTTTGTTAAACATTTTGTAGGAATCTATTTGAAATGAAATCTCAAGATGCATTTTAAAAATTTACAAAATTAAATGAAAATGGATAAAAGGAAATAGATAAGGGATATACAGATGTTTTTACAAAATATAAGGAGTTTTTGGTTAACTTTTATTTTTTTCATGAAAATGAACAAAATTTAACATATAATGAATAGATTAAGAAATCGATGGACTTTAATGCGTTTATTTTGTTTAAAACTGAATTTATATGTGTACGAAATTTCATAATTTTAAATTAATACATTTTAAAAACTGTCTGTATTTGCCATCATCCTCGTAAAATGTTTAAAAAGAATATCAGGTTGTGCATAACTTTTGTTTATTTTAAACAGACAGCTAATTGTAAGTAATGTGGATAGATTAATTGCAGAAGGAACTGTTCCTGCAAATTTGTGTAAGGTGGTAGTAAACTTTCAAGATTAATTAGTTCTGTTTTTGATTAATCTGTTTGGAAACTTAATATTTTATTAGTAATATTGAGTTTTGAAACAAGTGAGAAATTTTTAAGGTAAAGTCTTCATAAGTTTGAAAGTCATTAACTATTAATTATTTTGTAAGAAAATCTATCGCAAATGATCCATTCCTATTCTTTTTTTGCTTAAAATAGGTTCATTTCATTTATAGGATACCTGATATGTCTCAGAATAAAACTTAATTGTTTTCCTCATCATTCTCTCGAAGTATAATCGGAAAAGTTAAAATATTTAAAATATCCATTTTCCTATACAAAATATGTATGACAATTTCTTTAATTAGAAAAGATTGATTTTTGCATTTAAACTACACTCAAGAACCAAAACATTATGACCACCCCTACATTTTGGAATGAACTCGCCTGGATCACCTGGAAGTGGTATTTAACTGCTGCTGAAGAGTCTGAAGAATCATTCTATCATTTACTTCTGTCTGTCATGTTAAAGGCTGCGGATCTAAGCAATTTTTATAGAAGGCAGATTGTAATGGCCCGAAGGCTCGGAACAAGTATTTCCGAAACTGCACGACTCGTCGGTTGTTCGCGATGTACATTTGTTAGTACTTATGCAAAGTGGATGAATGACGGTGAAACCATCAGTAGAAGACATGGTGTTGGACGTCCATACGCTATCAAAGAAAAAGGTGGCCGGAGACTGTCTCGCATGGTGAAGCAAAACCGGCAAGAGACAGTAGCTCAGCTGACAACCCAATACAATGCAGGGCCAAGTAGAATAGTTTCGGAGCACACTGTCCAGCGGACACTGTTGGATATGGGGCTACGCAGCAAACATCCCACTCGTGTGCCTTTGCTGACCAAGTGTCATCGCCAACTGCGCCTATGCTGGGCCCAGGAACATCGCGACTGGTCCATAGATCAGTGGGAGAGAGTTGCCTGGTCGGATGAATCACTGTTTGTCATTCATCAAGCAGATGGCCTTGTCAGGATGCGCAGCCTTCCAGGCGAACAGTTTCTCCCTCAATCTACAATAGGTCATACACAGTCCGGTGATGGCAGTTTTATGCTTTGGGAGACGTTCTTATGGGCGTCTCTGGGACCCGTGGTTGTGATATAGCCTACCATGAATGCAACAGGATATCTGAACATCATTGCGGATCAGTTGCACCCTTACTTGGCCTGTTTTTAGAGCAGGAATTGGAATGTTCCAACAGGACAAAACCCTGTGTCAAAAGGCTAAAATTGTGTTACAGAGGTTCCAAGAACATAATGCTGAATTCCATTTAACCCTCTGACTGCTCATCCCGCGATTTCCACGGGCAATTCAAATGTAGCAAAATTTGCTCATCCCGCGATTTTCGCGGGCATGTGTTTTTCTTTCTATTAAGCACATTCCGCCTTTTCACTGTTTTAACCAGTAATATATTATACACAGTATTATATATTTAATTATAATATAGAATTATATGACTAGAATATTATATTATATTATATAAATATGACAGATATATGTATATATATATATATATATGTTAATATATTAATATTTATTATAATATATATATATATATATATATATATATAACATAGAATATATATATTATATATATATATATATATATATATATATAAAAATAATATATAAATAATTTTATAGAAATATATATATATATATATTCATTTATAATATATATATATATATATATATATATATTATATATATATATATATATATATATATTATATATATATATATATATATATATATATATATATATTATATATATATATATATATATATATATATATATTATATATATATATATATATATATATATATATATATATATATATATATATATATATACATATTTATATATACATATATATATATATACACATATATATATATATATACATATATATATATAGATATATATATATATATATATACTTAAACTATATAATACGCAATTTTTAGAGATCTCGGTTTACAAATTGAGGAGTCAGAGGGTTAATGTCCTGTCCGCCTACGCACCAGATCTCAATCCGATAGAAGACATTTGGAATGTCTTAGGACGGCAACTCAGAGTGCAAAGTTCTCTATTTCGCAATATCTTGGATTTGCTTAACCCTTGCTTAAACATCTGGTGCAATCTGTCTGGCCATCTTCCAAGGTCTTGTGGTATCCATGCCAAGGCGGGTTGAAGCATTGTTGCATATCAAAGGTGGGCCAACTAGCTATTGACAGGTGGTCACAATGTTTTGACTCTTGAGTGTATATTAATTTTAGCTTTTATGTTGTTTTCATTAGATTTATTGTGGATGTATTTTTAGAAGATATATGACGATTCTTTTGGAATGTTATAAACACTTATGAAAATCGAAAATTTGTATTTTAACAATTGATTAGAGAATTTTTTTGGTTAACAACTTTTTAGTAAAATACTTTTTAGTAGTATTTTAAGTAAGCACAGTCCGAATGTTGTGACAATAATTATATTAATAAATAGAAAATAGATATTAAAATATCCTATTTCGTTTTATCTCTTGTTTATATTTAACAACTGAACTGTATTTAAATAACTAGTTTTTAATACAAATTTTGCCCAGATGAAGTACCCTTGTTTGTGATATATGATCATATTTATGCACACATATCACCAATTCTCAAACTCAGCTATGCAGGACGTTTCCTACTCTAATTTAATGATAAATTTTGGAATATTACTAACTTCCCCGAGTTTATAGTAGTAATTCAATTTCTTCATGCGTTAAACACTGTCTTGTGTATTTAGTATGAAAAGGAAATTGTTTAATTATTAGTATTAATATATGTATTTATAATGTTAACAGTTATAGTGATCATTTCTATTATCTATCCTGATACGAGAGTAATAAATTGTTTTAATTAACTTGATTTAAAGTAGAGACGATAGATAAAATATACTTTGTAATATTTTTGTTTCCTTGAAATGGTTGTGTTATTTAAGGTAAATGAAAAACCTATGGAAAATCCACAAAAATGTCAAGTATTTGCTATTATTTATAATTTGACATTTGAATCGACATCTTACAATTTACATGCCTGACATAATAATTTTCGTTTTTAAAAGATGCATCGGCTGAAATCAGGGCGAATATCTATTACAAACCTTAATTTTCAGTGTTGTATTCACTCATGTTTTCAAATTCCCTTAGCTCTTAAATTTCCCTTTCCTTGTAATGTTTCCTATGATGCTTAAAATGACAGCTCCAATCTAATGAAGACTTTCTGTAATATTCAATGCTTGAATTTCATACTTTGTTTTACTTCTGAGTGTCTATACCAGCGTCTATACTAGATATTGAAGAATATATTGTCAGCAGTTACCCATCCCTTACTGTGTAAAATCTCATTTATGATTTCAAAGCCTGTTCTCGAATTTGGTTGTTTTTTGCTTTTCTTAGTACTGAAAATTATAGTTATATTAATATGTGAAGTGTAGGGCTTTTAATATTTAGGAAATTACCTTTCAGATTCCCCTATGTGGAATGCCTTTGTATCGTGTAATGTTTCTATTACGGAATAATTTCTCTTTTCCATTAAGAGCTCTTATAGATTGCAGAGAGCAGTTATATATATATATATGACTCGACCAGCCCCGTTTAACTTATACAACACTTTACAATTACTTAATTACTTACTATTTATTACTATACTAATGAGTATAAAGAAATTGAAATGAATTTTTTCTTTAAATATAGTGTAAAGAATGAAAGCATGAATCATTAAATGCATCGATAATTCATTCACGTATCTTAAATACATTTATAATTTATTTCATCTTTAAAATAGTCGGAATATAAACTTTCATTTATTGGGATGGTTTTGTTTGACCAGCAGTTTGTACCCTTTCTTATACTAATCTCATATAGGTTATAGATTACGTTTAATATTGAGTTTTACGTTTAATTTGAGTAATGTGAAATATTTCCTACAAATATAACTTTTGTAAATAAAATCCTAACCAGAAAATAAACATGGTTTTCAATACTTATCATCCTAATGTAATGATATTTTTAAAAGATTTTTTAAAGTTTACGTTAATGTAACTCTTAATATAAGAATGTACGCATTACTCCAAAGTTAAAGCTTTTGTAATTATTTCTGGTTCTGGGCCAGAAATTCAACAGTGGCATAAATTCTCATTCCACCATCATATTCTAATATCTTGGAAAAAATATTTTCTTTCCCTGCAAAGACGAATACCGCCTTTTACTGGAAATAGCAACAGACAAAAATATAATATTCGAACCACTTAAGTTTTGAGTTATAAATCATATTTCTTTTTT
>CM063511.1:109731711-109739629 GCA_032207245.1 Pardosa pseudoannulata
GGTTGTAACCGTAGTAAATTATATAAAAATGAGACCCCTGAAATCAAGAATCTTTTCCGCACTTTGTAAAGACATGGGTGCAGTACATTCAGCGTTACTATTTTATTGCGAGGCAAGATGGTTATCACGAGGGAAATTTTTGCAACGTGTTTATGAATTAAAAGAAGAAATCGCCGTTTTCCTAGAAGAGGAAAACAGACCGGAAGCTGAGAATTTTCGCGATAGTTTATTTGTGATGAAATTGAGCTACATGGTCGACATATTCGAGAAATTAAATAACTTGAATCTTCATCTGCAAGGAGCAAATACACATATATTGGATACGAGTGATAAAGTTAATGCTTTTTGTAGGAAATTGGAATTGTGGAGCAGAAATTTAAAGCAAGAAAACTTAACAATGTTTGCAAATTTGAATGATTGTATTAAAACTTACAAGGCTGAAGAACAACATGTAAAAGTTGTTTTTGCAACCATTGAAAATCATTTAGCAATGCTAGCAAAGAATTTTAAAAAGTACTTTCTTGCTGACGACAAACTGATATCAAGTTACAAGTGGGTGAGGGATCCATTTCAAAATACTCCCGAAGGACTCTCAATTGAAGAGGAAGAAACCTTCATAGACTTCACGGCAAGCGGCGAAACCAAAAGACAATTTAGTAATAAATCACTCTTTGAATTTTGGGCAGGAGTGGATGATGAGTTTTCTGCACTAAAAACAAGGGCATTTCGCATTCTACTACCATTTTCAACATCTTACCTTTGTGAAACTGGATTTTCTGCGGTGGCTTCTTTGAAGACAAAATATAGATCTCAGCTAAATATAGAAAAAGAACTGAGAGTGTCTATTTCTAATATTAAACCCTCCTTCGAAAAACTTTGCTCTGAAAGACAGGCCCAAGGAAGTCACTAATAATTATTAAATTTGTTTTTTGTAAGTTGTTTTAATTTAATAAGTTAATTATTAAATATGTCGAAATGTATTTTGTTTTGTATGTGTGTGTGTGTTCTTTCCTTTCAGTCACTTAATCAATTTTTTTAAATAACATTTTCTCTTGGATATGCTCGCGCCCCCCCATTAGTGTGCTCGCGCCCCCCTAGGGGGGCGCGCCCCACAGGTTGAGAATCACTGGTTAACTAGGTATTTTAAGGTATCGAATTACCAAATGACCTGACAGTTGGTGTATCTAAATCTGATAAGGAAAAAAATTATAAAAATGAAAAATTTTCAAAAAATGCACTAAACACTTTAAAAACTGTGTATATTATACTGTATATTCAAAACATTTAAATATTTCCATGCTAAAACTCAAATAATGATTTTTTAAGAGCCTGAAAAAAATATAAGATAGTATAAATATTCAATAAACATATTAACGAACAGAGGATTGCCTTCATCTTCTATTCTCCGATTTTGCATTGTTATAAGCATTTTCCTTAATTTTTCGATATTATGTGTTAGCAGAAAATATTGTAATACAAAAGTATAATAGATGCCATCTATATTAACAACTTAAAATTTCTTACAATTTATATTAAAATATAAAAAAAAATTCTAAGTTCTGAATGAAAATATGTTTAAATACACTGTGAATTCAAAATATACAAATTGCATCGAAATCATTCTGTTTTTAGAAAATTTTAGAGATTGTTATAAACTATTAAATACTATAATATATCAGTAGCTTTATTCATTCTTTTTTACTCAAGATTTTAGAAATGATAGGAATAAAATTTAACACCTAGAGACTATTATTCATATTTCTGTACATTCAAAATTATAAAAAATATTATAATGTAATCTAATTGTTACAATAAAATAAATTGAATATTTTTAAAATGCATTAATTACTTTATAAATTTATAGAATAATCAAACTGATTGTTTTTAAATGAACTCCTATTGAAATGCTTTGTAATACATGAATTATTAATTCTCTATAATATCTCTTTTTACATAAATACCTTAAGGACTGTTTCTATTACAAAGACAAAAGAAAAATATTTGTCTTCAATATTATTATATAATTTATTCATGTATCATTAATTATTGGAATATTTTTCATTTCCCTGTTGTATCGTGGCACTAGTAATCAAAATTCCTGTTACATTCAATATTTATAATATAATAGCGTTGGATCTGATATCTTTGAAAAATTAATTAAACAATTGGAATATAATGAAAATATATCTCTCATTTGAGAATTCCTACCGCATTGGTTTAAAAGAATTCAAAGAAATTAACTTTAATGTTTAATCTTTTATTTTATGATTGTGAACTCTGAAAATACTGTATAAATTGCTTCTAAGGAAAATTTTAAGTTCATTGATAACCAGAAAAAATTAGTAATGATTTCAGAATGTAATTTTTAAATTTCAATCACAGTTGTTTCTATTATTTTAATCATATTTCTCGATTATAAAAAGGAATATGTCTTTCTAGATTAAAAATTTTATTATGACAGCATTATCGATTTCATAGGATAAATATTCATCTTTTAGAATGTTTTTTTACCCCAATTCCTTTTAAAGATCTACTTTTAAAAATTTTTTAGCTTTACAAATCTTGTTGCATATATTTAAATAGCGTTATATACTAGAAATTACGAGGAATTCGCTCACCCACAAGATAAAATTATAAGTATGAATATATTTAAATTATGTTATTTTATACAATTATATGCTATATATGTAATTTAAAAATTTTTAAAAATTCATGCTAAAATGTATTATACCGAATTGATTAAAAAAATTCAAAGAAATTAATGTTAATGTATATAACTTATTTATGATGTAAATGAAAATACTACACAAAATGCTTTCTAATTATTTTATGTGCATTGATAACCAGAAAAAATTTTAATGATTTCTAATGTAATTTTAAAATTTCAATAACAGTTGTTTACTATTATTTTTATTATATTCCTCGATTCTGTTAATAATATTGTACCTTTCGAGACTAAAAATCTTTACTGTAAAAGCTGTATCGATTTCATAGAATAAATGTTTATCTTTTAGAATGATTATTTTAATCTTTTTTAAAGATCTACTTTTAAAAATTATTTAGTTTACCAATATTTGTTGCATATATTTTAAAATAGCGTTTATATAAAGAAGATAAAGGAGAAATTTAACAAGATAAAATTTTAAATATGCATTATATGTATTTATGTAATTTTATGCAATTATGTATGTTATATATGTAATTTAAAATATAAAATCTTATGCTAAAATATTTGTTTTATGTAATATTTTTTGTATGATTATATATTATTTTTCTATAATATTTTATATGCTTTACTTGTAAAAAAATTATTTTTGAATTAATATTATAAAATGTTCACTCTATTTATATATATTTTATGTAATTTGTATTTTAGCTGTATAAAATTTATAAATTTTTTTTCAATACTTATATACAAAATAATAATATTTTAATTAATAGATTATAAACTTTATTTTAGTATCTTAAAATATTATAGAAAAAAATTTATAGTAAAAAATATTTTTTTTTTATTTTGTTATAATTTTTTATATTTTTTTTAATTTTTTTTTATTTTATTTATTTAATTTATGTATTTTTATTTTTATTTATAATATATATAATAATTTGTTTATATATTTTGTATAAAATTAATGCTTTAATATTTATTTTCACTTACAGAATTTAATCTATATATTAATATTTATAATATATAATATTATAATTAATATAGATTATATTAATATTATTAAATTAAATATTTATTTTTTATATAAAATTAAACATAAATATTTATTTATAATTTTTCATATAAAATTTTTATATTATATATATATATATATTTTTATATATTTATATATATATTTTTATTATATTTATATATATATATATATTTAATTTTGTATATATATATATACATATATTTTATAAATATAATATAGATATATATATATTATATATATATATTATATATTATATATATATATATATATACATATAATATATTTATTATATATATATATTAATATAATATTATATAATATATTTTATAATATATATATATATATATATATATATTATCTTAATATAAATTATATATATGTATTTATATTATATATATATGTATATAAATATTGTATATATATATATAAAATATTTATATTTATAGTATTTATATTATATATATATATATACTTATATATTTATAAATATATATATATATTTATTATATATATATTATATATTCTAATTTTGATATCTTAATAAAGGTCTTTAGCTGAAACGGTTCATTTTTATGGCTATGATAAAATCGAGATTATTATTACATATATATATATATCATATATATATATATATTATATATTAAATATATTATATATGAATTTAGTGGCATTGACATTTTTCATAAAATTATAAGTATGATTCAATACGTTTGATATTAGATTCTGTACTTTCTGTGTCTGCAAGATAAATACTTTGGTTATTGAAGGTTTTAGGAATGTATCATTAATCAAAGAGAGACGTAAAATCGTAAAAAAATCTCGAAATATTGGTTAAAGTTTTAAAAAATCTAATTTCTATCTATATGAATATATTGCTAGTCGGAATGTAATTTGGATGAACTCCAGTTTATTATTGATTTTACTTATTACACCCAGTGCGTGACTAAAACTTTGTTTAAAAAATATTGATTTGTAAGTGGGAAGAAACAGCGCACTGTGAAGTCTTAGATGTTGATAAGATAAAGTTTTAAAGAGTAAGTTAAGAGTAAATGGATTATAAGTTAAACAGCGTATAATAATAAAAAATATTTAATCATTTATCATATAGATTGTAAACTGATATACATGCCAATATTTCATATTTGGAGTTTACACTGTAGATGTTTCTTGTTTATTATTAGTAAGGGATCAATATTCTTATCTCTTCCTGCATGTCTAAATTTTAAGTTAATTTTGCTTTAATCATAAGTTTTAAATGCTTATAAAATTATATAAACATTTTCAAAAACAATTCAATGTTTGATACCTTTTTCAATCTTAGAAAATCATTAAAAATCCTCTTAATTTAAAATCATTAAAAATATGAAACAGGTAATGAATTATAATTTGGAAGTAAAAAATATATGCTACATTATGGTCAGAACGATAGATGAATTCATAATATAGAAATTAATCTGTAACTTAAAGAAATCCGAATGTATTCTATAGAAGGAATTAATAATGTAAGAAATATTTTTGATATAAGAGTTTACACATCTAGATAATGAGACACATATCTTGAGGATAATTTGGACTTTTTGAAAAAAAATAAACTTAACCACTGTAACTGAATAACTTATTTAAGTAATAAAGTATTTTAATAACGTATTTAAAAAAATATTATTATTTTAATAAATTATTTAAGTAATTGACCAGTGAAGTGTTAGTTAAGTATGAATTAAATTAAGTATAAGTTAAATTAAGTATAAGATAAATTTAAGTATGTCAATAAGTTTTTTAAATAATAAATTATACTATTAATATAACTTATAATCTGCACGAAAACTCAAATTCAAATTATAAGTTTTATTGTATAAACTTACATTACAATTATCTTAAATTTTAAATTAAGTGATAAAGAAAAAATAAGGAAATAAAAAGTGAAAAAAAAAGTTTAAAACTCAAAGTTAAAAAATATTATAATTGCTGATGTAACTAGTCAATAAAAACAAATTTTCTGCATTGTATACATTATTCTACTGGTAAGAAAATATATACATTAAATAGGACATTTATAAGATATTTTAGGACATAAATAATTTCAGACATTTTCTATGTCTTTGTAGAGTGTAAAATATCTTTATTTAAAATTTATCTACTTCAAACAGCATAAATCTATATTTTTAAAAAAAAACATTATTATATTTTTGTATGGGAAATAAAATTTTGCATTTATTTTTAACAATATTTTCAGAAACTGACTAGGGTGACACGTAGGTTTTTATTAACGCTTTAAAATATTCGATATAAACCAGTTATACTAAAAAAATGTTCGCTTGGAATATTTTCATAATGCTTTTTTTAAGTTATCAATGTTTAAAAAAATTTAAAATTTTTACAATTTTATGTTTGGAACTGAAAACATTTTCATTTACGTGCTATTAAATATTAAGTTGAAGAGCATTAGTAAGAAAAAATTTTTATGCTGACTCAGTATATATACAGCAGCAATATATTAAATAATAATCACAAGATTATAGGCTACCAAAATATGACCTACAAGAGGTCCGTCATTGTTCGAAGATTAATGTAGCCTAAAAATTAAAGAGATAACTCTACAAATAAGCTCAAGATACCAGGATAACGTTAAAAAGATCTCTGATACTGGGTGCCTGAAAATATTTACACGTAAAGGAGATTTGCGAAAACAAACTAGTAAAAAAAACTAATTTTAAACGACTTTTACCCTCATAACGGTTAATGTCTTATTGAGGAATAAAGAATTTTGAAATATGACTAACTTCTAAAATAAAATAAAATTTAAAATTTGAGCACCTAATATGGGACAGTTGTCAATATTACTTAACAATGCTGTCAACTAACATTTATTTATACCGTGAATCTTTTCAGCATTTATTACCTATCTCCGAGATAAAAATCTTGTAAGTCAATTCACGTATGCGTTTTCTCTTCAAGTTCAGAAACCAATCAAGTTTCAATGGTTTCAAGGAGACATATCTTTTAATTTTCTAAATCTTTCATTCAGGAAAAGAGCATCGACCTTTTGGTATTTTTCTAATCTGAGATTATTCAAGACACATTGCGAGGTACAACAAAAATAACACAGATATTTATTATGTAAGCGATATCACGTACGCTTTACCAATAGACTGTTGTTAGGTGAATAAAGCACCCAGTTCTGAATTCACCTGCTTTAGTTTTTTTATCTCAATATTTTTAATTTAATCTATTACTGAAAATTAATGGAATACTTATATGAGAAGAAACCGACAATAAGTTTTTCTAAACTGAAAATTTACAAAATCTAATTTTCTTTAAAATGCTTTTGCAAAAGAAAGAAACGTAACTGACTGTTTAAGTAAGAAACACGTAAATGACTGACACAATAGGATCTGAAGTATGAAAAAAGGTTACATTTATATACAGTTTTTAAATTTCTATTAGATATAGAAATTTAAGTTGAATTTTATTACACTATAAAACAGACTTAAATGTAGTAACATGCATACAAGTACACACAACACACACTCGCACACACACACACATATATATATATATATATATATATATATATATATATATTATATTATATATATGTCGTGGTCAGTAAACACACTAGTAAATATATAAATCAGTCCACTCTCAAGTAATTCTCTTTATTAATCCATTTAACACTACTCAACAATGGCGTCTCATATTGGCGCCCAACTGCTAACAAAGGCAGTTTTCACTGCTTCGAGGAGCCACAGGTCTGCCTATAGTAATTGCTTATCGCTCTCTGCCCATATCACTGCGCGTGAGCCGTATTTATGTGGCTAATAACTCGAGGCGCGTTACTCCCATTAAAAGAATCCCTAATTAAATCTCTAGAATTACTCTATATTTTAAATCCTGACAACTTTCCCCCTCCCCCTGAAGGCTTGCACAGGCAGGAGGGCCTTTCCTGACCAGCAAGTCTCCAGAGGACCCTAAAATTTTGAAAAAACATATAATTCTGTACCCCAAAAATAATAAATAAAAATAAAGTTACCCCAAAAATAAAGTTACTTAATTCAGTCAGAGCAGGTGGCTCCTTCACAAAATAACACTGTTATAATAACTGACAAAAATTCAAAAGTAGTAAAAAATCACCCTATGATGGTGCTATAAAATGATTAAAGTATTTTACACAATTACCTAAATCATAAAAATCTTTCCTGAAAATTAGACACATTATA
>CM063511.1:109739729-109749729 GCA_032207245.1 Pardosa pseudoannulata
TATTAAGCACATTCCGCCTTTTCACTGTTTAACCAGTGGAATAAATTATACACAGTATTAAACATTTAATTAGGTAAATAGAATTATATGACTAGAACTATTATAGTTATATTAGATAACAGAATGACAGATAGTATGTTATAAATAGAAACTATGTTAAAATTGAAATTTATTATAAAATAAATGTTTTATGTGATAACATCTGAAATTAGTTTTTCTGAAAGCTTATTTTCTCATGATAAAAGTCAATATAAAAAATCTTTTCTAGAAAAGAATTAGTATTTCATTTCTCCAATATATATATATATATATATATATATATATATATATATATATATATATATATATATATATATATATATATATATATATATATATATATATGTATATGTATATATATATATGTATATATATATATATATATATATATATATATATATATATATATATATATATATATATATACATATATATATATACATATATATACATACATATATATATATATATATATATATATATATATATATATATATATATATATATATATATATATATATATATATATATATATATATATATATATATATATATATATATATACATATACATATACACATATACATACACATATATACATACACATACACATATAGACATACATACATATATATATATATATATATATATATATATATATATATATATATATATATATATATATATATATATATATATATATATATATATACATATATATATATATATACATACATATATATATACATATACATATATATATATATACATATATATATATATATATATATATATATATATATATATATATATATATATATATATATATATACTTAAACTATGCAGAAAAATGCGGAATTTTTAAAGAGATCTCGGTTTACAAATTGAGGAGTCAGAGGGTTAACGTCCTGTCTGCCTACGCACCCGATCTCAATCCGATAGAAGACATTTGGTATGTCTTAGGACGGCAGCTCAGAGTGCAAAGTTATCTAAT
Source organism: Pardosa pseudoannulata (assembly GCA_032207245.1). Lineage (NCBI taxonomy): Eukaryota > Metazoa > Arthropoda > Arachnida > Araneae > Lycosidae > Pardosa > Pardosa pseudoannulata. Next base: position 109,740,763 of record CM063511.1, read on the forward strand.
TCGCAATATCTTGGATTTGCTTAACCGTTGCTTAAACATCTGGTATAATCTGTCTCCTGCCATCTACCAAGGACTTATGGCATCCATGTTAAAGAGTGTTGAAGCTGTGTTGCGCGTCAAGGATGGGCCAACTCATTATTGACAGGTGGTCACAATGTTTTGACTCTTGAGTGCATATTAAATTTAGCTTTTATGTTGTTTTCATCATATTTATTGTGGATGTATTTTTAGAAGATATATGACGATTCTTTTGGAATGTTATAAACACTTATGAAAATCGAAAATTTGTATTTTAACAATTGATTAGAGAATTTTTTTGGTTAATAACTTTTTAGTAATATACTTTTTAGTAGTAATGTAAGTAAGAAATGTTTGACGGTTGTGACAATAATTATATTAATATATAGATGATAGATATTACAATATTCTATTTCGTTTTAATTCTTGTTTATATTTAACAATTTAAAATCTAGGTTTTTATACAAATTTTGCCCAGATGAACGGCCTCTGTTTGTGATATATGATCATATTTACTCACACATATCACCAGTTCTCAAATTCAGCTATAGAGGACGTTTCCTACTCTAATTTAATGATAAATTTCCGAATATTACTGACTTCCCCGAGTTTATAGTAGTAATTCAATTTCTTTATGCGTTAAACACTGTCTTGTGTATTTAGTATGAAAAGGAAATTGTTTAATTATTAGTATTAATATATGTATTTATAATGTTAACAGTTATAGTGATCATTTCTATTATCTATCCTGATACGAGAGTAATAAATTGTTTTAATTAACTTGATTTAAAGTAGAGACGATAGATAAAATATACTTTGTAATATTTTTGTTTCCTTGAAATGGTTGTGTTATTTAAGGTAAATGAAAAACCTATGGAAAATCCACAAAAATGTCAAGTATTTGCTATTATTTATAATTTGACATTTGAATCGACATCTTACAATTTACATGCCTGACATAATAATTTTCGTTTTTAGAAAGTGCATCGGCTGAAATCAGGGCGAATATCTATTACAAACCTTGCTTTTCAGTATTCACTCATTTTTCAAAGTCCCTAATAAAGAAATTTTCCTTTTCTTGTAATGCTTCCTATGATTCTTAAAATAACAGCTCCAATCTAATGAATACTTTCTGTAATAATCAATGTTTGAATTTCATACTTTGTTTTACTTCTGAGTGTCTATATCAGCGTCTATACTAGATATTGAAGAATATATTGTCAGCAGTTACCCATCCCTTACTGTGTAAAATCTCATTTATGATTTCAAAGCCTGTTCTCGAATTTGGTTGTTTTTTGCTTTTCTTAGTACTGAAAATTGATAGTTATATTAATATATGAAGTGTAGGGCTTTTAATATTTAGAAAATTACCTTTCAGATTCCCCTATGTGGAATGCCTTTGTATCGTGTAATGTTTCTATTACGGAATAATTTCTCTTTTCCATTAAGAGCTCTTATAGATTGCAGAGAGCAGTTATATATATATATATATGACTCGACCAGCCCCGTTTTAACTTATACAACACTTTACAATTACTTAATTACTTACTATTTATTACTATACTAATGAGTATAAAGAAATTGAAATGAATTTTTTCTTTAAATATAGTGTAAAGAATGAAAGCATGAATCATTAAATGCATCGATAATTCATTCACGTATCTTAAATACATTTATAATTTATTTCATCTTTAAAATAGTCGGAATATAAACTTTCATTTATTGGGATGGTTTTGTTTGACCAGCAGTTTGTACCCTTTCTTATACTAATCTCATATAGGTTATAGATTACGTTTAATATTGAGTTTTACGTTTAATTTGAGTAATGTGAAATATTTCCTACAAAATATAACTTTTGTAAATAAAATCCTAACCAGAAAATAAACATGGTTTTCAATACTTATCATCCTAATGTAATGATATTTTTAAAAGATTTTTTAAAGTTTACGTTAATGTAACTCTTAATATAAGAATGTACGCATTACTCCAAAGTTAAAGCTTTTGTAATTATTTCTGGTTCTGGGCCAGAAATTCAACAGTGGCATAAATTCTCATTCCACCATCATATTCTAATATCTTGGAAAAAATATTTTCTTTCCCTGCAAAGACGAATACCGCCTTTTACTGGAAATAGCAACAGACAAAAATATAATATTCGAAACCACTTAAGTTTTGAGTTATAAATCATATTTCTTTTTTATGAAAAACACTCTTTTATTATACCTTAGTTTTGAACCATTTATCAACAATCAAAATAATCAACGTTAACGTTAATGAAATATTAAACCTCATCATTAACCGCCACTTCGCCATACATACAAACATATATCAGCCGGTGAGTGAACACATTGACTAACTCTATTTTTTAACAATTACAAATATATTATAAAAGTTCTTAAAAAGTGCCAAGAGTAGTCTATACACCGTCCCACTGACCCCAAAAATTTATCATTAATCTATGATGATAATTAAAATTGGAAACATTGGTTTGATTGAGAACTGAGTGGCATATTTTGTGCATTGATGTTCCAGTTCCAAAAAATGAAGTTAGTCTATGTGTACACTGAACAGCTCATATATATATATATATATATATATATATATATATATATATATATATATATATATATATATATATATATATATATATATATATATATATATATATATATATATATATATATATATATATATATATACATACATATATATATATATATAATATATATATATATATATATATATATATATATATATATATATATATATATATATATATATATATATATATATATATATATATATATACATATATATATATATATATATATACATGTATATGTATATATGTATCTATTTACATATATATATTTAATTTAATACAATATATATTTAATGCTGTTGGTTGCAAAATAAATGAACAGTTCATTCTCTAACCCATTTGCTGTTTTGTAACAGAAATTCTCCTGTATAATTTGTTTGTTTCCGCACACATACTGGTTCTCTTTCAACCTAAACTGAAAAATATAATAATTACTTATTTATAAGATATGAACTGAAAATTCCAGAGTAATATATTTATGTTTCCATCTAAAAAATGAATCGTATTTCTTCATTCTTTTGTAAGTTGAAAAAATGATGCTGGTTGAAAAACTTCTTTCAGAGGGCAGTTAGAAATGGTGGTACATTTCTTATAGCATTTGTTCATAAATCATAGCCAGCTTTTTAAATGAAATCTCTTGTTCCAGAGTGTCGAGGCATTCATGCATATTTTACTCGCTTTGTGGATTTCAATTTTTTAAATTAATTTTGAGGAATTGTAAATGAGTTCTTTGTATTTTTCGAAATAAAAAGAGATTTTAAGGAATTATAAATGACTTAAATTTACAGTCCTAAAAATGAAAGGAAGACGAGATTTTTTTCATTCACTACTTTTAGTTTATACAATAAAATTTTGAAAATTCATTATATACATAATGATGATTATTGTATTAATTAAAATCACCTATATTAAAAGGATATTAGATATAATGTAAAATTTGAATTTTTAAACATAAAGATAAATTATTTTTATTCTAAAATAAATTTAGGTTTCTATTCTACTCTGGTATAATTATATATAGACGCTGTTAAATTTAAGCACTCGTGGTATTTTTTTTAATTATATCTAATTTTACATATTTGTACCGGAAAAACCTATTATATATATATATATATATATATATATATATATATATATATATATATATATATATATATATATATATATATATATATATATAATATATATATATATATATATATATATATATATATATATATATATATATATATATATATATATATATATATATATATATATATATATATATATATATATATATATATATATATATATATATATATATATATATATATATATATATATATATATATATATACATGTGTATGTATATATGTATCTATTTACACACACACACACACACACATATATATATATATATAATATATATATATATATATATATATATATATATATACATGTATATATATATATATATATATATATATATATATATATATATATATACATGTACATATATATATATATGTATTTATTTACATATATATATGTAGTTAATTTTATACAATATATATTTAATGCTGTTGGTAGCAAAATAAAGAAACAGTTCATTCCATACTCCATTTGCTGTTGTGTAACAGAAATTCTCCTGTAAAATTTGTCTGTTTCCGTACTCATACTGGTTAGCTTTTAACCTGAACTGTAATAATATAATAATTACTTATTTGCAGAGTATACGATATGAACTGAAAATCCCAGAGAAATATATTTATGTTCTCATAAAAAAATGAATCATATTTCTTCATTCTTTTGTGAGTTGAAAAAATGATGCTGGTTGAAAAACTTCTTTCAGAGGGCAGTTAGAAATGGTGGTACATTTCTTATAGCATTTGTTCATAAATCATAGCCAGCTTTTTAAATGAAATCTCTTGTTCCAGAGTGTCGAGGCATTCATGCATATTTTACTCGCTTTGTGGATTTCAATTTTTTAAATTAATTTTGAGGAATTGTAAATGAGTTCTTTGTATTTTTCGAAATAAAAAGAGATTTTAAGGAATTATAAATGACTTAAATTTACAGTCCTAAAAATGAAAGGAAGACGAGATTTTTTTCATTCACTACTTTTAGTTTATACAATAAAATTTTGAAAATTCATTATTATCATAATAATGACTGTTACATTAATTAAAATAAACTATTTTAAATGGATATTAGATATAATAAATAATTTCAATTTTTAAACATAAAGATAAGTTATTTTCATTCTAAAATAAATTTAAGTTTCTATTCTACTATGGAATAATTTTAGACAGACGCTGTTAAATTTAAGCACTCGGTTTTTTTTTAATTATATCTAATTTTACATATATGTACAGGAAAAATTTATTGCATAATGTCACAATATCGTATAAAAATGATCTGTACATTTGAAACGTTTTGTATGTTGGTAATTATTTTTTGGTTTAGTTTTTAATCTTGTACCAGAGTGATAAGTTATTCAAGCATCTCTTCTTTTTTTTTTGTAAATTTTTATCTAAACTTTCATAAATTATATTTTGTTTATTAAATGAAATATGTTGTTCCATATCATTGAGCTACTCAGACATATGTAACTCCCTCTATGTATTTCAGTTTCTAAATGAACTTTTGGGGTCTATACATGATTTCTTTGAATATTTTGTAAGAGAGAAACAGAGTAATGAAAAGTATAAATGGCTTTCTTTTACATTTGCAAAAAATATAACAAAAATCTGTAAATAAAGGCTTGTTTTTTCCTTAACTAATTTTAGCCCACATAAAAAGATAAACTGTATTACAATGCTTTAAAATTAATTAATTACTTAGTATTTTACTATACTAATGAGTATAAAGAAATTGAAAATAATTTTTTGTTTAATTCCTGATTATATATGGGATTCCCTCTAAAAAATGTCCTGTATTTTGCTATTGTTGATCGAGATGAAATAATGATGCTGTTTGAAAAACTTCGATCATTGTACAGTTAGAAATGGCGGCACATTCTTCATAGCAATTGTTCATAAATCATATTTTGCTTTTTAAACGAAATCGCTGGTTCTAGAGCATCGAGTTCTTCAAGCGTATTTTCCTTTCTCCACGGATTTGACTTTTAAAATGAATTTGGGAGAATTACAAATGACTTGTGTTTTTAGAAAAAAATATATATTTACGTTTTGTTTAAAGATAAAAATTGTACAAAAAAAAAGAATACTGAGAAGGACGAATTTTATCTTTTTTCATTGACTATTTTTGGTTTATATAATAAGATTAAATTAATCCCTTCTTTTGAAGTTTACAAATTAGTTAATAATAATTATTATATGAATTAAAGAACGAGTTTTTATGGGGAACATAAATTCATTGTAAAAATTGAACATTTGGATATACAGATACTTTTTCCTGTTTCTGAAAGGTCTTTATGATTTTGTTCTTCTATGAAATATTTGTGATTAAATGATTAAACAAGATTAAAGCAACCGTAAATGCTCTCAAATAGATTTTAGGTTTTAATTGATATTCAGTTTTGGAGATTTTATATTTTATATCTATTTATAAAAACTTTTGTATCTATTCACAATTTCATATAAGTATACTTTGTATATTTTAATAGATTTGTAAGTTAAAAGAATGATATGGTTTGCAAGAAGTCATCAAAAGGATAGTTAGTAATGGTGATACTTTTTTCACAATAATTATTCATTAATCATTTTTTTGCTTTTTAAGTGAAATTTCTAATTCCACAGCGTTGAGGTATTGATGTATATTTTATTGTATCATTTCATTTTTTAAACAGAACTTCGGCGAATTACATATGTCTTTCTATTTTTTTTCTTAAAAAATTAGGTTTATTAGTAAATGCCTTGTTTTGTAGTTGTACAAAGTATGAATAAAACAGTATAAGAGATAAAACTTATATTTTTATTTATTCTTATTTATTAATATAATAAGAAAATTTGAATTATATTTTTATAAAAATTAATTAATTAGTTACAATTATTTTCAAAATAATTAAAAGATATAGTTTTAAATAAAACCTATCAGGAAATGTAATGTACGATTTTACTTAAATTTACAAACAATTTTATTGTTGTTTTTGTAACTCTCAAAATTGCTTTCTACTATGAATACCCGTAAAGAATAGTTCTTATTTCAACGTTTGTGGGCGCTAAAACGTAAGTTTTACAGTTTACTTGATAGTTATATTTGAAAATGTATTACCATTGTATCAATAAAATTGCCTTCAATTGATATTTCATTTTAATGCTATATACTATTTGCATGACAGATAACTTTCTTTTATCCTTAATCACAGAACAGTACATACTAGTTTTGAAGCGACCTAATTAGATAGTTTATAACCTAGTTATTATGTAAATATGAAGTTTCCATTTAAACTTTAAAGCAAAAAGAGATTTTTTAAAATTCGAATTTTTGGTTTTCATCATCTATTTTATGAAAAAAATAAATTGCAAAAGAATTACTATTTGTATCTTGTCCGAGATAATAAAATGTTTACCCGTGTAGCACTCTTTTAAAACATATATATATATATATATATAAAATATTATATATATATATATATATATATATATATATATATATATATATATATATATATATATATATATATATTTATATATATATATATATATATATATATATATACATATATATATATATATATATATATTATATATATTTTATATTTTATATTTATATATGTATATATGTATATATATATATATATATATATTATGTATGATGTATATATTTTTTATATATATATATATATATATATATATATATATATTATATATATATATATTATATATATATATATTATATATATATATGTATTTATATTTATATATATATATATATATATATAATGTATTTATGTATGTATATATATATATTTATATGTATGTTTATATATTTATGTATATATATATGTATATATATATATATAAATATATATATAATATATATATAAATATATATTATATATATATATATATTTATATATATATATATATATAAATTATATATATATATATATTTGTATATTTATGTATATATATATAAATATATATATATATGAATAATATATGAATATATATATATATGTATATATATATATATATATATATATTATATATATATATATATATATCTATATATATATATATATATATATATTTATATATATTTTTTATATATATATTATATATATATGTATATATTAAATATATATATTTATATATATATATGTATATATATATGTATATTATATATATATTGTATTGTATATATATATTATATATTTATATATATATTATATTATATATATTAATTTTAAATATATATAAACTAAACTGATGATATTAGGAATAAGTTTGTGTTAGTAGTGTAAAAATAAAAATGTATTTGTCACATTCAAAAGACTATTGGATTTAGAAAACTGAAAAGAAATAAATGCCTGGTGGGACAAAAAATGTGACTGTTGGTTTGATTGAAAAAGCATTTATTACGAATACATACATTTATTACGAATTTAAGATCCTGAGTAAGTAGAATAGTGTAGACAATAGGTATTTAGGGAGGTATCGAAGATACCAAATGAGCCTGACAGTTGGTGTAAATCTAAACGGTCTGATGGACTAGGAAAAAAATAGTAGAAAAATCAAAAGGATTTGCAAAGAATACAATAAACACTTTAATACTGTGTATATAATACTGTATATTCAAAACCCACTTTAAAATATTTCTATGCCAAAACTCAAAATGGGAATGAATATTTTTAAGAGCCTGAAAGTGATAAGATAGTATAAATAATTCAATAACATATTCACGAACAGAGGATTGCCTTCATCTTCTATTCTCCGATTTTGCATTGTTATAAGCATTTCCTTAATTTTCGATATTCATGTGTTAGCAGAAAATATTGTAATACACTAAGTATAATAGATGTCATCTATATTAACAACTTACTAATTACTTTACAATTTATATTAAAATATAAAAAAAAATCTAAGAATTCTGAATTAAACATATGTTTAAATAAACTTTGAGACTCAAATGTGCAAATTTGCATCGAAATCATTCTTGTTTTAGAAATTCCTTAGAGATTGTTATAAACTATTAAATACAAGATAATAATATCAGTAGCTTTATTCATTTCTTTAACTCAAGATTTAGAAATGATAGGAATAAATGTTTAATACCTAAAGAGACTATTATTCATATTTCTAGTACATTCAAAATTTATAAAATATTATAATGTAATCTAATTAATATACAATAAAATAAATTGAATATTTTTAAATGCATTAATTACTTTATAAAAT
>CM063511.1:109762229-109769729 GCA_032207245.1 Pardosa pseudoannulata
TGTTACCACTGGAAAGTTTTGAAATTTTATCACTGTAATCTTAACAGTGAGAAGTTTATTGTTTTAAATCATCACAATCTGGGCGCCATACATTCAAATAACTATATTTAAACTTTCCTTTCGATTGGTTGAACGGTTCGGCCACTACAGACTCACGTATAGGGGACGTTTCTTTTAGATTACCCATTATATGTATATATATGTGTATACATATCGATCTATATATTTATCTATATGTGTATACATATATATATGTATATATATATATATATATATATATATATATATATATATATATATATACATATACATACATATATATATATATATATATATATATATATATATATATATGTATATATATATATATATATATATATATATATATGTATATATAGGGATTGATAAATAGATAGATACATACATACATATTCATATTCATCTGAGATGTATGAATAAGAAACATGTATAAAAACATTACGGAATTACTCTATTTGCTTAAAATTTGTATCAGTTTCATGTATTATCAATTGATTATTTTTTGTATTGTATTCTGTATACATTCTTATACTTAATTTTTACTTATTTTTATCTATTTCTGAACATGCATTACAATTTCTGATGGAGTGCAAAAATTTAATTAGAGTGTAAAAATTTAATAAAAAAAATATAAGAATTCGCAATAGTTTTATCACGGTTGTAATATTTTTTTATATTTTTGTAGATATTCTTATTAGTTTCATAAAATGTGTTTAATGGGCATATACATTTACTAAGCATTGTCTCAGTTTACTCAAGTTCTTACATCCAAATTAATCTGTACTCTTACCATTTATGTTCATTATAAAAATGGTCGGTGATAAAATAGAGACGCGTAGGGACGTCAAATGGGATAGGCGTTGGCCTGATAACCTTTATAGATTATTCACGAAAAGTAGACCATTCAATCCCTTTATGGTATTTTACATTTGCCTCAAATATCAGTCAATTCGTGATAGATTCTCTTTTTACCTCATACAAGAAAAACTATTGTAGGAGTATTTCTGTAAGTACCTTGTAAAACATCACTTATTTAAGGTACAGCCGTATGCTTAAATCTTTCGCTGTTTAAAATTTATTGAAAATATTTTAAATAATGTAATTTTAATTTAGTGTTGAAGTTATTTTATTTATAAAGAAAAATAATTTATTAAACATTTTGAAAATGTGTATAGTTTTAAAAAAGGTTATTTAATTTCGTTTAAATATCTAGTTAACAGGTTTCCGATTGTGTAATAGTAGTAATTAACTATTATTATTATTTTGAATTGTGTACAGTGTGTCGATTCTTGATATTTTATTTTAGCTATATGTATAAAATAATCTCTATAGAGTTAAAAAGGATTCAAAACAATGGGAAAAGCATTTTGGCGATTTTAACTTACTATCTAGACAATAACAATAGGTATCTAGTAGGAAGTTGAGTTTTCGACAGATCATGGTACAAAAAATGATCAAATTATACAGTTTAAGATACTCGCCAATAATAAAGTTACTTCATTATTTACTTGTTTCAGATATTCAACAGAATTTAGAAGTTCAATCTTATTCTAGATGTAATATACTAACTTAAAACTCAAAGCTTTTTTCTCCAATGCAGCTGGTAATGCAGGCATATATCTAGACAATAACAATAGGTATCTAGTATAAAGTATGAGTTTTCGACAGATCATGGTACAATAAATGATCAAATTATACAGTATAAGATACTCGACAATCATACAGTTGCTTCATATTTTACTTGTCTGAGATATTCAATAGAATTTAGAAGCTCACTGTTATTCTAGAGATAATACACTAAGTTGAAACACGAAGTTTTTCCAATGCAATTGGCAATACATACATATATATTTATACCAAATATGGCTCAGAAGCTGTTACTCATTTAGTACCACTAAAAGTGGAAGTGAAGCTTAAAGATTGCTACGGACGTGAGTAATGTTGCTCCAGCTATGTCCTCTTAATTTTTGAAGTAGGTACCAAGCAGAAGACTTCCAGGTTTATCCTGCTAACTCCAGAGATATTGTTTCAGAGCTTAGAGGACATTGTGGCAATGAACATATTTCAAGTGCCTCAGTCACCCTTAACAAACGAGTCGGCTCTTAGGCTGCTTGACCTCCGAACACACAGCCTTTCAGTTATAAGATAGCTGCTTTTGCTGACTGAACTACCCCGGCTCTTGGAACTCAGAGTTAGAGCCCTTCTATCGATTGAGAATTTCCGAAAGGTAAATACGTGCAGGTGAAAAGCAATAAAGTATCAGGTTAAACACAATAAAATCTCAGGTTGAAAATAATAAGAGTAAGAGCACTGCACAAAAAGTTTTTCCATTATCACACGTTATTTTCCACTGCGAGCCCCGAAAAAGGATTCACAAAAATACCATCATAGGACTGTACATTAAAGATGTATTTGGGATTACTAAAATAAATATTGTCCCTCAAGAAAATGTGCTTAATTCAAACTTAACAGATTGTATGTGGGATACGTCCTGGTACGATTTCTGACGATTGATACTTGAGCGCGAGTCACGTACTATTACGGGTTAGTAAAACAACATGGTTTGTTTGTGGGTACAAAAATAATTGTATATACAGGAAAACAAAGACGAATGTTCTTTTCTACTACATGTAAAGAATAATGATGCGTTGGCCTAGTGTTTGAGAAAGAAATTAAAACTCATTAAGAAACACATGGACAAATATCTCTTGATTAAATGATTTTATACAATTAAATAAATGCCTAAGGAATACAAATATTTGAATCAACTTATCATTTGTAGATCGAAAACTGCTCTCGAGTCGGCGTCAATCCTAAGAAAAATGGCGAAAATTTCTTTGCCAAGGGTTATCCCACAAAACGCGGATGCCAGCCTTTGACCTCTCATTCTTCTCGTAACAACCTTGTCCGCTCCAAAAAAATTTCCACTGTCTGCAGAGACAAAAAAAAAGAGTCCACTCCAAAACGGCGGGGGGAGGTCGTCAAAATTCTCCAAACGGACACCTCTATTGGCTGGGAGAAGTCCGAAGTCGCTCTGCATTCAAACCGGACCCCGAAGACCCACGGGGTGACCAATTGTAACTTAATGTTACACTACATAGATTCTGGAAAAAGTTAGACAAATAAAAACTAGTTTTTACATCAGTTGATACAGGACCACAAAACAGGCAGGCTGATTAAAAAATCAATTTAGATTTAAAATAAACTTTTTATTTATCCTTGCCAAAAGGATATTATATATATGTATATTTATATTATATATATATATATATATATATATATATATATATATATATATATATATATATATATATATATATATATATATATATATATATATATATATATATATATATATGTATATATATATATATATATATATATATATATATATATATATATAATATATATATATATATATATATATTATATATATATATATATATATTTCAATATAAAATACGAAAAGTTGGTTGAAAATTAAATAATTTTCAATATATGGAGACTGAATTGAATAAATAAATTTAAGTGCAAAACGGCCTTTCCCGGTACAATTCCGCTGTGAAATGTACCAGAACACAATGTGTTAATATAGTTATATCCCCTATAAAGCTTCAAATCAGAATAAGAATAAATGATTTCAAAACGACAGCCTTTTTATGAGTCATTTAATAAACGTTGAAGTCGTGGTGATATATCAATCAACATTTTTTAGAAAATTAGAAAATGTAGCCTAAAAAAGAGTCCTGAACTTATCATTTGTAGATCGAAAACTGCTCTCGAGTCGGCGTCAATCCTAAGAAAAATGGCGAAAATTTCTTTGCCAAGGGTTATCCCACAAAACGCGGATGCCAGCCTTTGACCTCTCATTCTTCTCGTAACAACCTTGTCCGCTCCAAAAAAATTTCCACTGTCTGCGGAGACAAAAAAAAAGCGTCCACTCCAAAACGGCGGGGGGAGGTAGTCAAAATTCTCCAAACGGACACCTCTATTGGCTGGGAGAAGTCCGAAGTCACTCTGCATTCTCAAACCGGACCCCGAAGACCCACGGGGTGACCAATTGTAACTTAATGTTACACTACATAGATTCTGGAAAAAGTTAGACAAATAAAAACTAGTTTTTACATCAGTTGATACAGGACCACAAAACAGGCAGGCTGATTAAAAAATCAATTTAGATTTAAAATAAACTTTTTATTTATCCTTGCCAAAAGGATATTATATATATGTATATTTATATTATATACATATATATATATATATATATATATATATATATATATATGTATATATATATATATATATATATATATATATATATATATATATATATATATATATATATATATATATATATATATATATATATATATATATATATATATATATATATATATATATATATATATATATATATATATATATATATATATATATATATATATATTTCAATATAAAATACGAAAAGTTGGTTGAAAATTAAATAATTTTCAATATATGGAGATTGAATTGAATAACTAAATTTAAGTGCAAAACGGCCGTTCCCGGTACAATTCCGCTGTGAAATGTACCAGCACATAATGTGTTAATATAGTTATATCTCCTATAAAGCTTCAAATCAGAATAAGAATAAATTATTTCAAAAAGACACCCTTTTTTATGAGTCATTTAATAAACGTTGAAATCATGGTGATATATCACTTAACATTTTTTAGAAAATTAGAAAATGTAGCCTAAAAAAGAGTCCTGAACTTTCAGTAAATCTAGTGCATGTAAATGATCCTAGTATCAAACCTGCCGGCACTTTGATGAAGCAGGCTGTCCGATATATTCTTCTACAGCATTATCCTCTAACATTGTATAAACATGTCTCTCTGACTAAACGGCAAGAATATTTAATATTTCATGTTCCACAAAGCAATATTAATTTTTATGAAATCAAGAATCCGTAGATTATAATTACAGACACAAATGCACTTTTAAACAATATTTAAAAAAAATTAACCGGCCGTATATTAATAATCTAAAAACTCATATCCCAAAAACATTAACCTTCGAGCCAAGAATCATTCTTTCTAACTTACGAAGAATAAATGTTTCTAAAGAAAGGTAATAAGAAAAACTCCAATTTTCCGATTAGGAAAAAAAATCTGAATTTTCCTTTGTTACGAAGTTATTCTGAACCTACAAATTTATCCTCCAGAGTGGCCTTTTTCGGAACAAAAAAAAAAAAAAACGAACAAATAAAGGTGAATTTTTTTTTGTCACCAATTTTTCTTTTCTGATTCAATAAGGGAATAAAATGAACAGACTTTATGACATTTCCCCTCCGAGGAAAGTCATCGGCTCGCAGAAAAAGTTCAAAATTGGCACAAAAGGTAGTAACCAAAACTGATGACTTTAAAAGAAAGACTATTTCCTTTCTTGATAAAAGCAGTTAAAGAGGACCCCTTTTTGAGAAAAAGCTACATCTACATGCTACAGACAATACAAGAAGGATGGACAAAAAGTGAGCCAGGTTTTGTTTTGAGCAGATTTAAGCAAGAAAAGAACATTTAAAATTATTCCTAATTTTAATTACCAAAGTAAAATTACTCTGATTATCTAATCCTTTTGCTGTACATATATTGGAATAATTTTAGGCTTTACTTAAGTAAAATGATATTGTAATGGGTAAAACTTATCCATCTAAATTTTCTGACCCTGCATACAAAATATCATTTTTATACAATTGATATTCCTAGGTTTCTTAGATGTATAATTGCATTTATATAATAACCTTTTTTATAAATCCAAACTTTAAACTGTGGTAATTACGCAATTTTGGCGATGATTGACATCCTATGTCGTATCTCAATGTTTTGTATATTTTTAGTCTTTATAAAGTGTTTTGTAATGTATCCTGACATGTGGTAATATGTATTGATATTTATTCACGTTTGTACAGTTTTATTATTGTAGTTTTATTTGTGGCAGCACACCATTGTAAATATGCAAAATAGCTGTATGCTGCCTGAATACATAAGAGTCAGCGTGCCAGTAGCACAGAGGCTCGGTTGCATCGAAGGTGCTGATATTTGTTTATTTATTGTTTATATAATCTTAAATAAATGCGTAAGCCGGAAGTTAGTTGTGTTATTTTAACTGCACCATACAAATCCCTTCTGAGGATGGTCATATATATGTGGTGATCCCTCCGGATACTACATTCATTATCGTCGAGCCATAGCAGGGGTCCGCCATAAAACTGTTTTTTTTTTTTTTTTTTTTTTGCTTATATTTTCTTTGAATCGCATGTATTTTATATTTCAGACACAATACTAAATTCGGTACAGATGCATTATAGACGCCGTATTTTTTGGTCGCCAAACTTGGCGATTTGACGGAGCGATGAGTGGGTTGGTGCGTTTGCCCTGACTTTGATGGTGGGGTATGGCAGCTAGCTCTTGCACCCCATGTGTTTTTACACCCCATTGGTGCAAGAACGCATTGGTGATTTTTGACGTCAGTACCCGCACTATTCCAGAAATTTGCATCTTAGCTGTTATTTTGGTTTAGAGTCGCCTAGGTAAGGTTGCATTTTTTTTCTTTTGTTCTTATCATTTTCTGGGATTTAGTAATTTTTTTTATTCTTATTATTTTCTGGAATTTAGTAATTTAGTTATGGTGGGTGTAGTTATTTCGGTTCTTACTATTTTTGAAATTGTTAAAAAATATGAGGATATTTTAAATCAAACAAGATGTTTTAGTTTGGAACATTTTTTCTTTGTTCTTATTTTCTGGGATTTAGTTAATTTAGTTATGACGGGTGAAGTTATTTCGTTTCGTACTATTTTTGAAATTGTTAAAAAGTATAAGAATATTCTAAATCAAACAAGATGTTTTGGTTTGGAACATTTTTGCTTTATTCTTATTTTCTGGGATTTAGTTAATTTAGTTATGACGGGTGAAGTTATTTCGGTTCTTACTATTTTTGAAATTGTTAAAAAGTATAAGGATATTCTAAATCAAACAAGATATTTTGGTTTGGAACATTTTTTCTTTGTTCTTATTTTCTGGGATTTAGTTAATTTAGTTATGACGAGTGAAGTTATTCCGGTTCTTACTATTTTTGAAATTGTTATAAAGTATAAGGATATTCTAAATCAAACAAGATGTTTTGGTTTGGAACACTTTTTCTTTGTTCTTATTTTCTGGGATTTAGTTAATGCAGTTAAGACGGGTGAAGTTATTTCGGTTCGTACTATTTTTGAAATTGTTAAAAAGTATCAGGATATTTTAAATCAAACAAGATGTTTTGGTTTGGAACATTTTTTCTTTGTTCTTATTTTCTGGGATTTAGTTAATTTAGTTATGACGGGTGAAGTTATTTCGGTTCTTACTATTTTTGAAATTGTTAAAAAGTATCAGGATATTTTAAATCAAACAAGATGTTTTGGTTTGGAACATTTTTGCTTTGTT
>CM063511.1:109774729-109792229 GCA_032207245.1 Pardosa pseudoannulata
AAATTCTATGCTTTGCATTCGCAAATGCTACTGAAAATTCATAAATTTTTCATAAATTTTAGTTAACTACAGAACATAAAATATGGTATTGGATGCCCCTATCCATTCCATGTCTAACAGATCCATATATTCGAGAACAGACGGACAGATAACTTAGGCTATTATTATATATTAAAAACTTCAGTTTCGTCTTTTAGTAATATATTCCAATCTATCGAGGCATTTATCTCTTTCTACTATTGTATCCCCCAATGGCAGATCCCCATTTAGGTGTGTACAGGTTTCTCTCACCTGGGGTACCTGAATGATCTTTTCCTACCGTTTTTCCTGGTAGTCTCTAGCTTACCTTTATAGAGTTTGCTCCTTTCTAGATTGGAACACATTAATCTTCGAATCGTGACGTACCTCTCGCAGGTCAGCAACGGCTTGGTGGCCGCTATGGGTCGCTGCTGTGATGACTGGGATCAGTAGCAACTTTCTGCTGGACATCCAGTCTGGGTCAGCGTAAAACAAACTATTTCGTATTGCAGTTATTAGTGTATAAATACATAGCTTCTTCTTACTTTACAGGAATAAAATAATTTAGTAAAACTTTGACAGATTTTTACAAAAATAAGTTAAAATCACTACAATATTTTTACATCTTCAATATATATTTTGCATTTTTTAAATAAGATTTCTAAGCAATATCATTGATAATATAATATGAAAACAATTCAATGATATTATGAAACAAATACGTTTTCAGTTAACTACAGAGATATGTGATATAAATGATGTGCTATATAAATGATGTAACACCACATACGATAATTTTTAAATCTTCAATGTATTATCCATTACATTTATCATTTATTATAAAAATCAAGGTAATTAAATTATTACAGATATTGAACTTCTTTTTTAGAGTTTGCTCCTTAGTGGGTTGGACCACATTAATCTTCGAACCCTGACTGGCCTCTCGTAAGTCACCAGCGGCTTGGTATCTGTTATGGGTCGCTGTTATGATGACTGGAGTAAGTACCAAATTGCTGCTGTATGGACATCTAGTCTGGATTGGCGTAAAACAAATTATCTCTTATTAATGTATAAAAACATAGCTTCTTCTCCCTTTACAGGAATAAAATGATTTAGTAAAACTTTGACAGATTTTTACAAGAAAAAGCTAAAATTATAACAATATATTTACATCTACAATTATATTTTGCATTTTTAAACTAACATTTATATGCAATATCACTCATAATATGAAACAAAAGGTAAAACAATTTAACGATATAATGAAACACATACGTTTTAGCGAACTGCAGAGATATGTATGTCATAAATGATGTAACACCACATACGATAATTTTTAAATCTTCAATATATTATCAATTACATTTCTCATTTATTATATAAATCAAGGTAATTAAATTATTACAAATATTGAGCTACCTTTTTAGAGTTTGCTCCTTACTGGGTTGGACCACATTATCTTCGAAACATGACGGACCTCTAGTAGCTCAGCAGCCGCTTGGTGGCCGTTATGGGTCGCTGTTATGATGACTGGGATCAGTACCAAATTGCTGATGTATGGACATCGAGTCTGGATCGGCGTGAAAAAAATTATCTCCTATTGCAATTATTAATTTATAAAAACATAGCTTCTTCTCCCTTTACAGGAATAAAATAATTTAGTAAAACTTTGCCAGTTTTTTAAATAATAAGCTAAAATCCCTACAATAATTTTACATCTACAATTTATATTTTGCATTTTATAAATTAAGATTTCTAAGCAATATCACTCATAATATGAAACAAAAGGTAAAACAATTTAACGATATAATGAAACACATACGTTTTAGCGAACTGCAGAGATATGTATGTCATAAATGATGTAATACCAGATACGATAATTTTTAAATCTTCAATTACATTTCTCATTTATTATATAAATCAAGGTAATTAAATTATTACAGATATTGAGCTTCCTTTGTACAGTTTGCTCTTTACTGGGTTGGATCACATTAATCTTCGAACCCTGACGTACCTCTCGCAGGTCAGCAACGGCTTGGTGGCCGTTATGAGTCGCTGTTGTGATGACTGGGATCAGTAGCAACTTGCTGGTGGACATCGAGTCTGGTTCAGCGTAAAACAAATTATCTCCTATTGCAGTTATTAGTGTATAAAAAGATAGCTTCTTCTTCCTTTACAGGAATAAAATAATTTAGTAAAAGTTTGACAGATTTTACAAGAATAAACTAAAACTATAAGAATATTTTTACATCTACAATTATATTTTGCCTTTTGAACCTAATATTTCTAATCAATATCATATGAAGCAATAGTTTAAAAGAATTTAATGCTTTAATGAAACAAATATAGTGGACACCGCTTAATGTGATCGCGGTTAATTTTATAAATCACTTATTGTTATCGAAGTCCCTTGGTCCCGATTTTCCCTATACATTTGTATGTTAAAATTATCTCTTTATGTGGTCATTACATAGATTAATGGGATCAGTTTCTGAACCTCATTTTAACTGACAAAGGAATATTCACAATATATTCAGAAATAACCGATTGTTTTCTTTCCTGTGTTGTTTGAATTTCCGAGAATTCTCCTCTTTCACCTAGGGAAATGTCGAATAACCATAGGAGTAGGTTTTACACGTTCCTTGAATTTTTCAGAAATACGCACATCCCGCTGGTGACTAAAGGTTGACAGATAAGCAGAAGGCAAATCATTCTTATCGGAACGGAGAAGGAGCATATTCATATTTTATGCCTTGCTGGCTTACATGCAGCTTGTCGATATGGAAGGCAGAAAGCGAAATGAATTAACATTAAAACAAAAGATCGAAATTTTAAATCGTTATGACAGGTTGATTATGATAACGAACAATTTATCAATGAGCTTCTTATAAAAATTTGTAGACTGTCCACAATTGATCAGTTTTTTTTAATTATGTATACAATTCTTATGTTTTAAACGGCAATATACCGTATATAAATATAAGGTGCATTTTTTCATTTTATTTTGAAATTTAGTGTGAATTAAAGGGGGTAGTAAATTTATTTAATTTTGTAAATCGTTTATTATTATCAATCGGTTATTGTTATCAAAATCCCGGTGTCATAAACGGATCACAATAGCCGTAGTCCACTCAACGTTTTTAGCTAACTACACGGATATGTCATAAATAATGAAACACCAGATACGATAATTTTAAAAATTTCAATGTATTATCCATTACATTTCTCTTTTATTATATAAATCAAGATAATTGAATACTTACAAATATTTTTTAAATAGCATTAGTGCTATGTAATTATTAAAATGATTGAAAACATTTTGTATTAGAGTATCATTCATCCTCTTTTTCAGAGATTTTTTAAAATATATTTTGAGAAGTAATACTCTTTCTCGCCACATATCAAGTACATTTTCTGCAGGAGAAATATAGTATTATTTTTCTTTTTAATGAGTAGGAAGAATCAAAGAAAATGTTTGCTTCTGCTTTTGAAACTTAATCGTATCAAACCATAATGATATCGATTACTATTGCAATAATGATGCTGGATAAATAAAATAAGAATGATCAAATCACAAATTTTTATATTTATGGAAAGATGAAGATATTGCAAAGGAAAGTAATGTTGAGGAACAGGATACAGTTTAAAGGTTTGAGAAATCACATCACAATGTCTCCTTCTATATGAAACACCGGAAATAAGAAGTATATTTAAAAATATGACTTATGTTTGACAGAGACTATTTTTATTTTATATGTCAATATTTTAAAAGCACGTGCTTTTCGTCTACGTTTTGATTTGATCCCCATTAGGACACAGACGTAAAAAAATGTGTCAATGATACAATAGCAACGCAGGTTATTAGAATCATTGACATCTATAAATATTGCTGAAATAATATTGCTGAAAATATGGAATGAATTTAGTTATCTTATTATAGTTATTTAGTACGAAATAAGAATATAATACATCCGACAAAGCTTTAGTCATAGTTCGACATAGTTTTAGCATCATATAAAGAGATTGTGCATGTGGTTTTATTATATTTATACTTTATCCTTAAATATATTACAATTCAAAATCATATTATTCCTTTCAGATAAACTTTACTATTAAACACATTCCTGCAAACAAACTTGAAAACAAATATTGATTTTATGGAAGTGAAAAGCAAACATTCAAAATGGTGAAATTTGACTAAAAATATGATTACTTTTGCTTGAAAAATTGAACCTAAAAGAACATTGTGAATTATGTTTTCAAATTTTAATATAGGTTTTATGAATGGAACAGATAGTTTGTTTCAGGAAACCCTATTACTTTTTAATTTTTTAAAAATAAAATATTTCATAAAAGTTTGTTAATCTAATAAAAAGCTTTAAAAGACTGATTTGGAATTTATTTTCTTATTTGTTTAAAAACTCATTTTCCTACATATGCATACGTACCTATGTACATTCTAGATATATTGGTTATAACGCTGTGTGAATTTTTATACAAATACACATCTTTTTGAGAGACACTACAAATAGTTTATTAAGCATTTTATTGAATTTAAAAGTGAGAAACACATTATAATAATACAAAACAAATCTTATATAAACATGTAATTTAAATGGAAACATATATATATATAAATAAATAAATAAATAAATATATATATATATATATATATATATATATATATATATATATATATATATATATATATATATATATATATATATATATATATATATATATATATATATATATACCTTAGTTCACTTGTCCATAAACCTCATACTTAGTAGTTCTCTGTTTAAGAAAATATTCGAGAGTAAAAAAGAAATTATTAGCATTCATTGCAATTGAAATTTTTATAAAGAGTAATCTTGTATAACTATTTAAGAAAATTTTCTTTTTTAGCTAAATTAATCTTCTTTGAAGGTTTTAGTATCTCATACAATTGTAATAAAAATGATATTAAAAACTGAAAATCTACAAAACTTAGACTTAAAGTGACAAAAAGTGAATTCTAAATATTTTTTAATATAAAACAAATTAATGCCTTGAATTTTTATCATTATTTCTACTATTGATTAAAATATCAATATATAGGTTTTTTTTATCTATGCTAAAGAACTGAATAATACATACTCTTTTTTATTTCAAAGTAAAATTTCATATGCATTGACTTGTAAAATATTTCTTTAAAAGCACAGAAAAAAAGGAAAAGATTTTTCATTTTCTAAATTCATACGCGTTTAAAGGTCGAAGCAAGCTTTTGGGGATATATTTATTTCAATGGATCTTTTTCTTTCCTGCTTCTGGAGGGAACAAAGAGCATTTTTGAAAACGAAAAGAAATATTTTGAGACAAAAACATTTCTCCAAAGAGTTTTTTTTTCTAAATATTTAGTAGTCTAACGAAAGCTTTTCTGGTGCTGATTTTTGACATAATATGAAGTATAATTTCAGAGACCAAATAAAGTACAATATGTATCTTCATATGAAAATATGAATTTAAATTATTTTCTGGGGTTCTATATTAATAGTTACAATTTCGTATACAATTATATTTTTACAAAATTTTAACTAACAAAACTGTTTTAACCAAATATTGTAATGTTCTTCCCCTAAAATTTGTCTTTGCCCGGCATTTTCATTTCAATGTATTTAATGTGTTAACTCATAATGTACACACACACACACACACACACACACACATATATATATATATATATATATATATATATATATATATAAAATTTCATTACATACATATGCATATATATGTGTGTGTGTGTTTATAGGTATGTATATATATAAACAAATATATATTATACAAATACATACAAGTATGCAAAGTGTAGCCACACATGGTCTACACATTTTTAAGGACATTATAAGTCACAGAGTTAAGAAAATTTACTATAGAACATGGGGTCGAAAACAACATTTAGTCATTGAAAATCTCAGAAATAGGTACGAAATTTGAGAAAGAGCAGGAAAAAAAAGTCTTATAAAAAAGCATTTATGCAATTCAGACATTCCACTACGTATCAACTTCAGAAATGATACTACAATTTGGTACATCTGGCAATTTTTGGCTATTCGGTGGTGAAAATCTTACGTCTCTCACAAACAGAACTATAATTAAATCGTTTATCCATTCTTAATGCTGGTATATATTCATAAAACACAGGATTATGCTTTTACATATAAATATGTATGAATGTATACACAAATATATTTTTGTATATATATAATTTTAAAATATGACCAACAGACGCTTTTGTTTAATCAGTTACACATTTAGTCAACATTTAAACTAGATAAAATATTATTACAACAAGACATATTAACAGTGATGGCCATTATTTTTAGGTAACAATTTGAAATTATAAGATAGTTTGTTTAACATTTTACCGGAGTGTGTCCGGTGAAATGCTGAGAACATGTCGTAAAATACTGTCTTTAAGAACAGGTATAGTTCTTGGTTTATCAAGACTGACTAGATGTATCAAATGTAGCAAAGCCTTATATGGAGCTCCTCCACACCTTAGCTTTCCTATTATGCATACATTCGAAAATCACGTTACAAAAGTACTTTTCATCAACCTATGTATATGTGTGTGTGTGTGCCTGTTTGTAATACCAGGAAGTAGTACAAGATAAATAATTAAATCCCAAAATCATTTTCCTCTCATCGGAAAATCGATTTCATTCATGATCTGTATATTAACCGCTGAGAGATTGTGCATTATCCTTCTGGTAAATATCATCTCCCGCTAAAATGCTTTTGACATGAATTGGTGATCCCGGTTTGCAACGATGTTTAAGTAGCGCACATAAGTCAGGGATTGTTCTATGGGGATTATGAAACCTAAACCGTTACATAGAAAAAATTGCCAATATTATTATGCTCCTCTACTGGCTTGTTTCCGTCCAAATGTCCATCCTAGAAGCAGAGTTTCTATTGGAAATCTGAGTATTCACACACACCCGTTGATGTGATGAACCAGAAAACTTGATTCATTGGACCATGCAACTTTCTTCCATTCTTCTAATGTCCGATTCCGATTATTCTTGGCCCACTGCAGAAGCAGCTGACGATGACTTACCGACAGTTAAATGACACCCATCGCCCTACGGTTGTTTAGGCTCATATGCAGCAATGTACAGTGTTGAGAAACACTGTCTGCGTCGCCATTGTTGTAGCTGGGGGTTATTTCGGTTGTAGTAGCTCTTCAGTCACGAAACACAATGTGTAACAATGTCTGTTCTCTTCTGAAATCAATGCGCCGTGGACGGCATACCGCTGGCTGTTGACTTTTCATTTCACCATCAATACAACACTTTCGATATGTGCTGAAAACAACTACACGGGAAGAGTCCACTAAATCCGCCGTTTCTGATACAGATATTCTCAGTCGTCAAGACATAATTATTTGACCTTTATCTAACTCCAATAAATCAGCTACTTTTCAAATTATGCCCCTAATATCGCTATGTTTGGAAAGACAATGCATAGCCACTAACACACTCTAATATCAGCCACGCTCATGCAGTGGTATTCTTCTCATGTGGGCCCATTGTTATAAATGATGATCGGTCACAGTGTAATGACTCTTCGTTGTATATTTATTTATATGCGCGCGTGTGTGTGAAAAGTGAGAAAGTTTTACAGTTTTACCATTTTTCATTCATTTGGTTAGAATTGTATTATTTTTTATAAGTTATTATTCATTTATATTCATTATTTATTTATTAGATGTTCTCATTTTTGTTATACAGTAGAGTCTCGGTGTAACGATTCCTGTGAGTCTAACATCATATGGTCGTTGTAACGAATTGAAAAAATAATAAAAAAAAAAAATTAGCAAAGAAATGATAAAACAGTTCATACCTAGAGAACACTTCTATTTATTTGTATTTCCATTACTGAATTTTTGAGAAAAAGTCTTTGATTGACGCCTGTTTCAAGTTCATTTGAGAATTTTTTCATTATCACTGATTCCATATGCGTTAGATTTTGAAGAATATCTTCAGAATTAAATTGCCTTCAAAATCTTGACACAAGACATTGATTGCATTGAACGCTTTTTCATTCACAAGCTTTATTTCAAAAGCCTGGACGATTTCTTCACCATCGTCAGAATCGCAGATTTCTTCATTTCCGGTAATACGGGCAATAAAATCCTCCTTATTCAAATTTTCTTCGCAGCACTGTAAAGTCATCTACCGGAATAAACTCATCAAAAAATAATTGAAGATCCAGAAACTTGACACTGAGGAGCTGGGTCATTTCATTAGTGTCTGAAATGTCATCTACCTAGGACATCAATGTCGTACATGACGAAAGGGTTCCTTTAAGGTACAGGTTTCTTGAAGTTGCAAAACAGTACAATAATTTTGAAATAGCCCACTTGCTCATAAGTTCTGAGGTCTAAACTTGGCGGTCGCTCTAACGAAAAATAATACTCTTGGTGTCGTTGTAATGATTCAAAATTAACATTATTCCTATTGTAAAATAATTGAGACTTTCTAAGATGGTCGTTCTAACGAAGGGGTCGTTGTATCGTGGGGTCGTTAAAAAGAGGTTCTACTGTATTTTATTTCAGCTATATAATTCCTTTAAATTTCTCTTGTATTTACAAATCAAAAATACAGTTCCCTGTTTTCGTCTTTTTTCTTATACCAATATTTACCATTTTTCCTATTTGTTCACTCTTACCAAACCCCCATAAAACACATTTTCTGTGGAATTAATTGAAGAAACTGCTACTGTGAAAAGGATTCGCGGAAAGAATATTATTTTTCGGATATTGCAAGAAAATCTGAAGATGAATAGCTATATTGATTTCTGGTTCACTGACTTTTAAACTACTGTATTTTACCGTCATTCTTTGTATTCCAACAAATGCCATTGTAGGAATAATGTTACACAAATCATTTTCCTTTTTACCAAACCATTAAATATTTATTTAGTATATGGTATATATAAATGTTAATTTAACAATTAATTTTATTTATACGTAATTGCCTTTTCACTAATAATTTAGAAATTGAATTTTATTGGTTTAAATTCTTTTTCTCGTTGTTTACAGCAAAGTTTATCTTGGCAGGTACTATTTAACCCCTTCCGGTAAAATGACAAGTCTAGCTCGTCATTAGTTTTTCATACCATACCGCACATTGACGAGCCACACTCGTCATGCGATTAAAGTTACTGTTAAATATGATAATTAATTTAGTTTAAAATTTCTAGTGTACTGAATTTGGCAACTCTTTTATCACTTGTGAAAATCACAAGTCACTATTGCATATTGTTTACTTAGAATTTCTTGGTACACGTCATTGCCAAATTAATGAGTCAGAATGAAAGAAAACCTACTAAGAAATGCCGTGTGTGTTACAAGAATCAAATTAAAGTGAAACTACTTGGCGGTGTAAACAAGAATTCCTTTGCACTTTGTTTTGAAAAGTACCACTAGCTTGAAGACTATTATCTGCATACCTTATTAATGTTTTGCTTCGATATTTTCTTAATTTTACTGTTTCTGATATTATTTAACACTATGTAAAAAGTGGATTTTAATTAAGAATATGTAAGAATTGTAAAATGAAAGAAGTTTTTTAAATAAAAATTAAATGGTTATTTCATGCACAGTTTTTCATTATTAAATCATACCGGAAGGGGTTAATGCCCTATAACATGATTAATTCTTCACTCGTTGTATGCAAGTAGCGTCGTATGAAATTCAGAATTAACCTTTTACAGTCCATTTTTCCCAATACGGAACATAATATTAATAAAAATATTTAAAATTAAATTTCATCAATATTGATACAAAAAAAATTTGCAAATGTAGTAAACAGTCTACTCAGTTTTTTAAAATGGAAGGTATATTTCTATGATTAATAGAAAAATGCATAAAAAATCATAAAAGTGACTCTTTTCATCATTTTCTATAGAGGACAAATTAAAATTTCACATAAATGTAAAAATCCTCTAATGCTTCTAAAATCCGATTAGTATACTTAAAACAACTTTAATTTATTAAAAATGTTTGAAATTCGACATTAATAATCAGACACATACCTGGAAGTATTTATTAATTATTGATGTTCCCAACTGGGGACAATGGACTGTTGCTGCTACACTACAACGAAATAATTTCCTCCATGGAGAGCATTTCTTGAAAGCGAATTCCCCTTTGGTAGAAAATGAAGGTTAATTCCCTAATTTTATGAAAGGGCATTTCAATTCAATAAGCAGTCTAGTGCGTTCTCCTATCAGATATTATTTTGAAAGGTGTTGAATGTATTTTGTCTGTGAACTGCAAGTTATAACCGCTCTTCTAAGAATTTCACCCAGGAAAGTTGGGCCTGAACCTGGATCTAAAATTAACAGCCCTATATCACAGGGAAAAGGTGATGGAATTTTTTTTGTACAAACAACACAAGGTAAATGTACACAGTGCAAATTAAATGCATGATTAGCTTGCAATGAGTGCAAGAAAAAAATTGCATCTCCATCAATTTCCAATATATCATGGTATAAAGGTATAAACTCATGTTTTTGATACTTGTTTAAGAAAATGTTGTTTTCATTTAAATTTATAAGTTTTAAACTTTATTGATATCTGTGCTTAAATTTAAAAATAAATTTTAAATTCATTCTAACTATTTTTCTTATTATTTAATATTTAATATATACATCATTCAACTCAATTTCTGAATCCAGTGTATAGTCAGATATGGCCAATGTTCTCAATTGGGAACATAATGAAAATCGCAAAAGAAAAATTTTTTTCTACAGTTAAATCACTAATATACCTTAACTGAAACATTAGACTGCAAGATATACAAAAAAATAATTTAAAAGATATCTGTATCTGAATTTGGCCTGTAAAAGGTTAATCAGAAATTGTTTTATGGAAATCGCGCTACAAGATGCATACAAATAAGAAAATCAGAATTATTTATACTGCATTATGTGGAAACCACTGCTGGATTAAAGAAAACCACGTATTACGTAATATGCAATACGTAATACATAACTCAGAACTAATAGGAACAAAATGAATTCTTACCATGCTATATATATACTCTCAGAAACAAATAATGTGGCATAAATCAGACTTATCCATACTTATCTGAAGCCTCAAAGCATCAGTATAGAATTGATATGGTTGATAAATACAATTTAGTAACAAAAACCACAATAAGTTTATTTTAATTTAAAAATACATTGGATTTAATTGGAAAATTAAATAAAATACAAAGATTTTAGAATAAAATTATAAGCTTATTGAAGAATGATAAAGGTAACTTAGTGATAAAGGTAATAAATTTTGATAATTTTTTTTTGAGATATGCACTGATTACTGAAATTGGAAACATCATTTAAATTAAAAAAGTTTTGAACTCTAATAAAATTCTGTAATATATTATTTTTTCGAACCACTAGAATTCTTGAAATGTTAACAACTTGTTAAATGAACTTTTGCAATTGCCCTACCATATTTTAAAACCATTGTGTTAGATGGTGACTCGGATGTATTGGTATTTTATAATTTTAACAATTTTCACACTCTAAATAAAGTGAAACTTAGATTTGTTAGTAGATATATCTGTTAAATAATCTTTAAGTTTTAATGCTATTGGCATGTAATGCTAATTGTATGTATATAACAAATACAAATCATAAACAAAGAATTTTATGTGATAAAACTTTTTCTTTGTGAAGTACCTATATGTTTTCCTTATAGCCACATTTAGTGCAGACATACCTCCTTTCAAGGCGTTGTTTTTATAAAGTTTCAATTTAAAGTGTATTTGAAACGTTGACAACTGATTCAGGCGTCATCAAAATGTGTATTTCCGTAAAAATCTAAGCACTGAAAATTTTTGGGATTATAATATTTACTTAAGTGTGAACAAGGATATCAAAAGGATTATAAAATCGGACATATGAAACATATAGGTTTATGTTTCATTGATCTATATTAGTTTTGATAGAGAAACCAATCCATTAAAGTTAAAATTTCCTAATATTGATCTTACACGCGTACACTGTTGAACTAAATGTGAGATAAGCATTCCTTGTGTCTAGGAGTATAACATTGTGTCTAGGAGGTTTATCAGACATGTAAAATCTGTATGGGAATCTCTAGAGAGATATGTAGCATTCTTAATCCCGGATGTACGCGGTATTTAACAGTTTGGAATAATTAATATTTTGATTAAATATTCATTCTCAAATTTTAATCTCTTCATTTACCATCAAGCCTTTCCTTTAATGCATTCGAATGCTTTGTAAGTTATATTCTTTTGCTTCTTTCTAAAGTAGGGTACTCTTTTATCTGATACAATCTATAGTATCTCTTTCAGTATTGCCTAAAAAATGAAACTCTTGTCTGTGAAAAAGATTGCATTACTATTTTCATCTAAAATATTTTCGAATCATATAATATAGAGGTTCTTAAACTTTTTTAGTCTATCAAATGCTTTGAAATAGAAAAATTAACATGGAGAACTAATATTTTATCCAGATATGTCTATATTTAATAAATTTAACGGCAAAATTGCGTTGACGACACAAGGTGGTTTGTCATTTAAGTGTGAAAGATATCAGATTTTACTGTTTATAGTTTTTCTGTAGCAATTTCCTATTGTTCATAGGAAGTATGAAAATATAAATAAAAGATATTGAAAATAATTTTTTTACAAAATATTAATGGTCTATAATTTAATATTTAAATAATTTAACACTGTTACATTTGTTAGAAATTATTACTTGCTTTCAAGAATGAAACGATTTAATGAGAAGAATGATGCTGTTTAGATTTCCCAATAAGATTATATATGGATAAATTTCAGATATTTGAATAAAACAGAATTAAATATCTTGAATGTAAGTTGACTAAAATGCATCTGATTTCAAAAGGGAGTATACAATTAGTTTTATATGCAACAAAAGTTTTTCTAAGAAATCTGGAACGATCTCGAAATTTCCAATTATCTCTGCAAACGAGAAGAAAGTGACTTCATTTTCTGTTTCGTTCCATGTTGTCTGGTGTTGCCTTTTGGCGAATATTTTTCGTCAAGTAGAATTTCTTTCGAGAGGATTTATAGGAAAATAACTTTCTATTACTTAATTTCATTCGATGCTAATTTTTTACTGTTATTGCTATATAAGAAATAGTTCATTTTCTTAGTTAGACTCTTTATCATGGGTCCAGACTGTGGAAATAAAAAAATTAAAATTTATTAGATAAAATATGCATTTTTAAACTTTTAAAAAGGTCATTGTTTCGCATTACTGAATATCGTTTATGAACACGCTTTGTTGTCCATGAAACAGATTGAAAAACTATGAAAACAGTACAGTGAACTTATTTTAAGATATAGAATTCAGTCAAAGGAAATGGCTAAACGTAGAACCATTTACTACCCGGTTAAACCTCATATTATGGGCAAAATTTTCAGTGTTAAAATACTTGCTTGTAGATGTCTAGAATTTACTTTAACCTATTACTGCCTAGCGTTCCAACTTAAAGTGTGCTACAGAATAATTTGTAATTTTTTTGTGTTTTCTTAGACAGAGATGACTTTTTCATCGAAGGTAAAATCCTTAAACCTACCCGCAAAATTTTCGAGTGCCTGCTATTATTTGTATTGTTTTAGGCCTAGCACATAAATGTACTTTATCTGGAAATAAGTCGACAAAATATTGACAAATTTCAATATCTATTAAAAAGGTTTTTTTAGAACCGTGTTAACATGCGATATCAAATCAATCTCTTATCACGGAGTATATTTTCTTTTATATATTACATTTTATAATGTTTAAAAAGGCAGGTGATCATTAATGAAAACTGAGTATAATGTTCAATGTTATTTTATATTTCAAACTTGATTTACTTTGAGAAGTGCATAACAATTTCATTTTAAGATACACATGAATATACATCAGCTGTTCAAAAAGTATAAAAACCAATTTTACTGTCAAAATCTTTTAATCACAATAAACAGTTTTTTTAATAAAATTTCTTGGGATCTTTATTATTTTGGATTTTATTTTATTAATAGATAAAATTTGTCGATAGAAGCTATTTATGAAGTGAGTATGGTGTGAGTAAGCACATTCTTATATCATGGTGTGTAATCGTTGCTTTAATTTAGGAGGAATCTCTTTTTAGAGCACTGCAGTAACATAAGGTCACACATTCATAACTATGTTCTTGACATTTCACAAATAAAACAACCTAGAGATCTTAAAACTAATGCTGATATCGCTGCGAGTGATTTCTTTCTGCGACCTCAGCTCAAGAAATCATTTTGAAATCCACATTTCAAAAACATTAAAGAGTGTGTAAGAGGTACAAGGGTGGTTTTGAAACTAGTTTTAAGCAATTGGGAGTAGCTTCCACTCGACATTCTCGTATACTCAGAAGAATGTAGTTTAATTATTATGACATTTCGTGGACAGAAGATAATCCTAAACATTAAGTTATAGCTGTGGTGAGGCGATTTAGATCATTAATATAATTGATATAATTAATATAACTCATTTATATAATTGATATGGATAAAACGAGAGGTGAAATGCTTAGGATCTAAATCCGACCTCATCATGTCTTTTATAAAGGAGAAAGAACCTATAAAAATTAATTGAGTGGATTCGTTGTGTGCGGGATTCTCTGGTGGGTTGGGATCCCAGCCCCAGATTAGAAAACTGTTTCCGTTCATGACAGTAAATAAGTAAGTACGTTTATTTATGAGTCCCTAAGGGACAGTGCCCAATTTGAAGGGGTAAGGTTTTCCCTATGTTTGCTGTTTAATGGCGGGAAAAGGGGGACCAATGAATGTGTGCAGCTCTGCTAATTATACGAAGAGAAGTAAGAAAGGACAGAATTGAGAATAATAGAAAATAAGAAAAGTTAAGAAGAGAGTTAGAGGCCGGGAGTTGGAGAGCAGAGTTCGGGAACCAAAGGAAGAGTTCGGTTCAAGAAAGACTAACGAGGACGACATCTTGCAACGAACATAAGAGTTCCAGTGCATCAGCCTTTCAGAATCACCCCCAATTATTTAGAAGCCCCCAAAACAGTGGTGAGACTGAAGTCAGCAGTGTCTGCATCCTTTCACAAAGAGCTCCCAACTTGAGTACCACCCTGGAAGATACCTGCAGATCCACAAAGCATTATAAAATTTTGAATTTTGAATTAGGTCGTCTCTCTTCTTTTTTTACCTAACTGTTAGGGTATTATTAATGAATAATAAATTTTATGAATTTACTCTTCATTATGAATTATTAATAAATTTTATGAAGTTTGAAACAAATTTTTGTACATAGACATGTATAAAGCGTAATAATAAATTTGCTTATTTTTTATTTTAAACTATAAACTTTGTGTTTATTTTAAGTGTGTATTTAATTTTTGTAACTCTTAAATTAGCTTATTATTTTTTTAAATAAGTCTCTAGTCTCTCAGACCCTGTGGCTAAATTTAAAACTTAAATAATCTACACAAATTAAGACAAATAAAATTTATCTTTGACTAACAAAATAAAAACCAATATAAATTTGATCATAGGTAAATACCTAATTTTAATGAGAGCTACACAACAAGAGTTTCAAGACTGTTAGTTATAACTGTAGATAATATTTGGCACTACGCGTTATTTAATATTACAAGGTATTTTAATTTAGTTTTTAATTAATTTCTTTTAATTTCTGATTGAAAATGGTTTAATTAAAATTCAGTTTTCTGGATTTGAGATAATAACCTCATATAAGTACATCTATGTGTATGTTTGTGTGTGTGTCATCCACAGAATATCAAATTTTTCGTAAGGGAAAAATGCCAAGAATGGAAGGACGGATTTTTATTTACTCCAAGTCAACAACGAAAATTAATGTGACACATAATTAAACGTTATTGGTTTCCAGTTAATATCTTTTTAACTAATTGGAATTTCTGAATATAAAAAGCTGAAAGGTTTTTTGGATCATGTCCCATATTTTAGTACGTTTGGCGTCTTTCAGAGAGTTCATAGAATTGTGAGATTATAGACATTATATACATACATATATGTAATAATTATTTCCTCTAGTCACAATAATTATGTAGCCCGTATTTTTTTTTTACTTGTCCGGGCTACTGGGCAAGAAGAAGCCTAAACAATCTAGCAGTAATACAATGCAGTGGGCTTACATTGAAGAAAACGGCACAAGTCTAATTAAAACTTTATTTTAGAGCTGCTAAAAAATGGCTTCTTTACTAGTCAACGACAGACAAGAGAAGGACACAAAAATCACTCTACTCAAACAGAGTTGCACCTAAACTCGAAGATAGAAAATATATTCCCAATTGACAAGAAACTTAGTCAAAGAATTAAACTGTTAAGTTCAGAGAAAACGTGAAACCATTTACCGGCGACCTGGAAAACATGTTGAATAGACAGAAAGTTTACATCTATAGGACAAAAAGCATTGGGAAATGTATCGAAGGAATTTTAAGTCGAAGGCGCTCCTTTGATTAAGACATTTAGAGCCTAGGAAAAATATTTTAAGGATTGGTTTGGTTTGGAACGCTACGGTCTACTGTTTTCCTACACGAGGGTTAGTGAAACCCGGACCTGTTACTACTGCTTAAAGCCGATTCCAAACGGCTACGAACATCCATGATATAAGCAGGATTCGAAAGCGCAAATTCTGGTATCGAAGAGCAGCGTTCGACCATTCGACAATCGTTCGGCAAAAGATTTTAAGGAATTAGAATGTGAGAGATGGATGGATGGATGGATGGAGTTTTATGGCACCGAGTCCTCTTGGGACATATTGTGCCAAACAAATAGTTAACATTAATGCTATAAAAATCAAGTCAAAACAACTATAATAGGATGTCGGAGGATAAATATAAACAAGTAAAAAATGCAAAATACAATGTAGAGAAGAGACATAAAACCAAAAGTAAAAAAAACCGCAGTGAGGTATAAAATTCAGATGTGAGGGTAAAAAAGATAAAAAATGTTCAGGATGTGCTGGCGCATTTAAAAGATTTTTGATATCAGGAGTAGAAGTTTTAAAATAATGGAGATGAAGTTCATTAAAGATGAGACAGTCGATCAGAGCATATTTAACGGACATGTTGATCTTACAAATTTTTCATGAAAGTGCGTGATCTCCGAGTAAAAGATGACGATGGATGAACCGCGTGTGTCCAATACGGAGACGGGTGAGGATGACATCATGCTTTCTGGACGACAGAAGGCGGTACTTTTTAATTTTTGTCTTGATATTACGTAGTTTATTATCAGTATTTACATCCCAAGCGCTCTACCAAATTTTATGAAAGCAATATTTTATATATTTTTTTGCATCAAGGTACTGAGTTGAAGATAGAATGCGACAGAGGATGTTATTAAGGTTTACATCTACAGGACAGAAAGCGTTGAGAAATGTATTGAAAGAATTTTAAGTCAAAGAC
>CM063511.1:109797229-109799729 GCA_032207245.1 Pardosa pseudoannulata
CCTGATAAAGAACATAAATTGTCATTACCAAAATCCAAAGGATACGGTTGTTATCTCAAATTTAAAATAATTCCTGTTAATGAAAGTGCAATGGGATCATAATTAATATATGATTCAGATAACGCTTACGTAATTTCATGTTGAATTTCATGTTGAAATGAAATTTTAATACTATATAATGACCTAGTTCTAGGCTGTTTATCTGGTTTTCGTATATCATTGCTTCTCATAAAAGGGTTATTTTTTGGAATAATCGGATTACAGTTCTTAGATAAAAAGAAAAGAAAGAATTGTGTTGTGGTTGTTATCTCAAATTTAAAATAATTTGATGAAAGTGCATTGGGATCATAATATTTAATTAAAATTAACGTAATCTCATATCCAAAAAGATTTTCTATATTAAAAAAATCTTACTTAAAATATATCATATTTCTGAAAGTGCAGAAGGATTATAATTAATCGTAATAGGTTTTGCGTAATTGCATTACCCAAATAAAGCTTTAATCTTAATTACAGGAATTATTACAATCTTATTTTCTGCTATGATGTTTATTGCTTTAAGCAAAACGTACATTTTGGGAACAATCATTGCATTGTCCTAATATTTTATTGAATTAGAAATTGTATTATGCTTACGTGCATTTTAATTATTCAGCTTTAAATATATGCTTAGGTCATTTTAAACTATTAACAATCAGGGAAATTGTTTAGGGCATTTAATAAAAGATGTTATACACTTCGAGAATGCTATAGAATAAAACTCTTTCCAAGACTTTAAGAGAGTAGGTTTAGGTTTAGGTTTGGTTTGGAGTGCTACGGTCCACTTTTTTTTTGTAACACGAGGGCTAATGAGACCGGGACCTACAGCTTAAAACCGATTCCGAATGGCTACGAACATCCATGCCTCAATGGGATTCGAACCCACGAACTCCGGTACCGATGGCCAGCACTCTAACCAATCGGCCATCGTTCGGCAAAGAGAGTAGAAATGAGGCCAGTGAAAATTTAAAAAATGCATTGCCCAAGTGCTACGGATTGCCAAGTGCCATGGATATAAATCACACAACGTCAAAGAATGTTTATGCCTTTGTCAAGGCAAGTTAACACAGAAAAGAGTCTACAGGAGAGAGTAAACATTTCAGTCACTATAGTTTAAAGTTAGCTAGAGAATTGAGCCACTAAATTTATTCTCCATTAAATTAATTGAATGGGAGATCAACCTAGATGTAGAACTGCTGAACCTAAGCAACGTAAAATTCTAATTGTTGCTTACTTTTAAGATGTATTAGTGTGCTACTAGATGTTTTTCAAAATTAAACGTCTAATAGGGTAAAATTATAAAAAGTATTTCTCAGCATTTTTCTAGCATTTTAAGAAAACGGATAAGTCAAAATCTTCCTAATACGTTGAATATATATAGATAGATAGGTAGATAGATATAGATATATGTGTGTATGGGTGTACTATATCAAAAACACTTATTGCCCCTAAATGTACTCAAAATTCTCTCCATTCACAGTTTTTTGAAACTTAAAATTCACATGTTACTTAGATTAAATCAGGGACGTGATTTAATAAATTTGAATTCATTTCACTGTTATCAAAATTAGAGACAGAATTAAAATTGGGATTTTCAGCCGTGTTCTTACAATTGTTCTAAACGAGATCTCATTTCTCCCGTCGGCCACCAAGGATCTTTGCTGTGTTTTTAAGCAATTTAGTACATGTTTGGATTAACGATGGTATTAGAGCTATAACAAAATTTCCGTCTTAGGATCACTCCCGTGTAAACGTAATTCAAGTAATTTATTAGAATTGATTAACCTCAGGCATGTATTACACACAGCTAGAAATGCCTGGTAACTTTTAAAGATAAAAAGTGTTCTTTGTCTTACTAAATGATGGTGGAAATAAAAAGATTTTATTCAGTATGAGTCTGGTTTTAGAGTTATTAGTGTGTGGTTTTCTCAGTCCAAAGTTTTAGCAAAGAAAGTCTTGCCAACTAAAGGATATGTGCTACTTTTGCTGGGATACACTTTTGTGTGAGGAAAGACATTTCTACTAATGACATATGGGTAAAGATAAATTGTCTGTATGGGAGATTTACAAACCCAGAGATTATACGAATCAAATTTGCAATGCGTAATTTAGAATAGAGGTTTCTAAAAGGATCTATGGTCGCAATTTTAGAGAAATTTCGTATAACCTGATTTCTAAAGTTTTGAAATAAAAACTAATTTTAATAGTACTAATAGAAGACATACAAACCTTATCTAAATTGACATCTATAAATATTATATAGATAATAATAATAATAGTTACAATAAAAATACTTTATTCATTTATATATTTACACGAAACGATGTTTCTAGCGAAAAAAATGTCCTGTGAAGATATCTTTTTTGGCTATTATTTTTATTAAGGGGTGAAACAACATAAAAGAATATGATTTTGTTAAGACATTATAGAGGTAAAAAATTAAAATAAAAATGTTGTGATT
>CM063511.1:109802229-109814729 GCA_032207245.1 Pardosa pseudoannulata
TAAAATTTAAATAGAAATAGTTTTATTTATGTAAGATAAAAATGTTATGTTTTAGGACTTAGTAATTTATTTATTTGAAACAATACTATCTCATTACTTATTAATCTTCTAAAAGGTACTTATTTATTTTAACAATTGTTTAGTTTTATATGTTTTTAAATGTGTATTAACCTATATATTCTTTTTAATGTAATTGATAAATATTGAAAAAATATAATGTTTTCTAAAACTATTTTTTTTCTATTTCTTTCCTTCCCTTTAAATACTAATTCTTTGTATGATATGTTTTATATATCATTACTATTTGTTCTTTTAATATTGATTCACTGAAAATTGTGTTTAGTTTGTGCTCATAAGGCATTACAATATGTTTGGCTTTGGTAAGATAGCAGTGGGTGTTTATCCAGAGAAATAAAATAGAATGTACCTGAATTTTGAAACAAAACTTAATTGGTTTGTTAATAACTGTATTCCAGTCATTCAGTAACTAGTTATTTCATATACGGTCGCAAACTTTTATATCACTAAAAAATTACAGTTCATACATACCTGTCTTCCGTTATCATACTTTAATGCTTTTCCACTGGAATATCACATATAATGTATATTCAAAATCATTATTTTTCGTTTTATGTAATGTGTGTATGTGTATATATAATGTATAAAAAGTTTACCTAAACGTATGTATGACTTTCTTCCAAATTTTAATTCCATTTTGTTAAGAAAAGAAATGAGCCTCAATTCAAGAAAAAAATCCCTTTTTGAGTTAGTAAAATCTTCACTTGCTAATTTTTGTTCCTTCCTTTGTTTAAGTCTAATCACACGGGATTCGGTTTCGATATTCAGACCCTGAATGCTGATTATAATTTTGAGAGACTGACTGGCCAGGTAACACATCACAGGAGTGCTGTGTTGACTTATATATCTGGTAACATGCATGTTTGTCTCGCTTGAGGAAGTCAACTATCTTTTAGTTTTCGGGATACCAACTTTGATGGCAAATGTGTGCCGTAGAAGTTTTGTTAACGATAAAATAATGAAAATTTGAGCTAGTTTCTTTTCGTTTTCTTGTAGTCTTAAACAGCAATCAAAAGTTTATAAAGACACTGACAGTTCATGCCGTCCGAGTCGTCAATTATTTCATGGTCTCTCGCTGTATTTCTATCCGTTTATATATGTGTGTGTGTGAGGTTTGATAGATAAAATTAATAATTTAGGTGTTTAAAGGCAGAAAACGTAGCGCACTCTTCCAGGTGCATGAGTAACTAATAACTCCATATAAAAGAGCTTGACAGGTAATAATTAAGTTAGAGCGTCTTCAGAAAGAGTTGCTGTATAAACCTTGGCCAAATGTATCTTCTTTGTGAGAGTGTGGATACTAGCTACTACCCGCCATATATATATATATATATATATATATATATATATATATATATATATATATATATATTATATATATATATATATATATATATATATATATATATATATATATATATATATATATATATATATATATATATATATATATATATATATAATATATATATATATATATATATATATATATATATATATATATATATATATATATATATATATATATATACATGTATATATATATATATATATATATATATATATATATATGTATATATAATTTATATTTATTTATTGCTGATTCTTTAGTTCTTTGTTATAATCAACTATTATTTTGTTAGAAACTTCAATTTTTATTATTTTATAAAATCATTGCTTTTGTATGAATCACAATAAGTTTAACATATAATACGTTTCCTTTTATAAAACGTATGAATATAACTTTTGAATTTTTTAAACACTTATTAAACTACATATTTTAACACTACTGTTAAAATTAACAAATAATAATAAAACAAACTTTTATAATGGTTTTTTTTTTAAATATTATACAATTTCTTTAATCTGTTTGTCTTATATGTGCTTACTTTTTTTTACAAATTGTTTCTCAAGTGTTTTATAATAAAATATATGAATATACTTCAAATTTACGAAACATGATACAATAATAGTAACTGACACAGCAAGAATCAAACAACAGGTGATTTTTAGATATATTTATTTGTGAATGGTAATAAAATCGCATGTAGCTTTTCTCAGAGAAATCACATAGTCATCAAACATATCTGTGTCACAAGGCATGCATATATTTATATCCAGTAATGATACCACAGCAAAATATCTTATTATGCATTACCATTAAAAATGCATCGAGATCTGTAGAAATGTACATAACATTAAACGTACCTTAGTAGCAATAGTATAAAACACTAATATACTATATTACAACTTTAAAGTACGTATTTCTACATACAAGAATCCTCTTCCATTTCTATCGGATAAAATGCAAAAGAAAATGATCAAATGAGAAGTAAAATGTTAATCTCGTTGTCCTCTGGTAAAAAAGTATGAAATTCTGTACACATGAAGAGAGAAATTTTCGAAACCCTATTCACTTCTTCAGTTTTTATAAAAATCAAAATATTATTTAGATTTCTATGAACTATGAATAAGTAGCTCTAATTCTATACATCTAACTTTCTTTTCTTAAAAATATCAATTACCTTATTAAGGTGTACTTATATGTTGTTATCAGGATTTGCAGTAATTTAAGGGGACTTTAGGGGACAATGAACCTTTAAACTAATATATTTCTACCCAAATGAGACATGTTTTCACACTTGAATAAGTTAAACTGAGGTTATTGTTATACGTACTAATTTTGAAACTTAAAATAATATTTTTCTAATATAATGATTACACCTTATTAGTAGCATCAAAAGTTTACAGACTGATTTAGTTACGTTACATATAACTGAATTTTTTGCAAATACCTGAAAATTATTTACAAAATCTTTCTGTATTTTCCATGTTCCTTAGATTCTAGATTTATAGAGATATACTGTATATTGTTAAAAGTTTAAAAAATAAATAAAAGTGCTTGTTTTAATTCTATATAATAAAAATGAAATTAGTTATTTAGTTTTATTTATATATATAAAAATTAACCAAACAGTTAAATGATTTACAGAAATATCTTAATGCTTACATAATTTCATTTTACAAATGAGATTTTAATGCTATATAAAACATAGTTCTACGCTGTGTATCTGGTTTTCATATATCATTACTTTTCGTAAAAGAAATTTTTTTTGGAATAATCGGATTATAGTTCTTAGATAAAAAGAAAAAATAGAATTGTGTTGTGGTTGTTATCTTAAATTTAAAATAATTCCTGTTGGTGAAAAGTGCATTGAGATCATAATATTTAATTATAATATTAAAGATATAATATTAAAGTTAACATAGTATCATAACCAAAAACTTTTTATATTAAAAAATATATTATTTAAAATATATTATATTCAGGAAAGTGCAGAAGGATTATGGTTCATTGAAATAGGTTTTGTTTAATTTCATCACCGAAATAAAGTTTTAATCCTATATAAAGACCTAATTATAATCTTATGTTATGCTATACCTTTAAACTAATATATTTCTACCCAAATGAGAAATGTTTTTATACTGGAAAAAAGTTAAACTGATGTTATTGTCATGCCTACTAATTTTGAAACTTGAAGAAATATTTTTTTAATATGACGTATGCATCTTATTAGTAATTACATTGAATGTTTACAGATTGATTATGTATCACCTTATTGGTGACTTTAAAATAATTAGTTACGTTTCATACATCTGATATTTATTTATTTTTTTTTTGCAAATACCTGGAAATTGTTTGCAATAACTTTGGGAAGTTTTTACTATGTTCCTTAATTTCTAGATTTATAAAGATATATTGTATACAGATAAAACTTTAAAAACTAGTAAAAAGTTAAATAAATTTTTAAAATGCTCACTTTAATGTATATAATAAAATGAAATTTAGTACTTAGTTTTATTTATATATAAAATTAAACATGCAATTAAATCATTTACAGAAATATCTTAACGCTTACGTAATTTCCTGTTACAAATGAAATTTTAATACTGTATAAAATTTAGTTCTATGCTGTTTATCTGGTTTTCGTATATCAATACTTCTTGTAAAAGGAGTATTTTTTGGAATAATAGGATTATCGTTCTTAGATTAAAAGAAAAGAAAGAATTACGTTGTGGTTCTTATCTCCAATTTAAAATAACTTCTGTTGGTGAAAATGCAATGGGATCGTAGTATTTATCCCAAACAATTTTTATAATAAAAATATATTATTTAATATATATCATATTCATAATATTGCAGAAGGATTATAGTTAATTGAAATGAGTTTTGCTTAATTTCATCAACGAAATAAAGCTTTAATCGTGTATAAAGACCTAAGTATAATATTATTTACTGCTATACCTTTAAACTAATATATTTCTATCCAAATGAGAAATGTTTTCATATTTGAAAAAGTTAAACCGGGATTATTATCATGACTACTAATTTTGAAACTTAAAATAATATTTTTCTAATATGATGTTTACGCATTATTAGTAGCATTGAAAGTTGACAGATTGATCCTCTATCACCTAATTGGTGACATTAAAATGATTTAGTAGCATTATATTTATCTGAATTTTTTTATAACACCTGGAATGTGAATACAAAAATTTTATGAAGGTTTTTCCATGTGCCTTAATTACTATATTTATAAAGATATATTGTATACAGTTAAAAAATTTTAAAATATAAAAAAGTTTAAGAATGCTTACTTTAATTCTATATAATAAAAATCAAATTAGGTACTTAGTTTTATTTATTTATAAAATTAAACATGGAATTAAATCATTTACAGAAATATCTTAACGCTTACTTAATTTCTGTTACAAATGAAATTTTAATACCATATAAAGACCTAGTTCTACGCTGTTTATCTGGTTTTCGTATATAATTGCATCTAGTAAAAGGGATATTTTATGGAATAATCGGATTATAGTTCTTAGATAAAAAGAAAAGAAAGAATTGTGTAGTAGTTGTTATCTCAAATTTAAAATAATTCCTTTTGGTGAAAAATGAATTGAGATCATAATATTTAATGAATTTTAACGTATCTTACAAAGTTCTATTGCTTTAAAAACCAATTTGTTTTAATTATTTGGTTATGGTTATTTGAAATTAAAAGAAACCAATTTTTCTTCTAAATACTGCTTTGCTAAATAATGGGCAGAAATTTTCTGAATCTCTTAAATTCTATATTTGTCTGCGAAAAATCAGATAGCGTGACTGAACAAAGGAAACCTCAAATGTTCTTTAGTAAGATTCGATGACCTTAGTGAAATAAAACTAATCGGAAAGTTGTCTTTTTCAAATGAAATAGGATGATAGATGTTGTAAAATACTTTTGGGAGAGAAAGATTAACGAGCTCTGGTTTTAAATGTTATAAGTACTTTCTTATTTATATATAATTTATATCCCTCGTCTGTTTCCAATTTTTATGTCTTATGTCAAGGAAAAGTATAGATTTTAACAACTTTTACATCACAGAATATAGTAGTACAATAGCTATCAAAATTTAAAAAAACAGTACACATATAATAGAAAATTACTCGCTGAAATACATTTATTATAAACGAATGTGAATATTATTTATGGGTGTTCAGGAAATCGCATAAGTTATATTTAAAAAAAACAATAAAATTATCCTAACCTTTGAAGATAATCTTAAAAAGAAATTTTTATGAATCAAATAAATAAGAAAGGTAAAAGGTAAAATAAGAAAGTATACACAGACACGAATAATGCATTTGTTCGTGCAAGCCAGAAATTATATGTTAAAAGAACTTTTGAATGTTAGAAATTGACTTTTCCAAAATTAAACTTAAATTATTTTTCCTTTAATATATTGATTATTATTCGAAGTTAAAAGTAATTTACTGTAGATAACAGTACAAATTAAAATAAGGAAATCCATTCTACTAGATTTAAAATAAAAATCAGTTTTGTGTTAGGATAGAAATAAGCAAGAGAAAAAAATCCATTTATTTTTCTTTTAATTAAAAAAAATAATAAATATTTTCTATTGCACAAACTCTAATACATTATAAAATATTCTGGGTTGCTCAAGGTTTAGTTACTATTGTAGTTATTTTAGTATATTTAATTATGTTAGTTATATTAGTTTAGTTTAGTATATTTAGTTACTTAGTAAACTATTTTGACTTAATAAAAGTTTCGTGCAAAAATTTTCACATCCATTTTTACACAAATGTTAATTTCATCATGCGTGAAAATGTAATTTTAATTTACAGTAATTAAAATAATATAGCCTTCTTCATAGGCTAATTAAATGTAAACTTTATAAAAACATAATCCTATTTTCATTTCCCATACAAAACAATTTAAAGTGTTGTATTAGGAGATAAATATACAAGAAAGAAACAGTATTTATCTTCTTTGAAATTCGTATTCTAAGCAAATAAGTGTTACTGTTTTCTATGGCACACAATATATTTTCACCTATTCAGGTTTATATTAAGCTAATATTTGTTGTGTATGATATTTTATAATTGGATAAATTATTCTTGCAAAAGTCTATTGATTAATTTTTGAAAAAAATCTAATTGTTCTGTTTCTAAAGAGTAATTTTAAAGCACAGAAACAGCTTTTCTCACAGGTCAATTAACTGTTAATTTCATAAAAATAAATACAGTTTTCTTTCCAATTACAAAACAATTTTCTATTAGGAGATAGATAAGCCAGAAAGTAAAGCTTTTTTAATACATTTTTAAGTAAAAGAGGATAAATGTTTTCTATGGCAAAATAAAGGATTTAACTTCATAAATTTTGTTTCATAAAGTTTTTCAATTACAGGTTTTATGACTATATAAATATTTCTTGCCTAAATTTTCATATCCATTTAAGCCAAATAAAAAATTCCACGTGCTAGCTGTAATTTTAAAGCACAGAAGCTAAAATACTACATCCTTTCTCAGAGGCTAAATAACTTTAAATTAAAAAAATAAATATAATACTATTTCTTTTTCCTTACAAAACCATTAACAGTAAATATACAGGAGCAAATATAATATATTTCTTATAGCAAATACGAAGTTTACAAGTCAGTAACATAATACATATAATAATGTATAAATAAATCTATTAATGTCACTTATATTCTTTAAAAAACAAATGATTACTTGTACGTACATGAATAGGATTTCTAAGTAAAATTAACCTTTTATCAGATCCACAAATGCATACAATGTATGACATAATCTTTAAATATAAAAATCTACATATTTCCAACGCACATTTACACATGCAATTAGACACATATGTATATATTGTACTTTATGTCCATTAGGTGGGACTTATACAGATAATTTTATGAAAAATAGATGTCTTCATAACTTCTCTATATTTCTTATCCTATTTGAAATATTCCTTGTTTACATACGTGATGGAAAAATCTATCAGACACTACATCTCTTCGTAATGTATTAAAATGAGCCAAATTTTGCGCATAATGCCTTACTGTGTAAACTTGAGTCCCTTGCAGTTCCAGTAGGTATACCATGACGTCACTGAACTAAATGTCCGTGTAAGAGCTTCAGTGCAATGTACTTATGAATTCATTAAATATTCCTAATAAATTTGTTGAAGTTCGTTTAACATCAGCCTATGTCAGATAGACAGTCTCTTCTTCCTTATATCCGGGAACTCCATGCAGAGATCAGAGTCTGGTTTCAGAGATTCAAAGACATCGTCCCTCGTGCTTGAGGGGCTCATGATATTGAGCGGCATTCCATGGGGGGACCTGCTGAGGGAGCGGCTTCGCAGGGCGTAAGGGGAATCCAAATTCATCTCTCGTCTCCTCCGAACCGGACAACAAGCATGGCACGTGCACAGTGACCCGTCATCGTTGGAGTCCGAGTCATCAGGTCCCAGTCCCGAGATGATACTTCCGTTCGCGGTGATGACGTCCCCTTCCAGCCGCACAGCTTCTTGGAGAGCGCATTGTGCCTCAGCCTCGTCTCGTCTCTCGTCCTCTGTGTTCATCGTCAGGAATCGCAGCACCAGCAAGTTCATTCCGGCAGAAACCACCGAGAGGCCGAAAAGGATGAACACCAAACTGAAGGCCACATACTCAGGTTTGCTCTGCAAGGCACTTTCTTTCTGTAGAGCGACATAATCGCCAAACCCTGAAAAGATATATTTCGCTTAATTCACTGTTCAACAGATATAAAGTAGAAAACTGTTTACTTTTTAAAATTCTAAATGTTAAATTTAACTTAATGTCAAAATATTACATATATGAAACATGGCAGTGGGCACCCTATGTCAAGAGAATGACAAGATATACCAAAGAATAATTAGCAACATCTTTATTTGGTCATTTCCAGCAGTCAACCCTCAATAAATTTAGCCATGCGGCCTCTTACAACCTTAGGGGCACCACCAGAGTGAGGAAGTAATTTTAGGTACTGCCTTAAGAATGATGTTGTGAAAATTTTAGAAATCT
Organism: Pardosa pseudoannulata; assembly: GCA_032207245.1. Taxonomy (NCBI): domain Eukaryota; kingdom Metazoa; phylum Arthropoda; class Arachnida; order Araneae; family Lycosidae; genus Pardosa; species Pardosa pseudoannulata. Next base: position 109,810,717 of record CM063511.1, read on the forward strand.
TAGTTCAGCGAAAGTAGGTTGGCGAGTTCGTTTCGTCAAGAAAAAGGAGATTTTATCTATTGCAAAGCATTTAACGCCAACAGGCTAGTAGAAAGACAGAGAAACCGCGGACTTGGTGCTTTTTCAATATAGGAGTTAGTAATTTTGAGTTTAAAATTAAAATATTTAAATTTATATATATATATTATATATATATTATAAATATATATATATATATATATATATATTTATATATATATATATATGTATATGTATATATATATATATATATATATATATATATATATATATATATATATATATATATATATATATATATATGTATATATATATATATATATGTATATATATATATATATATATATATATATATATATATATATATATATATATATATATATATATATATATATATATATATATATATATATATATAGTCAATACACAACTCTTGAGTATAAATTTACAGATTTTTTAAATATCAAAAATTATTTTTAAAAGAATATTTATTTTTATAATGTTAACTGGTGTAAAGATTAAGAAAATGTAGTTAATATATAAGCTCTAACAACTGAAAATTAAATTATTTGATTATTTACATAATTTAGTAAAAACATTTAATAGTTTAGTTTTTAAATTTAATCAAAATTGTTAGGAGATTTTTATGGATAAAATAAATAAGCAAAGGTAAAAGGTAAAATAAGAAAGTATACGCAGACACGAATAATGCATTTGTTCGTGCAAGCCAGAAATTATATGTTAAAAGAAGTTTTGAATGTTAGAAATTGACTTTTCCAAAATTAAACTTAAATTATTTTTCCATTAATATATTGATTATTATTTGAAGTAAAAAGTAATTTACTGTGCATAATAGTATAAATTAAAATAAGGAAATCCATTCTACTAGATTTAAAATAAGAATCAATTTTGTATTAGGGGAGAAATAAGCAAGAGAAAAAAATCCATTTATTTAATTTTAAAAAAATAATAAATATTTTCTATTGCACAAACGCTAGTACATTATAAAATATTCGGGGTTGCTCAAGATTTAGTTACTATTGTAGTTATTTTAGTATATTTAATTATAATAGTTATACTAGTTTAGTTTAGTATATTTGGTTACTTAGTAAACTATTTTGACTTAATAAAAGTTTCGTGCAAAAATTTTCACATCCATTTTTACACAAATGTTAATTTCATCATGCGTGAAAATGTAATTTTAATTTACAGTAATTAAAATAATATAGCCTTCTTCATAGGCCAATTAAATGTAAACTTTATAAAAACATAATCCTATTTTCATTTCCCTTACAAAACAATTTAAAGTGTTGTGTTAGGAGATAAATATACAAGAAAGAAACAGTATTTATCTTCTTTGAAATTCGTATTCTAAGCAAATAAGTGTTACTGTTTTCTATGGCACACAATATATTTTAACCTATTCAGGTTTATATTAAGCTAATATTTGTTGTGTATGATATTTTATAATTGGATAAATTATTGTTGCAAAAGTCTATTGATTAATTTTTGAAAAAAAATCTAATTGTTCTGTTTCTAAAGAGTAATTTTAAAGCACAGAAACATTTTTTCACATGCCAATTAACTGTTAATTTCATAAAAATAAATACAGTTTTCTTTCTAATTACAAAACAATTTTCTATTAGGAGATATATAAGCCAGAATGTAAAGCTTTTTTAATACATTTTTTAAGTAAACGAGGATAAATATATTCTATGGCAAAATAAAGGATTAAACTTCATAAATTTTGTATATTTAATAAAAAATTATAATTTTTTCAATAATATTTTATATGACTATATAAATATTTCTTAGCTAAATTTTCATATCCATTTAAGACAAATAAAAACTTCCACGTGCTAACTGTAATTTTAAAGCACAGAAGCTAAAATACTACATCCTTTCTCAGAGGCTAAATAACTTTAAATTAAAAAAATAAATATAATACTATTCCTTTTTCCTTACAAAACCATTAACATTAAATATACAGGAGAAAATATAATATATTTCTTATAGCAAATACGAAGTTTACAAGTCAGTAACATAATACATATATTAATGTATAAATAAATCTATTAATGTCACTTATATTCCTCTTTAAAAAACAAATGATTACTTGTACGTACATGAATAGGATTTCTAAGTAAAATTAACCTTTTATCAGATCCACAAATGCATACAATGTATGACATAATCTTTAAATATAAAAATCTACATATTTCCAACGCACATTTACACATGCAATTAGACACATATGTATATATTGTACTTTATGTCCATTAGGTGGGACTTATACAGATAATTTTATGAAAAATAGATGTCTTCATAACTTCTCTATATTTCTTATCCTATTTGAAATATTCCTTGTTTACATACGTGATGGAAAAATCTATCAGACACTACATCTCTTCGTAATGTATTAAAATGAGCCAAATTTTGCGCATAATGCCTTACTGTGTAAACTCGAGTCCCTTGCAGTTCCAGTAGGTATACCATGACGTCACTGAACTAAATGTCTGTGTAAGAGCTTCAGTGCAATGTACTTATGAATTCATTAAATATTCCTAATAAATTTGTTGAAGTTCGTTTAACATCAGCCTATGTCAGATAGACAGTCTCTTCTTCCTTATATCCGGGAACTCCATGCAGAGATCAGAGTCTGGTTTCAGAGATTCAAAGACCTCGTCCCTCGTGCTTGAGGGGCTCATGATATTGAGCGGCATTCCATGGGGGGACCTGCTGAGGGAGCGGCTTCGCAGGGCGTAAGGGGAATCCAAATTCATCTCCCGTCTCCTCCGAACCGGACAACAAGCATGGCACGTGCACAGTGACCCGTCGTCGTTGGAGTCCGAGTCATCAGGTCCCAGTCCCGAGATGATACTTCCGTTCGCGGTGATGACGTCCCCTTCCAGCCGCACAGCTTCTTGGAGAGCGCATTGTGCCTCAGCCTCGTCCCGCCTCTCGTCCTCTGTGTTCATCGTCAGGAATCGCAGCACCAGCAAGTTCATTCCGGCAGAAACCACCGAGAGGCCGAAAAGGATGAACACCAAACTGAAGGCCACATACTCAGGTTTGCTCTGCAAGGCACTTTCTTTCTGTAGAGCGACATAATCGCCAAACCCTGAAAAGAGATATGTCGCTTAATTCACTGTTCAAAAGGTGCAAAGTAGAAAAAATGTATACTTTCTAAAATGTTAAATTTAACTTATTGTCAAAATATTACATACATGAAACATAGCGGTGGACACACTATGCCTCAGCAGAGAGAATGATAAGATTTTTCAAAGGAGAATTAGCAACATATTTATTTGGTCATTTCCAACAGTCAACCCTCAAGAAAATTAGCCATGCGGCCTCTTATAACCTTAGGGGCGCCACCAGAGTCAGCAAGTAATTTTAGGTACGGCCTTAAGAATTTTGTTGTGAGAATTTTAGAAATCTTAGTTCAGCGAAAGTAGGTTGGCGAGTTCGTTTCGCCAAGAGAAAGAAGATTTTACCTATTGCAAGATTATATTTTATCTATCTGCGCCAAAAGGTTACTAGAAAAACAGAGAAATGGCGGACTTGATGGTTTTTTATTATAAGAGTTAGTAATTTTAATTTTAAGATTAAAGTATTTAAATTTTTATATTACATATATATATATATATATATATATATATATATATATATATATATATATATATATATATATATATATATATAATATATATATATATATATATATGTATATGTATATGTATATGTATATGTATATATATATATATATATATATATATATATATATATATATATATATATATATGTATATATATATATGTATATATATGTATATATATATATATATATATGTATATATATATATATATATATATATATATATATATATATATATATATATATATATATATATATATATATATATATATATATATATATATATATATATATATATATAAAAGTTATGTATATTATCAATACATAACTCTTGAATA
>CM063511.1:109819729-109847229 GCA_032207245.1 Pardosa pseudoannulata
GAAAATATGAAGCATACATTTAAAAAATGATTAATTTATTACGATTTATTTGGGTACTACCACTAACCTATTAGCTTTGCTTACCTATGGTGGTGAGAGTGATGAAGCAGTAGTAGAAGGAGTCGAAGTAATCCCACCTCTCGTACTTGGAGAAAGCGGCGGCTCCAGTCGTCATGACGATCGTGGAAAGAATCGAGATCAGGCAGATGAGGTTGGTCTCCGACACTTCCGTGTTCTGCATGCCGAGGCCGCGCTTCACGTTCTTCAAGACGAAAGCGACGAACGTGTTCAGCCGTTCGCCGATGCTCTGGAATACTACCAGTCCTAAAGGGATGCCCGCCAGTGCGTAGAACATGCAGAAAGTTTTGCCGCCCCAAGTGGCTGGTGTAGAGTGACCGTAGCCTGCAATGCAAAAAGACACAAAATGTTAACTTTTGTTGATTTGATTACCATACATGTTAAATGCATGTATATGCTTAAGACACAAAGTGTGTCTTTTAAGACACTACTCGGAAAAATCTGTGGCTTTGGTTTGGTTTCGTTTGGAGAACTACGGTATACTTTTTTCAACACGAGGTCTAATGAGATAGGGACATACTGCTTAAAGCCGATTCCGAAAGACTACGAACACACATGCCACTGTGGGTTCCGAGACCAGCACCCTAACCATTCGGCCATCGTTCGGCACCATCTGTGGCACATACTATTAGTTGAAATCAGTTGGTTAGCGGTGTCATGACTATGCTAAATCTAAAAAGGATTTAAAAAAAATAGTTCCAAAAGTTACCGATAAATAAGGACGAGTTATATTTTTGGTCGAAGTGCAGGATGTCAGATATCCCAGACATTTATATTAGATTATTGTTGGGGCTCAACAAGCTAAGTCTACTAGGACAAAAACATCTCCGATTTCTGACATTTTTAGAAGAAGGGTTTCTAAAGTGATGACAGTGCAAAACAACGCAAATCAAAATAGTGGATGGAAGTATGTGGGTGATAAAGAGAAGACGGGAAATGAAGCAGATTGTAATGTCTAAAAAGAAAACAACTGCACCCGAAATAATCCCATAGAATAATCAGCTTTTACATTATCTACTGTCAATAATTAAATTGACAGGACACCTTGAAAACAGAACCTTTACACATAGTTCCTAAGCCACTTGTCACGTATGTTAATTGCAAACATTTACACAAGTGGATTGATAAAATAAAGACAGTTATATGACCCGATGAAAAAAAATGCATGCATTTTTCGACAACTGGTGCACGTTTGAAGGACAACATCACATGCGTATGATAGTAAATATAGCTTTCTCGGTGTCAAACTTGGAGGTGAATTTGTCATGGTATAGGAATGATGGTATCAGCAGTTTGGTGGAGTTTTGTTGGCCTAATTGCAACCCTGAGTGGAAAGATCACTTGGGAAAAGATAAGATGACCAGGTCCATCCTATGCACACTTTGATTCCTAAAGGAGATGGAATTTTCTAAAATGATAATGTTCCTGTTGAGGCAGAAGGATATATCCAAAACTGGTTTAATATAAAAAACGAATGAAGTGAAACATCTACCTTGCCCACATAGTCTCCCGATATCCATAAAATGTAACCGTTGTGGTTTATTTTAGAGCGTTTAATCTGGAATAGATATCATTCACCAACATCTCTCACATTTTTCCTGGAACTTTCCCAATTTTTCTCAAAACTCCATTTAATACTAATTCGATTCGATATTAATTCGTATTGTATGCTAAAGATCATACACATCTAATAAATGATTCTTTATAAATATAGTGAATTTCCATTATCATTATAAGCACATTTAAATACCAAATATAAGGTTTTGTGTAATATTAATTTTATTATTTGAGTAAAAATTTGCTTTATTTTCATATAATTATTACAAAATCTTGATTATTGTTATACAATAACCTATTTTCAATTACATATCCAACTGGCAAAACATAAACTGATTTTTAAAATCTTGTTTTTAAACAGATAAAATTAGCAAATGTTTAAAAAAAACTAAAATGTTAAAGTCAATTAAATCATTGACCCAAATTCTTCACAATTACGAAAGGAAATCATCAGTACTCAATATATATTTTATTTCTATTTGTAAAGGGAATTGATGTACTTACTAAGAAACATTTCACAAAAATTAAAGCATTTCTCTTATTGTAATGCCGTGTAAGCCCTTAAAATAAAAGAGTCTCTGTTCTGTGTGATTCTATGTTCAATTCAACTACTACAGATAAAACTTCATGTCATTCTAAAGGTTATTAAAGGTTCTTAGCAGATATAACCTGCTGATTTTTCTTTTTTAGTTTGGTGTCATTTTCCAGGATTTTCTAAATCTAAAGAATGAAAAGTTAAAATGTAGGAATTGTGTTTTCGGTGAAGTGGGTACTTTTATACGGTAGAAAATTATCTCTTAGGTCCTTATAAAGGATTGAATGAAGATAAAGAATATATCAGGATATGCTGACTTTTATTTAAAAGAATTTCTTACATGTATAAAATAGGGCTTGTCATTCCGGCTACTCTGTCTATCGGAAAATTAGAGATATTTTGTGTAGAATTCCTATCATCTAAATTATTATCTATATTACCATTCGTACCATCTAAAACTATAAAATTAACGAATATAGAACCTAATTGATTATTTTAAGCAGATAGATTATTTTCTCGTTAAAGAATAAAACTTTAGACAAATTAATTACAAACATATATATTTTTTAAAAAACGCTAAACTATAAAATTATTTATCACATTTGCATTATTCTTTACATGCTTACTTCTTAATTGTAACTTTTTTAAATCTTTCATTAATATTTCAATATATTAATGTCTAAATAAATCATATTGTAATTCAATGTTTTATCAGTTCTAAAGTTTTACATTAATTACTATTCTTTATTCTGTCTTTAAATTAAACGCAGATATGTTACACAATTTTAAATAAAATAAATTATTTTATTAATGAATATTGTTTGGACATTTAAAAACTTATTCTGTGCTTTTATTAGTATTTATAATACTGTCTGTTAAATAAAACATTATATGTATTTAATACTTCTTATGTATTTTTATGTTATATTTTGAAAAATAATTACTAATAAATTATTAGTGAAACAGTTTCGAAATTTATTTTTTTCAAAATAATAGTAAATGAAAAAGTAGGTAAATTTACAAGCCACAGTCTAAAACTATTTCTCAAATAAAATTCATTATATTAGGTCCATCATACTGTAATTAGTCATACTGAATTAAATTATATTCGTTATATTTTAATTAATAATACTTCAGACATCTAAAAAAATGTATTTTCCAGAATATTTGTTTAAAATAAAAAATTAATTAATTAAAAAATAAAAATAAAAATTAGTTCTGGATTGAAGCACTATTAATTATTTTCATGTTTATGTAAATGCAGAAAGTAAAGTCACAGTTAGAAATAAAACACATTTATTTCTAATTGTGTAGTTGTGTATTTTCTAATTGTGTAATTGGAAATACAAAATAGCAATAAATGAAAAAGTTAATTTACAAGCCCTTGTCTACAACTCTTCTTCAAAGGAAATTCATTATACTAGAACCTTCAGACTAGAATTCATTATACTAGAATAAAGTATTTTCATTATAATCTAGTTCATTATACTTGAGACGTTAAAAAAGTATTTGTTAGAATCTCTGTTTGAAATAAAAAAATTAGTTTTCTAATTGTGTAATTGTGTATTTTCTAATTGTGTAATTGGAAATACAAAATAGCAATAAATGTAAAAGTTAATTTACAAACCCTAAAAAGTTAAATTTACAAGCTCTTGTCTACAACTCTTCTTCAAAGGAAATTCATTATACTAGAATTCATTATACTAGATTAAATTATTTTCATTATAATCTAGTTCATTATACTTGAGACGTTAAAAAAGTATTTGTTAGAATCTCTGTTTGAAATAAAAAAATTAGTTTTCTAATTGTGTAATTGTGTGTTTTCTAATTGTGTAATTGGAAATACAAAATAGCAATAAATGAAAAAGTTAATTTACAATCCCTAAAAAGTTAAATTTACAAGCCATTGTCTACAACTCTTCTTCAAAGGAAATTCATTATACTAGAATTCATTATACTAGATTAAATTATTTTCATTATAATCTACTTCATTATAGTTGAGACGTTAAAAAAGTAGTTGTTAGAATCTCTATTTGAAATAAAAGAATTAGTTTCGCACAGCAGTATTAAAACTATTAATTATTTTCATATTTATGTAAATTTAAAAATTAAAGTTACAATTAGAAATAAAATGCATTTGCAATATAGAAATACAGTTCATAGCCGATCGATATTTTCGTCTTCCCTTGAAAGATAAAAGGAAGGGGGAGTACCGAAGCAGCGAAAGCCCCAGTTGTCCACAAAAAAAAAAAAAATATACTTCTTTTAATATTGTCGTTCAAGTTAGGTTTGACAGATTTGGCAACAAATGGATGAATGATCAATGAACAAAGAAAGAAAACTCCCTCTTGGTGATATATACTTCAACTGATTAGCTTCTACGATGGGCTTTCCATATTTTGGAGATAGTTAAAGATTTTTAGCACTGTTTTCATAATTCTAATCACTATATTGTTTAAACTTTTATTATGGCATTACAGTTCATCATGTTTGTTTATAGTTTTTGTGTTAAAAACTTAAATGCAATATTTTTGCATGTGTTATTTTAAAACAAATGTTTTCTAAAAGAAGTTGATGACAGTTTGGTATTTAAAAATCAAATAGAATAAAAATATGCTTAAATATTTTTATTTTTCTTCTTTTATATATGTATTAGGTTCTTAATATTATATTTATCTTAATTTTCTTACAAAAAATTTCTTTTATGTTTCCCCCGAAAATTTTGAGCTAAATATGAATCTTTGTGATCTTACCTAATTATTAAAAATAAAGCATTAATATGTCAATGCTTCATACATAATTCTATCTGTAATACTTTTCCCGCAAGCCCAAGTATAAAAGTAATTTCCAAATAAAACTTTTGTGCTTTATTCACATTACTTTTTATAATTTATCATTATAGGTAGTAATTATAAATTATAAAAAATAATTAATATAATTTATAAATAATAATTTTAATAAATATATAAACATATTTGCATTGCATTCAGATCATATTTCCTGAAGTGGAGTTATTTAAATTAATTTTTTTGTACTAATGAAGAAATACCATTCGGAATATTAGTATAACAACAATTGTATGAATATTGTACTCTTCAAACCATTTATTTGCATTTTAGAATGTAAGAATTATTATATTATACTTGAAAATGAAAATGCTTAGCTATATAAGATATATTCAATTTTAAGCTGACAAACATCTTTGTGAGATATTACTTTTAATTCTGAATAACGCAATTTAAAAGGTCAACGGGGTTACTTAATTTACTGAGTAAGACGAAAGTAACTAAATTCAGCATTTACATATAATGCTGAATGTCATTACAAATTCTATCTTCCAGGATTTTAACTATGAGGAATCATATCATGGTTAGTGAAAATACATTGGTAGAGTCAGGGTTTTGTAACACCCTTCACATAAAATTTGTAATTATATTAAAAATAAAAAACCTATTTATATTGAGAAATAATATCAAATATTAGGCAGTATAATCAAATGAAGGTAGCAACATGCAGATTTTGAGGACACAAAAAAATAACAATTAATGTCATTATTAGAAATAATGCATAAAGTACTTTATTTCTTTTTAAATAAATTACTAATACACTGTTAAATTTAAAGACATATACTTCATAAGAAACTGACTGCAGATTTAAAGATAGACCTCACTTTCAATAATAATGATTTTTTTAATATATCAGATAGTATTCGGGAAATATTTAAGTTATTAATTAAAATGTACTTAAGGTTGTGACAAAACTTGTATTTAAAAGACAAAAATTTAAAAGCGTTTTCTAAGACTATTAATTCAGAGCCTTGAAATTTTCACACGTATAAATTAAAAGAAAACAAAAATTAACTAATTAATTTGCAGAAAAAATTCAGATTATTTTCCAATTAAATCCAGTTTTTGAAATACTGTTAATTTTTTAAAAATCTCTTTGCTCATTAATTTTTAATTCAATGTACGTATTAAAATTAAACTAAATTGGTAATTCTTAAAAAAATTATTCAGTTCATTTAAAAAATTCAGCTTTTTAAAAATAGCTTATTAATTTTTAAATTTTCTTTATTTTTTTAATTTTAAAATTTTCTATTAACGTTATTTCAATATTTCTAAAATAGATCTTCTGTACATATTTTTGTATTATTTCGGAATTAAAAGAAATGCATTGTTTCTATGTTGAATGTTTATGAAATATTTGATATTTTCAAAATTTAAATTTAGTTTTAACATTCTTATAGAAATCTAAATTTAAAATTAACGCCAAATTTCATTTTTATTATAAAATTAGTCAAATATTTATAGAAATCAAAGAAAAATTACGTAGCAAACTATATTTTAAAAATTTAATTTCATCAAAATCTATTATTTAAAAAAATATCTAATTTTAATAAGAACGTTAATTTATGGGTGTATAAATTTTTATAATTCTAAATTAATAGTTTATGGAAATGCTTTAGAATATCCACCAACCCATTATTATAAAAAGCAGCAGATTATCTCTTTCCCACAATTTTTTTACCTCTTTTTTCTAAGCTAATGGGAAGAAAGAACTTTTCACCAATCTCCAATGAACATCAAAAATAAAAATCGATATGATCCTGACTTCTTTTATCTGACCATGGTGCAAATCTTGGTGTTATTAAAGTGGAATTACCCAAAGCTTTTAACAGTACATCAAAGTGAAACGTGACGCTGATTTAGCAATGGTAATAATTCCAGTAGCATGGGCGATTAACAACGTGGAATACGGAATACAGGTGCGGTGATTGGGGAAAAAGATAAGCAATTGCGCTTGAGGGTGACACGAGACTCTTCAAAGAAAGTCTTTGTACGATGCTGTATTGGGATTTCTGCAGAGAAAAGAAAGGGCTGCTAATCTTGCACTTCTCGTTACATAAAGTTATTATTAAGTTTTTTTAATATGTCTATGATGCTTGTTTCAAAGACTTTAAGCCCCCACGGGGCTTAAGTTGGCAAAAATGCTTAAGAAAACATTTTAGATTCATATGTACAATAGAAAAGAATTATCAGCAAAAATCACCCATTGAAATATTTTTTGAACAGCACTAGAGTCTGTATTGTTATAAGCCATGCTTACGATGCTAAAAACTTGATTTTATTATAATATCCCAAAAGAAACATCTAAGGTATGCTGAAACAAATAATGCTATATTTATATTCCTTTATTCGTTTCTAAACTTGACTTGCTTAACCATATTAAAAAATGATTCCATTCATACTAAAAGAGTCATTCATTAAAATATATTTTATATCAGTATTAATTTCCTATATTAAATTTTATGTATAGTCTTTTGAAATATAGTTTTATTCTTTTTAAAAAAGGGCTTTAGTTGTTATAAAAGACATTTTTATAAGATACTTTATAAAATTAAATTTTTATAAGTTCGATAAGCCTAAATGGAACTTTGTGGTAGAATAATAATTAAAATAAATAATCAAAATCGTTAAGAGTGAACGTAAGGATTTTAATTTTCTAATTTCAGTTGAAAAGTTTTTAATTTTAAATTTAAATAAATTTACAACATAATATCAGATGATGATTTTTTATTGTTTTTCAGGTATAGTTTATACATTTATTGATTTCCGGTACACAAAGGAAGGTGTAAGGGTTTGTGAACTACGACCAATGTTTATAGATGTGCCCCCTCCTGATATGAGATAATCGATCCTTTGACCACTCTATATTGTGTTGTTTCGGATTGTGAGCCACCTGGCTACTGAGTCTTCGTACTTAATATCACAAATTTAGTAGCATTTTCCGACGACAGCTGTGAAACAGTTACTAGTGCCGGGGTTTCGTCCAAGATTCCAAGTCAAGTAGATGAGGGAAGGTTTTTTCTGAAGTAGACGATTTATATTTCTTTGATGGATAATACTACGAAGATTGGATCCTTGAGGAAGTGACAGAGCAGAGGGAAGTGAGGGGGAAATCACCGTGAGCCTTTGACTGATAACATGTCTATCTCCCGAGGGGACATTCCCTTTTTGGAGCAGAGGAAATGGAACCTAACATTTGATGTTGCTACTCATTTTGAAAACCACTAGTCCATGAATTTTGGTTGTTGATAATCCGTCCCTGATATTTAGCGAATGGTGTATTTTCTCTATTATTTAAGTAATATTTTATTTTGTAAGTATATATTCATGTTGTCCAATAACTCTGGAAGCAATTTATTCCATGCATACAATACGACATAGAAAGAACCCAGAATATTTGCTCCAGTTAAGGTCATGAGCAGATCATGTTTCATATTGTTTAATTTATTATACTGGTAACATTCTTCATTAAATAAAATATTTATTTTCAACAAAAAATAATAATAATGTCTGTATAACTTAATGTAAAACTAGAACCAATACTGTAAGTTTTAGTAGCAGTCAACCTATAAACTCCATTAAACTGAATTCTCGTATTCAAATGCGTTATTACAAATGAAAGGCATCAAAATCATTTACTTTGACATCCAAAAGACATCAATATGTAACCCAACATCCAAAATATTTAGTTAAGTTCCGATAAAAAAGGCAAATGTAATAATATAATACCATTTTCCAATAGTTTCTACAACACAATTCCATAAAACTGTATCTTCAAAATTTCATTATTTTAAAGATTTTTTATAAAGGTTCCGAGGCATTATTAAGAAGGTTAAAGATATATGGTATCTCTATGTATACGAACATTTTAGATAATCGTCTTATGCAAATCCACATTATTCAAACTTTCTACTCTAAATATTGTACCTTTCTTTGTTTGTAACATAATATATATTTTGCTATACAAAAAATAATTTTAAAACAAAGTTGCGTGAACTTAAAAAAAGGCACAATACAAATATATAAAAATTCTAACTGCATAAAATTTGAATATGTCAAAGATTAATTTTTTTCCTGGATGTTAATCAAACGTTTTAAAATACTTATCAAGTTAGGAATTGAAAATAATTATTACAGACAAACTTCACGCCCTTTTCTAAAAGATAAAATGAATGTGACAAAGGAATGTCACTTCTGACTTATTTAAATTTCCCAACTCTTAATACATTAGGTGTTTTTTCAGATATTACTAGTAAAAAAATTATTCATTTGAAATTTTTAATGATGAAAGGAATAATTTAAATTATAAATTCTAAGGATAGGTATAAATTAATAATGAATAATGCATAGCATTTTATAAAATATTAACTTAGAATTAAAACACATTGTACACGTATGTATTATAAAACTTGAATTAATAACATGAATAAAAATAAATATTTTTAATTAATATAGATATTATTGTTTAAACTGGGTCTTGGTTTTAAATAAAGGGAATTTATATATATATATATATATATATATATATATATATATATATATATATATATATATATATATATATATATATATATATATATATATATATATATATATATATATATATATATATATATATATATATATATATATATATATATATATATATATATATATATATATATATATATATATATATATATATATATATATATATATATATGACTGAGAATGAAGTTGCCATGTATGCCCAGATCAAAATTCGTCCTAACGCCAGGCAAATGTTTTTTTATTATATGACAATTGGCAACAATTTGATGCTGGATTGAGTAATATAGTAGAGAAACGCAAAGATTTTGTCTGATTCGATTTTGAACAACACGTTTTCAAGTATTATGGAAAACGGGCTTAATTAAAAACAAACCTTTTATTACAGAATTTTTACCCTCCCAAAAGCTAATTGGAATTTCAAAAATTTTCCATACAGACTTTGATTCTTTCTTTCAAAGGAAGAAGAATGTTCTTTGAGTTTCAAAAAGTGTGTTTATACTGATTAGAGGAATGTGTACTTGTTTATCATGTTTAAATTGGGAATCAAGTTTAAATTTAACTCGTGGTCTCACACAACACCTAATCCCTTTGATTAGATAAATTTAAATTGTATGTCTCAGAAATTTTTGACAATTATTTTTTTCTGGTTTGTTTCTAAGCAACGATGGTGTCACTCTTAATATGTGAGAAACTGAAATGGCGTTCTCATTGACCTTAAGTGGCCCACCGTTGTTAGTACATTTGAATTTTTAATTCTTCTTTAGTTAAATAGCAGTAAGGTAATTTAAGTTCGTCCTGTTTCATATACAAAAAACCTTTATAGTAATTTACATAAATTTAGCTATTTTAAACATTGCTTGCTTCATTACTCATTTAAGACTGTACATAAGTCATAAATGGAAAGAGAAAAATCTTGAATCAAAAGGAAAGTATATTCTTCTCAAGAAACAAACCTTTTATTACAGAATTTTTACCCTCCCATTAACTAATTGGAATTTCAAAAATTTTCCATAAAGAATTTGATCCTTTATTTCAGAGTAAGAAAAATGTTCTTTGATTTTGAAAAAGTGTGTGTATACTGATTAGAAAAATGTGTTCTTGTTGATCATGTTTAAATTGGGAATCATGTTTATTTAACTCGTGATCACACACAGCGCTAAATCCCTTTGATTAGATTAATTTAAATTGTGTGGCTCAGGAATTTTTGACGATTATTTTTCTTGGTTTGATTCTAAGCAACCAGGTGTCACTCTTTCTTAATATGTGAAAAACTGGAATGGAGTTCTCATTGACCTTAAGTGGCCCACCGTTGTTAATGCATTTGAATTTTTAATTATTCTTTAGTTAAACAGCAATACGGTTATTTAAGTTTGTCCTGTTTCATATACAAGAAACTCTTATAGTAGTTTACATATTTTAAACATTTCTCAATTCATATATCATTTAAGACTGTGCATTGATAAATATTAAAAGGTAAGGGAAATATCCTTAATCAAAAGAAAAGTATTTTCTTCTGAAAAAACAAACCTTTTATTAGTGAATTTTTACCCTCCCATAATCTAATTGGTATTTCAAATTGTTTCCATAAATACTTTGATCCTTTCTTTCAAAGTAAGAAAAATGTTCTTTGAGTTTGAAAAAGTGTGTCTATAATGATTAGAAAAATGTATTCTTGTTGATCATGTTTAAATTGGGAATCATGTTTAAATTTAACTCGTGATCTCATACAGTGACAAATCCCTTTGATTAGATAAATTTAAATTGTGTGGCTCAGGAATTTTTGACAATTATTTTTTCTGGTTTGATTCTAAGCAACTATGTTGTGACTCTTTCTTAATATGCGAAAAAATAGAGTTCTCACTGGCTTTAAGTGGCCCCCACGTTGTTAATGCATTTGGATTTTTAATTGTTCTTTAGTGAAATAGCAGTAAGGTAATTTAAGTTTGCCCTATTTCATATACAAAAAACTCTTATAGTAGTTTACATATTTTAAACATTTCTCAATTCATATATCATTTAAGACTGTGCATTGATAAATCCTAAAAGGTAAGGGAAATATCCTTAATCAAAAGAAAAGTATTTTCTCCAGAAAAAAAAACAAACCTTTTATTAGAGAATTTTTACCCTCCCATAATCTAATTGGAATTTCAAATTGTTTCCATAAATACTTTGATCCTTTCTTTCAAAGTTAGAAAAATGTTCTTTGAATTTGAAAAAGTGTGTCTATACTGATTAGAAAATGTATTCTTGTTGATCATGTTTAAATTGGGAATCATGTTTAAATTTAACTCGTGATCTCACACAGCGACAAATCCCTTTGATTAGATAAATTTAAATTGTCTGACTCAGGAATTTTTGACAATTACTTTTCCTGGTTTGATTCTAAGCAACCATGATGTCACACTTTTTATATGAAAAACTGGAATGGCGTTCTCATTGACCTTAATTGGCCCACCATTGTTAATGCATTGGAATATTTAATTGTTCTTTAATTAATAGCAGTAAGGTTGTCCTGTTTCATATACAAGAAACCTTTATAGTAATTTACATAAATTTAGCTATCTTAAACATTGCTTGCTTCATTACTCATTTAAGATTGTATATAAGTCATAAATGGAAAGAGAAATATCCTTAATCAAAAGAAAAGTATTTTCTTCTGAAAAAAAACAAATCTTTTATTACAGAATTTTCACCCTCCCATAAACTAATTGGAATTTCAAAAATTTTCGATAGAGACTTTGATCCTTTCTTTCAAAGGAAGAGAAATGTTCTTTGAGTTTGTAAAGGTGTGTTTAAACTTATTAGGGAAATGTGTTCTTGTTGATCATGTTTATCATGTTTAAATTTAACTCGTGGTGTCACACAGCGCCAAATCCCTTTGATTAGATAAATTTAAATTGTGAGGCTCAGGAAATTTTGACAATTATTTTTTCTGTTTTGATTCTAAGCAACCATGGTGTCACTCTTTCCTAATATGTGAAAAACTGGATTGGAGTTCTTATTGACCTGAGTGGCACACCGTTGTTAATGCATTGGAATATTTAATTGTTCTTTAGTTAAATAGCAGTACGGTAATTTAAGTTTTTCCTGTTTCATATACAAGAAACTTTTATAGTAATTTACAGAAAATTAGCTATTTTAAACATTGCTTGCTTCATTAATCATTTAAGACTGTACATACGTCATAAATGAAAAGGGAAATATCCTTAATCAAAACAAAAGTATTTTCTTCTGAAAAAACAAACCTTTTATCACAGAATTTTTATTCTTCCATGAACTAATTGGGATTTCAAAAACTTTCCATAAAGACTTTGATCCTTTCTTACAAAGGAATAAAAAAGTTCTTTGAGTTTGAAAAAGTGTTTTTATACTCATGCGAAGAATGTGTTCGTATTGAAATTAAAAATGAGGCAAATTTTAATCATGCTTTCTTCCAATTTATATTTTCACACTTAAGCAAAGTTGAGTTTTGCAAAATTATATTTTATTGAAATATTTTAAATACCATAAACTTTTAATTGTAGAAAAAATCTTTATAGGTTTTGCAAGAATACAAGTTTGCCTGGTCTAATTTTTTTGTAGTAATAACTACTGGCTAATTTGAACTACTGGATGATTAATAATGACTTGGTTAATTTCAACCTTTTCTATTTGGAGACTCTTAAATTCCTAGACTGGCCGTATTAATGGTCGGTCTCACCAAAGTCGTTTAACGGCTAACCGTGATTAATCTCAGTTTAAACAGAGATTTACTTCCACCATTAGTTAGCGCAATGAGTTAATCGCGTTTAGCTGTTAAATGACGTTGGTGAAAACGGTCCTAGCACAAGGTTGAAACTGCAAAACTAACTGTTGATTAACATGAAATTTAATTGACAGCAAGTGCCCAAAGTGATCAGCATCACCATGACAGCGAATGTATGCTATAGGATGGCAAATCTTTTTCGATAGCTTACAAGCTGTTAATTCCTGAAGGAAGGGACAAATTTACAAAAAGTGGGTCCTGTACACAAATGAAACCTTGTACCCCAACTGGTCTTCTAACACTACAACAATAATTTTGGTAGATTGTAATATTTTAACGATTATAATATTTTAACGTATAGATTTAGTTATTCATATTTGAAAATATTTTATAACAGGAGGTTATCCAAAAATCGAGACGTATACAGAATATGTAAAAAGTATTATTATGTTTAATGTACACATACAATACAAAAATATATATTTCCATAGTAATGACAGAAGTTAAATAACTGAAATCCCTTTCTCAAAAAAAAAAGGATTATGTATAAGGTGCTTACTCTGGAAGTTGCGATTCGGTTTGAAAGTTCGTTAGGACGTCAATTTGACGGCATCTTGATTGTTTGCTTGCAGAATGTCCGCAAGCTGACGTCAAAATGACGTCACAGCGAAGGTTCGAACGGAACCGCAAGGTCCGGAGTAAGGGCCTAAGCATAGCATATTAAGGTTTAACATCTTCATATCATTTAAAAAATAATCTTACATAACGTCATCAAAATCTAATGCTTGTGTTAGATACATTATAAAGGTAACAAAGCAAACGATGGTACTTTTCACCTACTAATTATATTTTTCGAGGGAGTGTCAGTCATTTTAATTAAGAAATGTTTCTACTGTACAGATAAGTGTTGAGGGTATAAAATATTATTTCAATGGTGGTCCAATATCCATGATGCATGATCCATAAATGTTGCATTTTTCTGCATTTTATTTAATTTATTGATAGACACGTTAAATCATATTACACGGTAAATACAACAAACATTGGGGGTCCTTCGTAGTGGGAACCTGGATGCGCATGCGCAATTCTATGTCATAAATCAGGCCTTCCCTAAAGCTATCGTATTTACTCGTATTTATGTTGTTAATTTTTAAATTGTAATTGACTTTGGGATTCTGTTCCGTTTGGGCCATCACTCAAGTGTTGGAGAGGTTGAAGTTAGCTGCAATCAAACTTTTGAAGTGGATGCTGCTACCTGAAGAACTGTTGATCGGGTTATTTACCATTTGAGGCTCTGACAGTGAGGAAATTGTTACAAAATTTAAATAAAATATATCTGTTTAAGAAAGATAATTTTAGAATACAAGAATCAAACAGCAATCCGGATGTTTTATAAGAAATATAGATATTGCAGCTTTTTATCTTAAATCTAAGTCTTTTATAGACAAAATTTACATTAAATTCGTAAAGTAGTTTAGGATTTTGCTGTAATATATTTAATAAAGGTATGGTATTTAAAAAATAATTACATTTATATTATCCAAAACTTCACTATGTTTTCATGTAGTAATAACGAAAATCTATTTAAATCAAAGATTAATATTGGGATCTTTACTGACAAATCTAAGATTTCCAGTTTGTTAGCAGTATCAGAAATAACAATAAAGGTTATTCCACTTTAAAAAAAGGAATAATGGATAGTGAAGTCAAATTTATCTAATGTTTAGCGCTATTGATAAAAAAATTCCTCTAAAAAGCATGAAAAATAAATTTTATTTAGACTTTTACTATGCGTAATTATAATAATTAAAAATGTTAAAAATAAATTTTCATGTATGCATTGTTTTATTCTAAGATTTTTGTAAGAAAGTACTCGTCTTAATGTTTCAATATTCAGTAACAAATAGAAAAATGTCGGTATATGTCCCCCTATTGTATCTATGTTGTATTCAATTGAATTGTTTGCTTTTACAATAGAAAGGAAGTCATGTAATATACAACAGTGAAATTAGATTTAAAAATACTTTCAACATTTACCAAATCTGGGGTTTTGCTGAGTTGCATTCACTTATGCGGTGGACCAAACGAAATAAAATTTTAAAGCGCTTTGAATAGACCATATTTGAAATATTTAAATTCTATAAACATTGAATTTAAAATGTATTCGAAAATCGTTCACAAATCCCCTAGATATTTTTTCAGGGTTTTATGTGCATTGCCTTTCGAATATTTTAGTTTAAAAGCTTTAGTTCTTAAAATTATATTTTCCAATTGAGGATAAAGTATTTACGTGACATTTTTACTTCAGATTTCTAAAACATAGTGGATCATACAGTTTCCTTTATGTCTAAAAATTTTACAAACAGCCCTATAAAGCATCGCTGGAAATTCAAGAAGCTTAAGAATTATCCTTTGTAATAAAACATTTTGTGCTCTCAGAAAAGTCTTATAATATTTATTAAACATTTCATAGGGATTAAAGAATAGACATTTATGTTAAACAGTACTTAAATTTCTAAGTTATTTAGAAGAAATAAATCCTATAAAACTTTCGTATTGAGGCGTATTTTAAATATTACTCGTTTTTATGATAACTCTTTATAAGAAATAATTTTAATTCTAGAAATACGTTAGTTATTAAATAAATATTTACTGAATGCTTTTATTTCACTGCCTTAAAAAATGAAAATAATTTTGATATTTTTTAAACATTAATATATTTTGACATGATAAATACAATACAGTTTAGTAGTATTTATAAGTTTCAAATATGAACTAGTATTTTCTGCGTTTCTATATAAGATATTAAATATTAAAAGTATCCGTAAACAATATATATATATATATATTATATATATATATATATATATAATATATATATATATATATATATATATATATATATATATATATATATATATATATATATATATATATATATATTTATATATATATATATATATATATAATATATATATATATATATATATATATATATATATATATTGTATATATATATATATATATTTATATATATATATATATATATATATATATATATATATATATATATATATATATATATATATGTATATATATATATATATATATATATATATATATATATATATATATATATATATATATATATATATATATATATTATATATATATATATATATATATATATTATATATTATATATATATATATATTATATATAATTATATATATATATATATATATGTGATATATATATATATAGATATATGTATATATGTATATATGTTTATATATATGTATATTGTATATATATATATATATATATATATATATATATATATATATATATATATATATATATATATATATATATATATATATATATATATATATATATATATATATTATATATATATATATATATATATATATATATATATATATATATATATATATATATATATATATATATATATATATATATATATATATATATATATATATATATATATATATATATATATATATATATATATATATATATATATATATATATATATATATATATATATATATATATATATATATATATATATATATATATATATATATATATATATATATATATATATATATATATATATATATATATATATGTATATATGTATGTATATATATATATGTATATATATATATATATATATATATATATATATATATATATATATATATATATGTATATATATATATATATGTAAGGTAGCACATATATCTATTCATAGCATAATCATATCACAAATATCTCTATTAAAAAATCATCTTATTCTGTAAGCTATTTTAAGTAATACAAAATATTATATTTTACGCAGTATTTTAAAGTATATTTAAAGTATAACAGATGGAATACAAATTGCACTAAATAAAATATTTATAAATATGGATCTATTCATCTATGATTATTTACTTAATTTTATTTAAATTCACTTGAAAATATTAAAATAGTATTATTTCATTAGAAATATATTTATTAAACAAAACGAAATATGTTTTATCAAGATAAGCTATACTTTTAAATTATTAAGTTGCAGATAAGTTTCTTACTATTTTCGAAATATTATGAACCCTATTTTGAAAAATGAATAAATGCATATGAGTGTGGAATACATGAAAAATGCGTGGGGCTTAGAGTAAATATATTTATTAAAAACAGAGCATAAATCGATACTCTATGCAGCATATTGCATAATATTACAGCATTTTTATTTTAATTGCTAAAATTTTATTATAACTGTTTTATATACGTCATTTTTAACTTAATGTAGGTTGATTTATGATTATGTACTTAATACTGTTTTAAATTTAAGCATTTATAAAATATTTTTCTACTATTAGCATGTCGATATTTAATAATTTAACAAGTATGTATTATTATGCATAAAACTGTGTATTTTGCATAAAAACTACTGGAAACATTTTTAAAAATATTTCTTTAAAACTTTGATTTTCTTTTAACAAAAACTCAAAAGTGATAAGATTGTTAATTTTATTTATTTTTTTTATTTCTTTTGAATAAAACAGATAAATTAATTCTCCTTTTGTAAGTAATCTTTTTAGTACATAATGTTTAATACAAGAGTTTTAAAATACTTAGACTTTTTAGTAAGTAATAAGACCTTTTTTCTGTCAAGAAACCGCTTCTCATAATAATTATTTCTATGGAATATTATAAATGATGGTGTTTTCTCTCTCAGTAGCGAACAGCTTACCTCAATGACTTAGAAATAGTTACCTCGAGATTGTTCATTGCTCAAAATTTACTTTATATTAAAATAATGCAAAGAAAAAGAAAGAAAAAATGAAAGGAAAATACTCAGGAGGCGTTACAAAATGATGTCAATTGTTTGAAATAAAAGGTATTAAACCAAATTCTATAAAGAAGAAAAAAGTTTTGAGCTAGTTGCAGTATTAATGAAAACAAAACAGAGTATTGGAGAATGAAAAAAAAGGTTGTTTTCCGTATTTACAACAGTTGTCAACGGGTGGAACATAGTGACTGATATGCTACACTGTTTTTTGATTAAACTCGTGCTTCTTTTGCGTTGAACAACCACCTGCGGTGAGTAGTCACGATATGCAAGGTCACAAATTTCTGGCTACTTGCTGAATATTTTACTGTTTGTGTAGATATGAAACGTTTCCCTCGATATAGTTCTGATTTCGCACCGTGCGATTTCTGCTTCTTTCATCAACAAGGAACCGCTGAAAGACACCATATTTGAAAACAAATCCTGTAGAAGAGCAGTGGAGGAGTTTTTGAAACAATTCTTAACAACACATACTTTCACATATGTACAAGAAATAGACAAAGCTTTTGAACAAATGCATTGTTTTTGAAGGTTGCTGCTTTCAAATATACTATTGGCATAATGGCGACTTTTTATTATATGTAATCGCTATAAATATATTGCGTTACCATATTGCGGTCGAGTTTTGTAATTTGAGTCATAATGACGTCAGAGAGGGAAAACTATGTTCCCAAATTCCCATGTCTGGTGATATCGTGATATCTGAAGTCATTAAGAAGTCGAAGACAACTGTGACATATCTCGACTGCAATATCATAGCAGTCATATTCTTATTACTCATTGAAGAGCCGTCCAATTTTCAAAATATTAGTGCAATTTAAAAAGATGTATAACTGTACATAAAACATTTTATACACATTAATTACCATCTTAAATATTCCCATAATCACAACCTATTTTTCGAGAAATTAAATGATTTCCCATTAAAGTAAGCTTCCTTACATCTGCCAAATCCCATTTCAAAATTTTTCTTAAGATTACTAATTCAATTTTTATAAAAGGAAATATAAATTTCCTAACCTTATCTTACTTATAAAGGCGTTGGTTAAAGCTATTATTTTGAGTGATTAAGTTTAAACCATTGACAGTTAATGTGCGTTTAGTCTATTGTGTTTAAGAATAATAGTTTTAAATCTAACTTTGGACCATTATGTATCAGTAATGAGCTGCGCTAATAGTCCCATTCGAATAAATTTTAATTGCAAAGAGTGCGTTTAGTAGATCCTGTTTGAAAATGAGCTTTCTGAAAGTACTTATTTTCCTATCATACCTCTAATTACCCACTAAAAGTAATCATTTAATCCCCTGTAAAGTTTAAGAACTCTACAATATTCTTTAAATTCTAAAAATAAAGATAACGTTGGCATTTATTGTTACATAGTTTTAGTATTTGGGATTAGTATAAGAGCGAAGTTTAAAATTAGATGGTATTTAGGTATTATTAAAGGAAGTGTCAAAAGTATTTTGTTTATTATTTAAACGTAATAGATAGCAATGAGTTAAGAATCCGTAGTCCTTTTTATGTTTTGAAAGTAGTTTTTAGATATAGGTGATACCTTACGAATTTTACTAATAAACCATTAAGTAAAACCATAAATTAATCATAAATGGATTTCCTAAACAAATATATTCAGCTTGCCCTAATACAAAGGTAAACCTAAAACACTTGCTTTAATACACAGGTCCTAATACAGAAGGCAAATATACTTTAGAAAAATCTTTTTTACATTGAAATTGAAGCCCAAAACTATGAAATAAAATGAAATTTTAAACATATTTTTTAATTTTGTAAATGTAAATAGGTCCTAACAAAACTTTTGTTAAAAATTTAAGTTTAAAACAAACATACACAAGGCAAAGATGCCTTTAGCAAAATCTATTGTAAATTGAAAATAAAACATAAAGCTATGCAATAAAATGAAACTAAATATATTTTCTTTGATTTCTTTGATCAAAATGTAAATAATTCTTAAACTTTTGTTAATAATTTAAGTTTAAAAGAAACATATTATAAGGTACACATTTCAGTAATATTTTCAGAGCATGTGACAAACATACCAACGTACTGAACAAAATTATTAGAAAAACTTTAAAAATTATTGAAATTTTCAAAGTGTTGTACACAGTTAATAATATTTTCTCAAAAATTCCCCATGATCCTTTTTTTCCTAAAAGTTTATTGGAAATAATGAAATAAATACTAAAATTTAGTTTCTGTTACTTTAACGTTGTTCAATGTGATCTCACCACTTAAGTGTTCTCATACCATCTAAAGGTGTATTGTTGCATGTCAAAAGTTTTTATAGACCAAAGATATACAAATAATTTCTAAAGTTATAAAACATTTTGTAAAACAATTAAGGATTAAATCAAGTTTTATAAAATTATGAAATAATTCATATTAACGAAAAATATAGAATAAAAAAACAAGATTTTTTTAAAAAATATTTATATGCTATATAACAGTCTGCACATTGATTTAGAATAAAGGTCTAAACCTAAACTTAAATTACTATGGACTGAAGTCTGCATTTAGTAGAATAAATTATAATACAAAAACTTTTTGGTGTCAGTAATGTTTAAAAACCCAAGAAATTTAAGAAAAGGAGAAGTAAAATGAATTTAAAAATAATTAGCCATAGGAATGACCTAACTAACCATGTTTATCTCAATTATATGAAATCATTCTGTAGATTATGCAAATTTATCTATTACGGAGAATTTTTTTAATCTTATGGCTAGTGGTATAACATAGTTTTACACGGAACTTGGAATAATTCCGATCTATATGCGGCTATTTTTCCATTATTACGTAAAGTTGCGTGACTAAACTTTTGTTTAAAAGTATTGATTCCCATCTTGAAAGAAATAGCTTTGTGAAAATATGCTCAAGATGTTAAGAGGATAAAGTTTTAAAATGTAGATTAAGCATGAAATGGTTTAATAGCCCTAAGCAGTGTATAATGATAAGACAAATTTTTAAAAGACATCTATTAGTTAGATTGCTAATATGAAAAGTGCTTGATCTAACGTATTGCATGCCAATATTTCGTGTTTGGAGTTCACAATGTAAAAGTTTCTTGTTTATTACTTTATTACGGAGTCTCAAACCGTCTAAACGAGTCAAGACATAAAATGGTTTAATAGACCTAAATAGTGAATAATGATAAGACATATTTTTAAAAGCCATCTATTAGATAGATTACAAAAATGAATAATGCTTGGTATAACGTATTGCATGCCAATATTTCGTGTTTGGAGTTCACAATGTACAAGTGCTTTGTTTATTACTTTATTACGGAGTCTCATACTTTCTAAACGAGTCAAGAGCATTTACCTTGATAGACTGTAAGCCTTTAATTACTTAATAAAATCGTACAAAAATGTGCGAGACAAAACCTGTTAGAAATTATATGTACAATTTTGATGAAGGCAGAAATTCCTTGCATAATACATGTACAATCAGTAAAGAATTTTAACCTTAAACTTTACCTTTAAAAACATAATATAAAATTAATGGCAGGAAATGTGCAGAAATGCTTGCTTACAAATGCTGTACAAATTATAAAAAAGGAATTTGTTTTAATATAACACACCTCCATCTTCCTTAATAACATGTGAACTCCTAATATACGCTTTAGCTTTAATAAATCAACTAAATTTTTATTGCATAGTTGAATGTTTTGACTACATATTTACATTGGATATTTAGATACAGAGTTAGCAAGAAATAAGTTCCCTATTTCTGAGGACTCTAGAATACGTTCTATTGGAACAAGGGAGATATAACTGGAATTATGGAGAAATTCAAATTTTAGTATAAAATTCCACCTGTAGACGACACTGTAAGACATATTGTATTTATTTAATTCCATTAAGATAAGTCGAGAAGTATTTGTTTCTTGTCTGCACATCATGCCTATGTTGTAAGAAATAGGATATAATATACAGTTAAAAGCCTGAATCTAGGCCAGAACTAAAGGACAGCACTCGGAGCTATGTTTTGGATATTCGAACAGACCTATACTGGTCAGCTGTGGAAAATATATTTCTGAGATTAAAAGATATTGAGGAACATGAAGGGGGACATATTGAGCATTTTTAATGCTACTTTTTAATATCATATATCATTTATAAGCATATTAAATATTTTATGTGTATCACGGTGCCACCTAAAGACGGATATTTGTACTACATTTTTTATTTTATAAATATCAAGGGAATCATTGGAATTATCTGTAGTTACAATCGTATCTCATTTGAACCATTTCTAGAGTCTTTTAGAGACTTTGGCGTATTAACTTATATTTTAGTACAGTTAATAACGTTGTATAATAATAGATACAGTTAAAATAATTAAAAATATATTCTTTTAAACTAAGAAACCATAAGTGCTATAGCGGTTAAAAAAGATTGAATATGAAACCTTTTTTTAAATATTTTTCAAAAACTATTAAATGGTATTTCAGAAAATTTCACAAAAAAATTAAACCAAAATCATATAACGTAAACTATTCAGCAATAGTAGAAAATCATTCGGACTAGCATAAATAAATAAGATTTATCGATTATTCTTTACCAATGAAAGTTTTGTTTACATGATATTTGAAGTTATAATAAACAATATTTTTTTCTGATTTTAAAACTTGTGTCTGGTTAGGATGATTGCAACGAAAGTATGCAATTTGCTTTCTGAACAAATAAACTATAATTGCACAAATGTCGAAGATAAAAATGATTATACGAATATTGATTAAGGAAACGTTTTTTAAAAAGATATTTTCAAGTATTAGTCTCCTAAAAAAACACAAAAATAATTATCTAACGTTTTAATAATTAAAAACTTAAAGGAATTATAACCGTAAGTTTAATTTAAAGGTTATTCTTTTTTGTCAGTGAAAATGTTTTACAAAGAAATGATTTATAAAAAAAACTTTTCAAAACTAGCAAATTGTATTTTAGAAAATTTATCAAATTTATCAAATGTAAATAATCTAATACAGATTTTAAATATTTAGAAATATGGAAGAAATGTAAAGAAATTTGTTAATAAATATAATTTTCGTCATATCTTTCCTTTGCAATAAAAAATTACTTTACTTAATTATCCACGTTATCAAACAATTACACTGTTTTGATGATTGCCTCGCTGGTATGCGCGCCGGGCCTTTGAGGACGGCGAGTTGTAAAAACAGTCCACACAAAATTATCCAATAGAAATAAACTTTCCAGATTTTCAATAGCTGTCTGACAGGTCTTCTACAACCCAATAAAATGCATTTATGTAATTTTCTCTGAATAGTTTTCTTAGACAGAGATATTTTTAATGTATCCTGATTTCAGAAACCTAGTGCACCCTCATATGTACGTGACTTTTGCATCTTTATTTACTGTTTGTGATCGGAGGAAAGATACTGTGAAAAATGCATCATTATTTCATTAAAATGGTGAAATATAAGGATGAAACATAACGATGCACTTTAAGTTTTCAACTTCTGTATGTCTTATGTTCATGATTTTGGAATGCTATTTAAACGATCCATATAAGAAAATACTTTTTTAAAACTAATGTATGAAATAATTCAAAATATATTTCTTACTTATTATAAAGTATTTTTGGTAATACAATTTTTCTGTTCACAATCAAAGGCAATATTATTAGTATTTGGTTGAGAAAAATTGTATCTAGCCTCTGACGCCCGGTAAATTTTCTTGTAACTAGGGGTGTTTAACAATGTATTTACTAATTAGCCAAAAATTTTGATTGTCACGAAAATATGAAGTATTATTTCGATAAAAAATTAACCAGAAGGGCATAGATGTATACCGTAAAAAGAGTTATTGATAGACTGATTACAGAATCTCTTTTTGAAAGACATCTTTTGAAAAGCAGGCTGATGATATTTTAACAACTTAAAAAAATATAACTGGAAACAATTTAACGTTAAAATATTTAGAAATATCCAAGAATGTAATAATATATAATTAGGCCAATAAATATACTTTATGATTATATTACTACCCATTATTGCTTTACATATTTCAAGAAGAAATTACATTGTTTACTGTGTTTAAACATGATGTCTATTTATCCGAAACAATTGTGGCTAATAAGAAAATATATAGCGAGCTTTCTAAAAAATACAATAAGTACGAAGAAATAAATGCATAGTTTTGGAACACAAGATTAATTAATCAAAGACTGATAACGGTAACGCTTTGTAGTCCGCTTAGTAACCGCATTT
Organism: Pardosa pseudoannulata; assembly: GCA_032207245.1. NCBI lineage: Eukaryota > Metazoa > Arthropoda > Arachnida > Araneae > Lycosidae > Pardosa > Pardosa pseudoannulata. The sequence goes on from CM063511.1 coordinate 109,844,133, forward strand.
TACCCAGTGGCGTGAATAAGTATGGCATTGCACCAGCTTAATATTCATAACCTGATATTAAGGAGATCTATTTATATCATTTTGATTAATAGAGCGAAAAATAATTTTGAATACAACGTCGCCATCACTTTTTCCAATGAGACCAAAACATGCAAAGTTTGCTTATAATTACAAATATACATATTAAACATAAATACACAAGAATCAATTTTATATTAAAGTATTTAAAGCATCATACGATTGTTAAATCGATAAAAAATTGGATTTTTCAGAAGAAATATATGCTAACAGAAACATAGTTCTGAACAATTTGAAACGATCTGCTAAAAAACTCCTATATTAAGAAGAGTTTTGAATAAAAGCGTGTCAGTAGTTTACTGTAAACAAATTTAAACTTACAAAATTTTAAATTGATTTTTCTCAAATCACGTTTTTTTTTAATGTAACGTACATGATATCTAAAAAATTTTAATATTTTTCATGAAATTTTCCAGGTTGTATTCAATATAATTTTCATTCAATTCAACCTAAAATTTCATATTTCCTGAATATATATGTATATTTGCAATTATAAATTTTTAATATTTGAGGAAAAAATTGTACAGTTTTTTTAAATATATGTATCTTAAATATATAAAAATTTTAGTTTCTCAGTTGTTTTGAAATCTTGTAGTTTATTTTAAAACATTAAGTTTGTCTCAAACTTAGTTATATTTTTACTAATCAAGTGCATTATACTCGATATCATTTTTGTTAGCGTCAAAGTGTTTCTTATTTAAAACTTTCTATCAAATATGTTTTTTATATTTCAAAAATGAGACAAGTGTGTGTATAAAGATAGAAATTTGTTCTAACTGTGTTAAAACAATTATATTTGCAAAACTGGTAGTTTTCAAGGTATGAGAATCGAAAATGATACTTTTTTGTACATTCCTTTTATACTTTCAAAAGCTGTATGTCCCCTTAAAATGAAAGCATTATAATATAACATATTTACATTATTCTTGCAGTTATTAAAAAGAACTTATAGTGTTTTCACCGTCCATATAATTTGTCTAAGATAACAGAGAATATTGTAATTAACACAAAAGCATCGAGAAGGTATTTTGTTTTAAATTAAATACATAAACATATCTGTCGAATAATATAAGACAAATTATGGATAAAAATGCTTTTTAGACCACTTATTAACCACGTTTTTTCAAAGTCATGATTATAGGCTACAGAGTATTCATACCCTGTCTAGGTAATGAGTATCACTTAGAGTATATTGATTAGTCGAGTAAAAAATGATTTTGAATACAATGCTACCATTAAGTTTTTCTGAATAAACCTAATATGTAAAGTTTGATTAAAAGAACAAATGTATATATTAAACATAAATAAACAGGAATCGATATAACATTAAAGAATTTAAAAAGAAAAAAAAGATTTGTAAGATTCTTGAAGGTAAAGAAGAATTTGTAGTGTTTTCAGCGTTCATACAATGTCTAACATAACACAAAATATAGTAATTAATACACAAACATTATGAATTTTTTTTCTTTTAAATTAAATATATAAACATAGAAGTAGATTAAAATAGGAGAAATTAATTATAAAAACCCGTTTTAGACCACTTATTAAATACATTTATCAAAGATGTGATTATATGTGACACAATATTCATACTCTGCCTAGGTAATGAGTATCAATACCTAGACAGGCTATTGAACATTGAGTTAGTCGAGCGAAATCATGATTTTGAATACAATATTGTCATTATTGTTTTCTAAAGAGTCCTAGACATGTAAAGTTTGCTCAAAAGAACAAAATATATATTAAGCATAAATAAAGAAAAATCAATATAATATTCAAGAATTTTAGAAAAAGTCATTTCCATGACTTTTGCAGTTATAAAAAAATTAAGCGTTCATACAATGTGTTGTTTCTGAGACAACCGAAAATTTTGCGCTTAATACAAAGTGACATACATTGTGAAAAGATTTTTCCATCTTAGAGTAAATATACAAACACAGATGTCAAATAAAATAATTCATGAAAAATTGATTATAAAAGCGATTATAAAAAAAACTTATTAACGGCCTTTTTTAAAGTCGTAATTGAATTCGACACATTATTCATACGCTGTCTAGGTAATGAATGTCATTCATAGCATTTGGATCAATCGAGTGCAAATTATTTTAATTATAATGTTGCTATTAAGTATTTCTAAAGAAATTAAACGGTAAAGTATGTCTATAAAAAATACATTTCTTATTATTGATGGATTCGATAATATACAAAATGTGAGAAATATTCGCAAAGAGAAACCGGTAACACAAAAATGCTGATAAAAAAGAATTTTTTCATCCATAAATACAAATTATCCATTTAATTAGGAAAAAAGTGAATATTTTTATTTTTCAGAATGAAAAATAAGTTGCTAAATTTATTTATTTTATAGGTTTTATAAGAGGAGACAGGGGGCAGGTCTTCTTGATATAATTTTTAAGCTGTCATTCATTAAGTGAATATAATGTCTTTTTAACCCCAAAACATCATAATTGTAAAAAATTTGTTAATTTACCGTTATTTTTTCTCTTTTTATAAAAAATGAATTACAAGCTTTCCAAGATTGTAAAGGACTCTTGTTTTCTCTATCATTGTAAGTTCATCACGTTTTAAGTACATTATCTACACGTATGTAGAAATTTTCTAATATTCTGTAAACTTAAAAAAAACTTTTATAATTTAAATTTTTTTATACTGAAAATTCTGAATAATCCTTAACTATTAATCAATAATTACATGAAATAATCTAAATAAGTCATTTAAGGAATTTTTAACATTCCAATATACAGCCTAGCAACATTGAGTAAAAATATATCCTATACTTTAAATGCACATACATTGATATCTAAAATTGCTCATTCACAAAAGCTACAAATAAAATATTCTAATCACATTATCTACACGTATGTAGAAATTTTCTAATATTCTGTAAACTTAAAAAAAACTTTTATAATTTAAATTTTTTTATACTGAAAATTCTGAATAATCCTTAACTATTAATCAATAATTACATGAAATAATCTAAATAAGTCATTTAAGGAAT
>CM063511.1:109852229-109864729 GCA_032207245.1 Pardosa pseudoannulata
TTTCTCATTGACTATAGGCATGGAAAACTAAAAATAATAGAGGCTAAATATTCAAGTGTAGCTGGCGAATAAATTTCCCTGCGTTACTTAAACACACACACACACACACACACACACACACACACACATATATATATATATATATATATATATATATATATATATATGTAATCCATTTTTTATAAAACTCCTTCACAAGGAGAAAGTTCAACAGCTAGCATTCATAAAGTAGAAAGATGCAGTCGGGTCTCATATTAAAGAGAACTCAGAAGTCTAATTTTAAAACTTTATTTCAGAGAGGCAACACGGCACATCTGTCCTTCTGGACAAATTACAATAAAAAGCCACAGAGTTCACTCTACTCTCACACAAGTACACCCGAGAACGCTGACAACAAGAATTTTCCCACAGTAAAAAAATAACTTAATAGGCGAATTAAATTCAATATCAGCAAAACGCGAACCCATGTTCCGCCAACACCTGGGAAATCGCTGTATAGACAGAAAGTTTAGAGTTTTATGACATAAAGGAATGTTAAGTGGAAATTACTCCGTTGAACACACCATGTTGAGAGACTGGTAATATATATTTAGATGAATTTAAAATGGAAGAGAGAGGTTTTTTGAAGAAATATTAAAGTTAAATAATTTTGATATATTACATATATATATATATATATATATTATATATATATATTTATATTATATATATAAATATATATAGCATTCCATAATATCTGAGACAATGAAACTAAAAATTAAAAATGCAGAATATTTTTTTTATTGTAATACTGAATGTTTACAAATATTTAAAATGAAATAAAATTATTTTCTTTTCCTAATTCAGACGTTGTTTAAAGAACTGTTCTTATTTATCCACAGAAATGGATGTGAATAGTTGGTTTGGTTTGGTTTGGTCCGGAGTGCTACGGTCTACTTTTTGAAACACGAGGGCTAATAAGACGGGACCTACAGCTTAATGCCGATTCCGAATGGCTACGAAACATCCATTGCCACAGTGTGTTGTGAAACCCACGAACTCCGGTACGAAGGTCAGCACCCTAACCAATCGGCCAGAGTTCGGCAAAATGGATGTGAATGATTCAAAGTTAACAATAAATGTGTTGTGCCACAATTTGTTACCGTTGGGGTTAAACACCTCCAGAAACACTTATTAAAGGAATCTTAGAAATGTAAATGCTTCAATGTGTCTACAGGTTTTAGAAAGCATACGAATATATAAAAAAATTTCAAATATAAAATAAAAATGAGCGTTTTTTGGAGAAGCCTGTTTGACCGTAAAGTGTTATGAATACTCCAGTTGCCTTGTTTCTCAAAATATTGAATGAATTTTTATGTTTTTCTTAAAATGTGCCGGCCTGATGGTAGAGCTCTACTCTTTGGGTTCATTTCCCTCTGATAGCATGGTAGCCATTTAGTTGGCTTTAAAACGTAGGTGTATTTTTTGTTCTCATTAGCCCTGAACAACAAAACAGTAGACCGCTGAGATACCAAACCTCAAATGTGCGAACTGATTTTTATTGGGTTAATTGTTTTTTATATGCAGAATTAGTGATAACAAACACACACATACGTATATGGTGAGCCAGTACACTCAACGAGCTTAAGGAATAGAGCAAAACGGTCGTTTTTAAAATGATTTAATTGAAGATTCTAATATTTACAAGTTTTTAAACAAGTTAATTCAAAGTTAATAGCATAGGATAAATTGAGAGCTGGTCTCCGGTCTCGAGACCTCGCGGCGTACGTCTTTATAGCAGCAACTATCTCGCTCGCTCTCTCGTCTATGTGTGTGATTTTATGTGCGAGTCCGTTAGGACGAGATTGCGCATGTGCGGAAATAGATGACTTAACAGAATGGTATTGGGAGGTTCGGATGATGTTCTCTGTCTTGACACACACACATATATATATATATATATATATATATATATATATATATATATATATATATATATATATATATATATATATATATATTATATTACACATACAAATATGTTTATATATCTATATCTATACGTATTTATATATACATATATATATATATATATATATGTATATATATATATATATATATATATATATACATATACATATATACATATATATACATAGGTAGATAGATAGAGAGATGACTCAGAATCACGTAAAAAGAAAACCAATTCTTTTTAGGTAAACAGAACTTTTACGATTTTCCCACTTGTTGACATCCTAATTTTCTAGCAAAATTTGGTGACATCGGGGAATTTGACATTTTGAAACGATTCATTTTCGACCCTACTGATGCCCTACTCCATTCTGTATCTGCGTTACAAATATTCAGACAAATTTTTACCAGAGAAAAAATTACTTAATTTAAGCTTTATCGGAATAGGTATACCCTCTGGTATCCCTACATTTTTTCCCTTGAGTCCTTGAAAAGGTGACAATGCTTTTAAAATATCGTTAAGGTACCAGACATACTGCATGAATTAGGAAGCATAATCTTGAATATATGTAAAATGTAACTCTGTCAAGAAGTCTAAAACACAATTCATAACATTATCTCGGTAGAATTGCATTTTTGATTGTATAAATGTCATTACTACTCGTTTGATTATATTATACATTTGCTTAAATTTCCACCCTCTTGTTCCTTTCCTATACTAACGACAACTTGAAAAGGTAAATGTAATGTTCAATATTTAAGTATTTATTTAGCATTTTATAAAGAATTGTTAAGAAGTATGAAGTGTTGAAAGCATATGTACCCTCGGATATCCCTACATTTTTTAAGGTCCTTGAAAAGGTGACAATACTTTTAAAATATCGTTACCGTACCAGATACGTTGCCTGAATTAGGACGCCTAAACTTGAATTTATCTGAATTGTAATTCAAGAAGTCTAAAGCACAATTCCTAACATTATCTCAGTAGAATTGCATTTTCGATTGCATCTATGTGATTACTAGTCGTTTGAATATAATCTACCTTTCTTGAAAACTCCATCCTCTTGTTCCTTTCCTGTACTAACTAGAACTTGAAAAGGTAAGTATAATGTTCAACATTTAAGAAAAAGCATTTATTTGCATTTTATAAACAATTGTTAAGAGGCATGAAGTGTTGAAAACGTAAAATTGTGACGAAAAAGGAATTTAATTCAAACTTCTAATGGAATTTGAGTATTTTAGCGACAATAATGCATTAATGTAGATCCTCATAAATATTCAAAGAGTCTCACCGAAGATTAAAAGAACAACATTTGTTCTCAGAAAGTAAAATTCTGAAAGCTATGCTTTGAATTATGGTAATTTAAAATAAAACGAGCGAGCATTATTCAAATACAAAATGTTTAATCTTATAATTAAGTTCTAAATCGATTCTCTGTAAATGAAACATTCATTTTTTGATATTCGGCTTAATCTTTTTTTATGCTATTAAATATTTTAAATAATAAGTGCGATAAAACTTTAATTGAATTTATATAATTCAGATTTATTGAATAGGAGAAAATATTAAGATTTTAATTATTTGTAACAAAGCTAATTTTCAAAATGTTACGTTTATCACTTATTTATAAAATGTAAAAATTCATTGTTGCCTTCCCTCACGTTCTTGTCATCGTGAGTTCTAAATTAAAGCGGTGGGAACGCCTCAAAGCGTCTAATTAACTTTGAGTTACAAAACTTTGTACACATGCACATTGAAGTAGAAATAAATTAACTCTACCGGCAATACATTAGATTAACACGCTTTAAGTTCCCACGCTAACAGACACAGCCGCACTGGATGCCTATTCCAAATAAAGATATTATAAAGTATCGTAATTTTAAATACTGGAGCATACCCATTAAAGTATCATCAAAAGTTATTCCTAAATTTATAGCCGTGTTCTTGATATAGGTTTCTTGTGTGATACCTCAATCTATAAACCGTAGAACTATAATGTGTAGAACCGCTGTAGCTCAGTCAGCAAAGGCAACGATCTTGTAATTCATCAAAATCTTCGTACTGCTACCTCTTTTTGATTATACTACCAAATATTTACCATTATTCCTCAATATAAATAGGATTTGTTTTAATATAATTACAAATTTCATGTGAAGGGTGTTACAAAATCCTGAGCCGTGGTAGCTCAATCGGCAAAGGCAACGATCTTGTAATTCCCCAAAATCTTCGTACCGCAACCTCCATTTGATTATAATACCAAATATTTGCCATTATTCCTCAATATAAATAGGATTTGTTTTAATATAATTACAAATTTCATGTGAAGGGTGTTATATTTTGTTGCAAAGAAAATTTTATCACCTGTATTAACAACTAATTCTTTTCATAAAAGACTAGGAGCCTATTTCACGGACTAAACAATATCTAGCGTTTAAGTTATACATATTTGAAAATCAAGAAGTTTGTTCGTTTGTGTGTTTTTTATACATAACCACTTGGTTTTTTCTAAATGAATTCAATTTGATTCTAATCTGTATTCACTGTATCGCAAATCGTTAGAGGAGTATGAAAAATAAATAAATTATTGAGCGTGTACCAGATAATTCTCAGCCAAAAAACAAACCATTTTTTACCAGCCTTACAGCGCACTTTAGAATTCTGGAAAATTAAAAATTTTACTAATCCAGTCATGTGAAGGGCTATATGCTAGTTTTAAATACTGGAACATACCCATTAAAGTGTCATCAAAAGTTATTCCTGAATTCATAGCCGTGTGATTCATATAGGTTTCTTGTGTAATCACCTCAGTCTATAAACCGTAGAACTAAAGTGTGTATCAAATATTTGAGATATTTTTTAAAAAAAATTATTATTTAACTTCTTGACTGTGAGACCTGAATTCAGTTCCTTCAACGCAAATACGCTAATTTTAGAATGCCCGACCTGAGTTCGGGTAACAGAAATAACGGTATTTGAAATCCGTGAATCCCGAAATCGGTTCGTCCAATGCATAATATTTAATTTGCCATTTTTCCAATAGATAGAGATACTTTCCTGCGAAAAGTTCGGCAGTTTCTAGCCATTTGTCGCTATTTCAAGGATACTGTAAAGGATGTGTGAAATTCAAGGTAGTTTGAGACACATGGAATTTGTTACACTTGATATGGATAATATTATTGTTGTATTAGTCTACTATGATTATCCAGGGAATTTATGTCACTTGATTTATTTTGCTGTAATTTCTGAAACAAAATACTGTAATTCATTAACATTTCTCACATCTGTGAAAATATTAAAAATAGTAGTTATTTTGTACAAAAATTTGTTTTTTTTTTTTTTTCAAAAATAATCCATTTGTAACATTTTGATGATAATAGCAATCAAAGTTAAAGAGAATTTTATTTTCCACTTTTGGCTTGTTTTTCTCAAATATAACCATCAGGCAAGGGATGAAAACAAGAACCCAGGATTATTTTCTGTCTTCAAGTGTAAACGAAAATATCAGTTTCGACTAGTCCAATATTCATTTTGACCACACCAAAATGCGTTATGATAATTGGTAACGCAATTTAAGAACAAATATTTCCTAAATTTTTAAAACTTTGTGATTATGATTGTTGCAACTTCTTTTGTGCACCTCTATTCTGTATTCTAATCTGATGCGGATTATAAAACGAAAAAAATATTATAACGAAACCAGTCACCGCTATGTGATAATGCGTAATATCTACTCATTGTTAAGTCAATATATAATGTATTCAATTTTTTTACCTTTATACTCATTATTGAATTAAATATTATATAACTCTCTTTATGTTATTAACACATATTTTAAAAATTTTCGTAAACCTTCTTAGAGTTGGATGTTTCTATCTCCCATTCAGATGAAAAATAATTTTTAATGAAATGGAACAAAAATAATTTAATATTCTTATCAGCAATTTATCTCGTGTCCCATCACATATTTTTAAATTTGTTACTAATTTTAAAAAATCTGTAGGATATTTGATTCTTACAAAACTTTAACGAAAGTTTTGCCCTTAACTTCTAGTATACATTAAAATCTGTTTGCAATATATTAGAAAAACTTTTTACATTTAGCTTATGAAAACATAATTTTAATTTCGAAAAGTCTTTTATTAAAAGAATATTCAATAAACAAAATCTAATATATTTTATAAATAATTCGTTTAGTAAATTAACAAAAAAATGTTAAAAATGTTTAAAGTACATCTAGACATTGTATCACAGAATAAGGATATACATTTTAACTAAGGGGAAAAACCGTTTAAAAAATATAAAATTAGAGTTTTTAAAAGTTTAATTTATATATATATATATATATATATATATATATATATATATATATATATATATATATATATATATATATTAACGTAATTGATTTAGTTATATTTTCAGCTTAAAGTGTATTATAATTCATATTTTTAATTTATCAGATCACAAAAATATTTTTCATGCTCGACGACCAACGATTGGTTTAATACTAAATGGTTTATAATACTTTCCTGCAAATTTTATAACAAGTTTCTACTATATGTTATCATTTAAACAGTGTTTAGCCAGTATATTTAAATCTCGACCTATAATCTGTTAGTGTAATCCATAAAAAAGGTTTTAGTATTAGTTTTTATTACTTCCTACACCATGCATGAAATTGATCTAATACAATAAAAATCTCTCATTACCATCAACTTGAAAATGATTCATTTTCGATATTTTTCCTAACATTATTTAATATTTTCTGAGTAAGTATAAATTAAGAGTTTCCTAGGATATTTAATTGCTTTCGGCTAATCTCTTCACTAGAATTTTATTAAAAGTCTGAATGAAATGAACAGTCTTTTATTTATTTATATCTGCATAAGTCCTTTTTTGATTAATGATGCTTTTTAAAAGTCTGTTTAATGCAAATTGATAAAGTTTTAGTGAAAGCCATTTGAAACTGATTGATGCATTGCACATAAATGTGCAATATTAGCACAAGCATGTATTATATGTATACAAATTCATTTAGTCTGGATCTAATAAAAATTTTAACTTTTTTAACATTTTTGTATACCTGCCTCTCTGTGTGTAATATATTATAATTATTCAAAATGAATGAAAAATTGTCCTTTGATTTCAATTCCAGTTTATTATGAATAAAAGCAGCTCAATTTAGAGTTTAAAAAAATTACGTTACGAACGTACAAAATCATTATCTTTTATAGTTCTTACATGTTTGGAGACTATATTAGACTTTAAGACATTGATGTCATTTACTTCCTACCCTCTTGCATTTTCGGACTGTCCACATACATTAAACGAACACAATTGCATGAGACGGGTGTGGTTCCCTGACTTGGTTGACATGGTCTAATGTCAGGATTCACTCTGATTCTTTATTGAAAAGAAGTGTATTCCTGGATACTAAGCTGGTATCGTTAAATAGAGGTTCTATAGAGTATTAGCAGCAGTTGACTACATAGAGCTTGAAGTTAACTGCTTGCCGAGTCTCTCCCCGGAAAAACAAATAAAGTTTTTCTTCTTAAATTGCATATAATTTTATTTCTAAGTTCATAGTGTAACATATGAATTAGTCTTGAAAAAAACTAACTTTTCAAAATGTAATTTATGGATTGTTGTTGCTATCTTATGCCATTTGACCCTACTCAGCACGATCTACTAGTATTAAGGCAAAGGGGTGGGCCTTTCGTTTTAACTACAAATCTAGAGTAACAGTACGACTTATGCTCGAGTATGTTCTCGTAATTTCAAAGCAGGAACCAAGCAGAAGACTCTTAGGCATTCCCTGTCACCTCCAGAGGTACTGATTGAGAACTTGGAGGATATTGTGACCACAAACATATTTTACGGGCTTCAGTCGTCTTTAGTGAATACGGATTTTAGGCCGACTAGGGTTTCGAACTCTTCAGTTACGAGAGGTTGCCTTTGCCAACTGAGCTACCGCGGTCCAATTTCTAGATTAAACTAGCCCATATTTAATTTGTCGGAGAACGGAAGTGAGTCGTTTTCCAGCATTACATAAGCTTCAACACAAAGTCAAGACCAGAAGTACTTTTGAAAACTCCATTTTATTTTAACTTTCCTGGAACTGAAAGGGCAGTCCCATCTTTCATACAGTAGTAGATCTGACAGCCTTCTGGTGAGAAAAAAACTATTGAGTTCTAAATTAATAGAGGGCGTTTCTATGAAATTCATTTCTGACAAGTTGATGTGTTTAAATACCCAGATGGCATTTAAAGTTTAAAGTTCGAATGTGTCCCTGAGCACTATTGAAAACAGAAGTAAGTAAGGAAAAATAACTGAAATTTAAGAGTGTTTATTACTACGAAAATGGATTAATTATACTTTTGGATTGTTTGTTTTTCATCAAGATACAAAAATTAAAATTGTGGAGATATAATTCAGCTACTTTTAAGATATATATGTGTGAGAGAGACAGAGTGATAAACATCTTGCGTGATGGCATAAATTCTAACTTTTAGTGTACATCCTACTTGGGAATACAAATTTGTTAAGAGTCAAGAACAGATAACACGTGGAAAACTAAACATGGTCTCCCACTTCACACACGTGTATATCTTAGAGGCTTTTTAATGTCAAATCTTCATTTTTAGATACCTATATTAAAGACTGTGAGTACACTCTCTCCCCGTATTACTTATCCATGGTTGGATTTAAACACGACGTCTGTAACGCGTCTGGAGACAAAAAATATTTAATCACATGCTCTATAATTTAAAGCATTTATTGACCCAAATTTAATTTTTTCTCCTTATGGATTTTCTTCATCTAATTACTTTGTTTTGAGGATACAGAAAATAAATTTATTTCACAGCTTTATCTGTCTATTCACTCACACACACACACACACACACACACACACATATATATATATATATATATATATATATATATATATATATATATATATATGACCATATATATGAGTGGTTAAGGCATGGAAGACACATTTATTTTCATATATAAAAACTTCTTTATTGTAATCCTTCTATCCATAGCTATGCCATTTAGGTATAATTTTTCTCATAATTTGCCATGACAAGCGTGGAGGATGTTATCAGACCCAGTTCCCGATCAGAACTGTCTTTTTTGGCGTTGCTACCTAAGTAAAATCCCTATAGTCTACTTACGAGTCCGCTTCTTTACTATGTATAGTTCCAGTAGAGGGTGTGTCTTGTGTTTCTCCTATTACGTTATCGTTAGTGAGTTCTAACTATTTTTAATTATAACGCTCTTAAATCTTAACCCCCCCCCCCATTTTTAAACCTGACTATATATATATATATATATATATATATATATATGTGTGTGTGTGTGTGTGTGTGTGTGTGTGTGTGTGTCAAGACGCATCAAGAATAGAACTAAACTCCATCCACTAGACTTCTAAAACTAGGAATGGCAACGCGAGGAAGCGCGTACCATAGACACAGAGAGAGAGAGAGTGAGACTGCGACAGAGCATGTGTGTGCAGTAAAGTAAAGGGGCAATGACGACTTTATTAATACCAATATTATGTTAATCGTTTGTTATGTTTTTGTGTTTTTCAAATTAAATGTCATGTGTTTCAATGGAAGTGATGTTGTTTTATCATATATATATATATATATATATATATATATATATTCTATGTGTTTGTGTATAAGATTGTTAAAATATTAGACGTTTTCATCTTTTGAATTAAATGTATCCGTACTTTGACTCAAATTTACGACGTTAAAAAGGAATGCTTTAACTTAATTAATCCAAGAATTTGTATAGAACAGAGTTTATTAACAAAATATATCTTTTATATGTATAATGTACAATGAAAGTTTTTAGAAATCTCTAATAAAAATGAGGATAGAGAAATAAGGAATTATATCTTCTGAAAATTCCCGAAAAGACTACTGTTATGCACTTTTAATGTAATACACTTTTTCGAATATAACAAGTATACATTGACAGATAGCCTAGTGAATGCTCGTAGAATGAAGCAATCTATCATTTGTTACTGTTTCCGTAAAACGCAAAAGAATAAAAGAGAATCAGTTGTAAAGAATGGAATTTTCTATCTTTCCGTAAAAAGAATTTTATGTGACTGTCACTGCGAATGATTACTGATAATATATATGGAATGCTTAGTGAGATATTTCCATCAACTCATCTCTGGACTAGTGATGGAAGAGAGATGGATGGTTGCTACTCACGCATGTTTATCTGTGGTCTTAAATTACCTTATGTTTCTCATTTTTCTCTTAAATACCATACAGTTATGCATTTTTCTTCCATAAAATAATGCATTAAGGATTATTTAACATTTTTATGCATTGTTCTATATTAAAAGAATGCTGTTTATCCGAGACATTTGCGTTTTATCATATACAAAATTCAACATAAATTAATTATACAAATAAAACAGATACTGATAAATATCTGTGTATAAAAAATAGTAAATAAATATAAATAAGGGATTTATAAAATTTGTATTCTTTTACGGATTGTGCAATTACAAATATAAATATAACTAACAACATATCACTCAGTATTTTGTCTAAGTATACATAACTAATGACGTTATGGTATCCCCTGTATAATATTAGCCTAAGCTATCCTCGAATTTATGCAACGGTTGTATCTAGAATGGATAGAGATATTCATATTGTATTCTTCATGAGTCAGAATTAGGAAAATTCGAAGCGTTAAAGTTTATATTCTCCTAAACTAGCAACGTTCGAAACTCTCCCCTTTCCCCTTTTCCTAGAATTCAATGCATTATTTCAATCTCTATTTTCCCCGGTTAAGAGCAGGCTATTAAATTTATCAACTTATCACATAATAAATAGATAAAAATAACATTTGTTTCTAGCATTATGACGTCATTCCTTTAACCATCTCGTTTAATCATTTCTTATTTTAAATTATTTAAATATCATCTGAATTATTTTCCTACATTTATCACTGAACTTAGATATTACGTAAATAGTTTTCTTTTATATTTGCCTTAAATAATAGATTAGGTACATATGTGATAATTTCAACACGTTATGCAGAGGTGTGGCTTGGTTAATTAACGCCTTTCCCACCGCTCATCTGCTTCGGCTTGTCGTCGGGTTCTATCCCCGGCGAAGACAACATTTTCAACTCTAAATTAAAATTAATAAAAATTATTTTTTGCGATTATTTAACATTATTTAGGCTCTTTTTGGATTTTTAGACCATTCTATTTATTTTTAAAACATATATTTTTATTTTTTCCAAATTTTTCAAATTTATCGTACCTGAGCATTACTACTCAACAAACAAAAAATCTATAACACCTAAACAAAATCAATAAAAATTATTACTATAAATAAACATTATTATTTAGGCCTTTTACTAATTTTTAATACAGTTTACTTATTTTTAAAACTTATATTTTTATTTTTTCCAAAATTTTCAAAATTTTTTCAAACTTTTGGCTTATTTTGTACGGATGTCACTGACCACAAAAATAATTTATGTTTTACTATCCCTAAACTTTCTACTCTCTAGTCTTGTGTTATGAACTCACGAATCCACCCTTCTATCTCTTTGCTCTTTTATGTGTTTATTTTTCGCTCGTTGTCATTTTTGTGCTTACTGATGGAAACCTCTGGATTAACGGGCTTGGCCCATAGAGTCCAGTTGCATCACCACCTTTGATGCCTTTGATATGTGATAATTTGAAATTTAATCATCGATTAATTTTGTTGCAATGGAAATTTTATTAACAACAAATTCTATCTACCTCCAGGGTGTAGTGGAAATGATAGTTTCATTCCTTTACATCCATTAATTACTCTAGGAATAAAACATTGGAAAGAACTTAATAATCTAACGATAATTTATATGTTTCATAGGGTACTTCACAATTCTGGAAAATTGAAAATTTTACTGATCTTGTCATATGACGGGCTATATGCTAGTTTTTAATAGTTTTTCAGAAAATTTTCATTTTAAATAAACTGAGAAGTCAGAAAATGGTATATTTTACAAAGTTTGGTGGTTCATCCTTGTATTCAGAAAACAGAAAAAGAACCATTTTATTTTGAATTATTGACACATTCCTTTCTCACAATCCTTTTCATTAAATAATACAAAACTGACAATTAGGACCAGTGATAAGACAAAGGGAAATATGACAGTACCAAAAATTGGTTACTATTTCAATTAAGTATCTCTTAAGCTTAAATTTAACGAAAGCTTCATTATAGTAGGCAAATTAATAAGATATTTTAAAAATTTATATATTAATGCAAAGTCATCTTAAAATGTATTCGAAACTAGTTTAAGTTCAAATAAAAATAATTGAATTAAAATTAATGATTAAACATAAATAAAAATAAAGATGAAAAATAAATTCATAAAAAATAGACTAAATATAAATACCGGGTGAATAAAAAATCTTTTTTTTTTCAATCGGCAACTACATTTAAAAGTAAAACCCATTTACTGCTATCTATCATCAACCGGTAGATTTAAAATCTATTGTACTGTCATA
>CM063511.1:109867229-109877229 GCA_032207245.1 Pardosa pseudoannulata
ACCTGTTTTGATGTATTTTCACCGAAAATAACAGCAATGTTTCTTACCTGCAACAAGGAAAAATTATTTTTTAAAACATCAATAATGAATCCTACTTTATACTATAAAATAAACTCAAAATATTACACTAAGATATAAGGTAAACACACATTTACTAATTTAATAATCGAATAATTAATAAAACTATGGCCATTATCAATAATCTAGTTTAAACGCTACAACTTCAATGGCCTTTATATTTTATAAATTAAAACAGAAAAAGTCAAAAAGGATATATAATAATATTTTAGTGCGAATTCATGTATTGTAGTTAATAAATGTAATATCTATATTGTAGTCAAGAATTATATAATGATCTGATTAATGAAATTTATAATAAGGAAAATAATTCTCTTAATTTGCCATAATTTTATTGCTACAATATATAAAATGCAATAAAACATGTGATGTTAAAATAAATTGTAGCTAAAAAGATTTAGAATTCCAAATTATTTCAGAAATACTTTTAATTTATTTTATTAGAATTATGATGATATATGCATAAATTTGATTTTTAATTTTCTATTCATTTATCAGCAGCTTGGATTCGACTTTATGAAGTAGGTACTCTTAGCTCTGGAGTAGTATAACGGTAGACAGTAGCGGTCAGTAATAAAACAAATTAAAAATTGCAATAATTCTTTGACGCATTTAATTGGAATTGAAATTTGACCTAACTTGACAAGAAGAATACGTTTAAAGTTACTATAATCTTAAAATTATTTAAGGTATCTCACCATGTTGAAAATTCCATTTTCACTAGAACATACATTTAGTTTTACAAAACAGGTTTTATTTTCTTTTTAAGTTTGATATATGGAATTAGAATGATACATGAAGGATCTATAATAGCATTTAAATACAGAAATTCTCAGAAGTGGATATTTAAATAGCCAGAAATGAATTAAATATTGATCAGATTTGGAAATTTATTTAAAGAAGCATAAAATATTGTAAAATATTTCTACGGTGATGCCAAAGAAAAACATAAGAATTATCTGGTCCCATTGAAAAGATTGACGAGTATGGACTAAAAAACTGAAATTAAAACAGAAGAGTCTCGGGGGAGGAGGAAAGTTTCTAATGGAAAGTTACTGATGGACTTTTAGTTTGGAGTTTTACCCAGAGTAATATAAGTAACTTAGAGAATGTGCACAAAACAGTTATTCAGTTGAAGAGTCAAGATGGGCCGAACTGTTAGTGTAAATCTGAATTTCTTGATACTAGTGAAAAAATAAATCTATAAAAACTCAAAACAGCTTTCACAGGTCCTCCAATAAGTTACCAATATGTGCATATAAAACTGTGTAATCAAAAATAATTAAGAAATATAGTTACAAGCCAAAACCCAGATTTACAAGGAAGTGCACTATATCCTTTTGTAGCAATATTTAAATTATATTAACTGAAGAGCAAATTTTTAAATTAGGAGCATATTAGCCTGCGACACAATTTAATAATGGCTATAAAGGTCTGTTAATTATACTTCATAGGTTGGATATTCAGCCGGAAGATTAAAGATTTTATCTGCAGACAAAAGGAATAAATCAAGCGAAGCGCTTATCCCTTATAAACATAAAAAATTCCAGTAAATTATAGACTAGTAAGACAATGAAATAGGTTAAACATGAACCAAAAGTTAGTACAAATCAAAGTGTGAAGAATTTTAGAAGAATACAGTTATATATTTTAGTAAAATATAAACTAAAAATAAAAATGCTTAAAAAAATGTTTTCTTTTCCTGCTTTACAGTATTTTTAGCTACACAGTTGAACAATGCTTTAGAATTTACCTCCGCATTGTTATTGTGCATTTTTTAACATTTTAACAAGAATTAAACATAAAGACACAGTTCTGTGTTATATTAAATATTTGAATTTCTACAAAAAACGACAAACATATTTCTTTGATTGTTTTTAAAAGACGCTTCTATAAATGCATAAAAAATTATCTGATACCGTAAAACAACATGTACAATAGTATTTTAAACTATAAAAGTTGGAAAAATAGAATTTTAAAATAAATTTAACAGTAACATTTTTATTAATTTTAGTATTATGCTACTTTCCTTCAAAGCTTAATATGTATATTTATATTTTTTTCATTTTCATAAAATTATTAAATTTTTAATGGAATAATGACATATAAACTTAATCTTCATATGCAAATTTATCCAAACACATGATAAAAAATTTTGAAAGAAGTTTTTTTTTTCTTTTTTTTAATATGACACGGAGGTGGGAAGATAAATAAAGTAATGCATTAAAAGTAAATTTAATATTAGAAGACATTAATTTAAATTAATACTTTTTAAGCGTTCTGAAGGTGGTGAACTATTTTAAACATTTTAATTTTTAATGTGTTTAACAAGTAAAATTAATAGTAGGAAGTATTTCTTCGAGATAAATATATAGAGCTTTTATGTGTCATGAAGGTGCTAGAAATTCTTAAATGCTTTAAGTAATATTGGTTTATTAAAAGCAAAACTAATAATATAAAATAATACTTCTAGATAAATATATAGGCACTGATTACCTACCGAATCCAGAACCAGGATATTTATGATTTATAAGTCTTGATTGCCTTCTTTTATTTTTTCAATTAAAAAGGTATGATACATTTTAAACCGGTATTTGGAACGAGTTGTATTTATTAAAACATTCCATTAAAAGATTATTTCTTTAGTATCATAGAATAAGAGAGAAAACTTTCTAGAGCATTATCTATCGTTCATACAGTTTTAGATATAACATAATGCATGCCTAGCTACAACGCTAAATACATTATAGTTTAAAAATATATTCATGGAATAAGTATATTTAAAAATTTTAGCAGTAGCTGTACCTTTTGTTTGCAAAGTATATGATTAACTGTCATTAACTGTAACTGACATTTTCAGAATTCATATCCTTATACAAAATTTAATTCTTGATAATTTTGAAATTTGCCATCCAACATTACCTAATATTTTTTTCCTATTTCTTCGATGTAGATTTAAGGTTTCTACCGAAATTCTACCGAGGAAGTTAACTTTCTTAAGTTATAAAGATGAATAATTCTGAAATGTTTGTCATTCTTAAGGTATTATGTAAACTTCGGAACTTATCTTACAAACGAGGACACTACAATGCGGTTGTACTTTTATGGGTTTCTATGCTTTAGAGGTATAATCTAAAGAAATTTCTGCTCGATGTTGTATGTGTTGCCACAAGAAAAGATAAAAATAACTATTTAAACTTATAAACTGATTTTTTATTAGTAATTTCTAATCTACACATTTAAACGTGGGTAGCTTAAAAATATAATGTATGATTTTATATATGGTTTGATGGCAAAATTAAATAACTAAACTAACTATACTAACTATACTAACTGCTAATTTGATAATAATTATTAATATAAATTGAATTCAGATATTCTTCTAACGATTTTAAAACTCTCCGCGAATTTATATTTAAATGTTAAATTAAAAAAGTGACTGACGTAAAATTGAACTGAGATTTTAATATTATTTGCTGCAGTAATGTATTCGGTGGTATAATGTTTCGAAAGCTATACATTTGAGCTTTCCTGAGAAAATATTCCGATGGAAAATATTTTAAAACGATATGTAAAGCATACTATTTTTACAAAGCTTTAAAAGACTAGCAGCCCGATTCAAAAGATACTGTAAAATGCATAGTTATTATGATTGCTTTGATGTATTTATTATTATTTTTGATGCATATATATATATATATATATATATATATATATAATATATATATGGAAAATATTTTATATATATATATATATATATATTTTTACAAATATATATATTTTTACAAAGAATATAAAATATATATGTATATATATATATATATATATTATGATATATATATATATATATATATATATATATATATATATATATATATATATATATATATATATATATATATATATATATATATATATATATATATATATGTATATATATATATATATATATATATATATATATATACAGGGACCACCATTTCACTTTGTTTGTTTGGTATAGAAATTTACTTTTAGTTTAAAGATATTAGCCCGTAGATAAGACACTGATTTACCAATGGAATTTATTGCAGATCTACCTTTTTTACAAAAATATACCAGCCCTAAGTACTCTTCATGATTTTACATGGTTGTAGTGAACATGCAACATTAGTCCTTGGAGTGTTTGAAGAAAAGTGACTAAGGAAGACTATTGAAGTACTACTGAATGACTACTGAAGTTTTAGAAATAACTTATAGAATATTTGTATATGCGTTGGATTGCAATTTTATTCTGGGCTATTTATATATAAACCTTTTACAGTAGCTGATCTTGGCTGAATTATTGCAAATGAATATACATAATGCATGAATTTCTTAGATCTATATATGTGTGTATGTGTGTAGGTCATCAAAAGTTTCAATTCACTCCTTCAAGTTACTCTTCTTAACAAAAGTCTGAAATTTGCAGGAGTTTTCTAATTTATCCAAATATATATTTTATCCAAATATGTATTTTGATTATATAAGCTATACTATTAATTGATTTTTAATCATTAAAAATCATGCCCTCTGTTTCTTTTTCTATTTTACAATATCTTATATTATTATTTTTATCTAAATGTCTTAAACATTCATGAAACAATGAAATATATTATGTGGAACAAAAGCTAAATATACCCAGCTATTAAATCATATGTCATGATAATATAAATAAGCCACATTATTAAAAAATATTTCTTATCTCTTTCAAAGCATTAAAATGAAAAGCATCCCATTTTCTCCCAATTTAATTATGATTTTTTAATCTAATTCTAAACAATTTTTGAACACATAAATATGACACAAAATATTTAATTTAGTGCATGAATAAAGGATGTGCCTTAAAGCTATTACTTATTGAATAAAGCATGTGGTAACTCCAGGTTATATTTCAATGAAATATTTATTTTTTGTAAGCTCAATTTTTTTTAAATCTGATACTATTTTAAATGCTTGGACGAGCAATACGCGTCCCGGGACATGGAGGTCTGGTGCAAGATTCTCGCATAATACACATAAAATTGGTTTTGATTACTTGTTGTTATTACTAAAAAAATTATTAAAGGTTTAAAAAACATTTCGGATTATTTGAAATATTAATTTTTAAAAGTATTTTGGATTGTAGATTTTATTTATTAGCATTACAAAAGTACAAACAGGGAACACACACAAGTTAAAAACATAAATCACATCTTTATATTTCATTAATTTAATCAAATAACGATGCATTTTTTACATTATTTCTACTACAACCACAAACACTAAAAAAAGTGCAAAAGAGATCTAGTGTGCGTGCACTAGATCTCTGGAGTCTGAATATATTAAAAGTATATCTTATTGAGATAAACATTGATATAAAATTTCAGAAATGCATGGTAATGGAGTCTAGATGACCTATAAGACAGCTACTAAAAATTTGAGAATTTTATATCTATTGGGTGATTTTGTGTAGAATGTTTATATGCCGCTCAGTCCTCAGAGGCTAGGCACGCTTACTCATTAAATAATAATTAAATTATCTTAAAATGTCCAACTTCCTTAAAAAATAAATGCATTTAAATATTAAATCTATATATATCAATAAACCAGAATTAAAGTTTTCCGTACTATGTTAGAATTATTTACATGAAACATTTAAAACATATTTCAAAAATTTGAATAACCATCGACCAAAAAGTCTAATAAAATAAAAATCTTTTGAACTACTTACATAAAGAATATGAAACTATCATTCATAGAAATCTAATAGCGACTCCATACTGAAACATCAACATATCTAAATTTTGTTTCAATTATCGTATTTACAATCAAGGAACTTTTTAATAAACAAGGGAACTTGGTATAAAAATTAAACTTAGTACCGCTATTCTATAGGAATTCTACATTCCACTCTTTTGCTTGGAATATTGCAAGACGACAATAATCAATCGTGTTTGCAATCAAGTAAAATTAACATATCCAAATTTTGTTTCAATAATCGGATTTACAATCAAGGAACTTTTTAATAAACAAGGAAACTTGGTATAAAAATTAAACTTAGTACCGCTATTTTATAGGAATTCTAAATTCCACTGTGTTACTTGGAATATTGCAAGATGACAATAATCGGCAAAGCAGGATATCAAGCTCTTGGCATATAAGTTCCGCTACCTAGAAGTTAAAACGTCGTTAAGAAATTACAGAAAAATACAGAGACCCTCAACATTCAACAATCACAAGATCGATATTTTTGACTTATTATTTACATTAAACTAATTACTTTCTGATGAAAAGAACAGAAAGTACTTTATTTGAATAGAAATTTAGTGTTAAAATATCCAGGCGATTACTCATTTTGACCAAGATTGACCATATTTTAACAAGATGCAGTGTTACTCATGTACGTAAAAACAACTTAAATATTCATTTTGACCATCCTAGAATGGATTTTGACTAGTTTCGTTGGGACGTTTTTCGTATGTATATAAGTACGTACTCACGTACATGACTTGGACAAATAAAAAAAAGTTATCTGTAGAAAGTTATATTTATGTATTTAGAACTGCTATAATCTTTTCTTCATTTATCCATTTGCTTTCAATATGTACTCTGTAGAATGAAAATGCCCCTGTAATGAATAATATTTTTGTTTGAATACATGTATTATAGTTAATAAATGTAATATATTTACTGTAGTCAAGAGTTATATAATGATCCGATTAATAAAATTTCCAATAAGGAAAATAATCCTCTTAACTTCCCCTAATATTTATGTCTTTATGTATGTTAATGGAAAAATTTTATTACAACATTATTTAAAATGCAATAAAATATTTAATGTTAAAATCAATTTTAGATGAAAACATTTAGAATTTCATATTACAGATTATTTTAAAAAATTCTTTTAGTTTATTTTATTAAAATTATGCTGATATAAGGATACATTTTATTATTAATTTTCTATTAGTTTATTATCCGTTTGGAATCGGCTTTATGCAGTAAGTATGGTTACATTAGCTCTCGTGTAACATAACGGTAGACAGTAACGGTCAATACAAAACCAAACTAAACATTGCAATCCTTATTTGATGCATTTAATTAGAATTGGAGTTTTACCTAACTTGGCAAAAAGTTTAAAATTACTATAATCTTAAAATGATTTAATGTATCTCACCACGTTGAAACGTCATTTTTCACTAGAACAGACTTATAGTTTTACAAAACAGGTTTTACTTTCCTTCTAAGTTTGATATATGGAACTAGAATTATGAATTATCTATATTAGCATTTAAATGCATTAATCCCAGATGTAGATATTTAAATAGCCAGAAATGTAAGAACACTGTATAAAAAATTGATCAGATTTGGAAATTTATATAAAGGAGCATACAATAATCTCAAATATTTCTACGTTGATGGCAATGAAAAACATAAGAATTATCTCGTCCCACTGAAAAGAGTATGGACAAAAAAAAACTGAAATTAAAACAGAAGAGCCTCAGGTTAGGAGGAGAGTTTCTAATTTAAAGTTACTGCACAAATGTAACGAATATTAGTGCTACCCTTCGCTAACTACAACATGCCTGTTTTTAATGTATTCATATAAAGTTGCCACGATTTTTTAATCTGTTAAAAACCATGATTTTAAAGAAATCCTGTATGGTATCTAAAATAATTATAGTAATCAAAATAAATTTTTTTACATAATGCATCCTCGATAGAACAAAATATATGAACATAAGGATGTTAATGCTAAACTTCGCAAGCAGTGTTTTTTTTTAATTTGAGCTCTGCTTAGACAACACTAATATAAATTTGCGAATCAGAAAATTTATGTGATATCCACATCCACTTTTTAAAAAATAATTACTATTATGTTCTTTAGTTAGGGTGGATAGTAGAAAATTTCAAAAAAAATCAAAAAAAAAAAAAAAATTCAAAAAAGTTGTCCTACTCTCGGACTCGCAGGCTGCCATACAGGCTATTGGCTCCGCTGAAGCTCCTATCTCTGCTGAGATCCTACAATTCCGAGAATTGATGTGTTGTATTAGTCGAAAGACAAATAAATCAAGTTACAACGGATCCCCAGCCATTGAGGCATTTATGGGAATTATGAGGCTGATCTTCATGCAACAAAGGCACAGCTAACAAATGTTTCTGAACTGTCTTATCACTCAAAAAAGCTCTTTTGGAAACAAGCTTTGAATGTGAAATTCGAATCCCAAATGCAAGATCGTGTTAAACTAAAGACCTGGAGTGCCGAAGACCTCGCCAACATTCCCGATCGTCCTCGACGTGAGGCAGTGGCGTTGTTCCGGTTAGTGACAGGACATGGCTGCCTAAGTGAACATCTCCATAGTATTGGCATTTTTGGCTCCCTTCTTTGTTCTTTATGTGACCTTGGAGAACCTTTAAATAGAGGTCATCTGCGTCGATGGGAGGCACTTAGCTGTTGTATTGGAGAGCCAGAGAACGCCTGAAGCAATGACTTCGGTCAAAGTTACTTTTGTTACTTGTACAGTTGTTCCACAATTGTTATTTTTATAACTGTAACCTGCCTTGCCATTAGAAATAAAAAAATATTCTTTATTTATTTTATTCTCCTATTCTTATTGGGAAAATCAAATACTTCTACATTTACCAAAGATACAGAGCACGTAAGTATTTATTTTTTATCGTCTACACTTTTAAAAATTCTTCGTAAAATTGAAATATTTCTAATTTTACTATTTTACCGAAATCTGGGTTTCAAATGAATGAATATATAATTCTTATTACAAAAAGAATTTTTTTTTATTGGGATAAATTTTTAAAGTAAATAGAATTTTTCGTCAGTATACCTTACTTAATATGAAAGTTATGTGTATATTTTCCCTCAAATTTTATATTTATTCTTAGTTTAATATCTTAAATTATACCCACAGTTGTTGCATATGAATATTTACAGAAATGTTTACTTCTAAAGTTATAATTATTTTCATTCGAAAAATATATGATTCGAATTCTCTCAGATTTTCACCTTTTGTGCATTCTTATACCGTAAAGCCACATATACAGAATTTTACTGGAAAATTCGTTTTATTTATTTTTTTATCACAGTAATTCAGTAAATGTCAATTTTTTTTAATTCTATATAGAACCGTCAGATATATCAATTTCAGAAAGGTATGACATAAGATATATAAAACTGAAATCCGATATCTAATAGTTACTAAAGTAAAATACTCGGTCTAGTCTAGAAATAGAAACAAATTCCATGAATATTGGAATAATTTGTATTTTCACCGTTACCAGAGCAACGGTTTGTTACTATTCGAAACAATCTATTGTACCATAAACTTTTAATTTAAATTCTATTTTGTAACAACACTAACGAAGAATATACCTTTAGTTACACAGGAAACTATACATTTTTGTGTAGTGAATAATAATTCAGTTAGGATAATTAGGTAGTCAAATTAGGTCAGACACAGATTAAGGATTAACAACGGAAAATAATTAGCAAACAGCAGCGGCTGATATTTACATTGCTAGAATTTTTTTTAACTATTTTCATTATTACTGAAAGACATCGAAGTTTATTCTAAAAGACGTGTAAATATTGGAACAGTGATGGGTGTTTTAGATTGCCTTTGATAGTGTAATATATTTTGTCAGAATTAATAAAGATTACCTAAGGCAGCAAAAGAATTTTAGCTAGGCAATGTTTAAGGGAAATTTTCATATTTTAATCTCATTGAATTGTAAAACAGAAAACTGACAATGAAAAGTAAAAAAGTAATTTAATCCATATTTAATTCTAAGGTATATAATTACCATAATACACAATAAAGGTACTACTAAATGTAAGTTTGGTTTTTAAAACAAAAGATTTCACATTTTACAAATCTTTTAATCTTTTTAGGAGCATTTCTAACTGCCA
>CM063511.1:109882229-109932229 GCA_032207245.1 Pardosa pseudoannulata
TGATAGTTCAGAGGCAAATAAAGTACCGTATTTGCTAATGTTTAATGAGTACTTTATTTTTTTACAAGGAACAATTTAAAAAAAAATATATCTTGTGTATAATGAATAACTTGTTTTTTTCAATGAAAAAAAAATCGAAAAATGTATCCCTTGTAAAATACATAGCCTGTTTTGATGCAAGTAAAGATTTAGGAAAAGTATATCCTATGTATAATAAATAACCTGTTTTCTTTTTTCTAAGGAAAAAATTCGAAAAATATATCCTGTGTAAAATACGTAACCTGTTCTGGTGCAAGTAAAAGT
This sequence comes from Pardosa pseudoannulata, assembly GCA_032207245.1. Lineage (NCBI taxonomy): Eukaryota > Metazoa > Arthropoda > Arachnida > Araneae > Lycosidae > Pardosa > Pardosa pseudoannulata. The sequence goes on from CM063511.1 coordinate 109,882,533, forward strand.
ATGGGAAAATTATATCCTTTGTATAATGAATAACCTGTTTTCTTTTTTCTAAGAAAAAATACGAAAAATATATTCCGTGTAAAATATGTAGCGTGTTTTGGTGCAAGTAAAAATTTGGGATAATTATATCCTGTATATAGCACATACCCTGTATTTTTGAAAGAAAAATTATATCCGCGTATATTGCAAGTTCTGATTTGACAAGAAAATATTTTGAAAAATTATATCTTGTTGTTATAGGAGTGTAATTAATAATGTTTGATAAAATATATAAGAAACTAGCAAGTGTGTGGGTGCTTCGCTACGGTTAACTTAATATATTACTTTTAAACAAAGATTTTTTTTTTCGTGCACAACTCTCTAAATTCGTCAAAGTACAGTTCGAGTCATTGGCATATTTATATATTTCTATTATAAGCGTATTGTAACAATATTCAGTTCTTATACTTCAATTTCCATTAAACCTGAGTTGTACATCAATAAGATGTGAAAGTGTGTCCAAAATAAGAATGCAAAAATTTGACAATAGTTTCAAAGAACTTCTCCTGCTTACTAAATTTAGAAGCTGATCAACCATTGAATTCTCCGAAATAATCAAGGATCAAACGTCGTTTTCGCATCATGCAAAATTTGTATGTATTTTCTTTTTTCGAATCATGGCTGAATGGGTATGGATGTTCTTAGCCGTTCGGAATCGGTTGGTTTCAAACAGAGGATACTGGTCTCACTAGCCAATAATAACGAAGCAAAGCAGGAAATCGTAGCGCTCCAAAACAAACCAAAAATTTTTCAAGTGTAAATCTTCTTTATTTTCAGTACTGTTCTCAATCAACTTCGGTTATGACTAAAAACCAAAATGATCAGTCCATTTCTGTTCCACGCAATTTTATTAATAAAGATAAGATGATAATAATAAAGATAATTAAAGATCTTAATAATAAAGATAAGAATGTACTATAGATATTTTAATGGAAAATATTAATGAAAAAAGTTTCTAACTGTAATTTTATATTTATTGTCGATGATAAGCTTAGCATATTTTTTTAAAACTGAAATTTATTTTCTTTATAGTACCAATAAAATAAAACTGTATACAATTTTGTTATGTCTCTCCTAAAATTGAAAGTATGTATTAACGATTTCGTGCAAATTTTGGCAGATATTTTAAAACTAAAACCAAGTGTTACAACACACATCTTTCTAAAAGTATCATTTGAATTATACAAGGTATGATTTTCGATTTACTCTCACAGTAAACCATAATAAAAAAAGTAAAAACAAAAACATCTGGAAGAAGTCTTAACGGTAATATACAATCTCTGAGATACCAAAAAATGTGAATTAAATCGTGGAACACTTCCAGCTTCCAGAAAAATCAATACTGGGAGGTGTGTAACATAGTGTGATATGTCATAAGCCTTGGGGCAAGAGAAGGATAAAATGAGAAGTGTCACGTTCAGACTGTAATAAACTTATACCAGAATTAACCTTATTTTGTAAATAACTTTATTTAGAAAAAAAATCCCTATTTCTTTTCACATTCCTCAGTATATCCTGTTTTTTTAGAATCTGCCTTTGAAATGTAACTTTTTTTTACGTGTGTAATATTTTTCGTGTCATAAGTATAAAACTTAAAATTTTTGAGGTTATATAACACAAACATGGCTATTTTCTTTTGATAAAACTTTAAGAATTAAAATATTTTAAAGTAAACTGTGTTACTAGAAGTTAAATGAATGCTTATTTTATGTGCCTAATATTTATGTGAAGAAAACATTGGTTTTGATTCCAAAATTATATACAATTGAACACTTCACCCTAGTTGTATAATGGTTAGAAGAACACTCTTACAGTCTGTGGGTTTACTTTATGTTCCAGAAATCTTTTTAGAATCTGCCTTTGAAATGAAACTTTTTTTACGTGTGAAATATTTTTATGTGATAAGTATAAAATTAAAATTTTTTGAGATTATATAACAAAAATATGTCTATTTGCTTTTGACAGAACTTTAAGAATTAAAAAAAAATTAAAATAAACAGTGTTACTAGAACTTAAATTAATGCTTGTTTTATATGCCTAATATTTATGTGAAGAAAAGGTTGGTTTTGATTGCAAAATTATATACAATTGAACACTTCATCCTATTGTATAATGGTTAGAAGAACACTCTTCCAGTCAGTGGTTTTTTTTTAAGTTCCAGATAAATCTTTGGTGTATTTATATTTTCTCCCAAATGGAGTAATGTTGGTCACCAATATAGTGCCCCCACAGTAAAATGACCACAGGTCACCAGATGGCACTATTGAGTTCCCTTAGCCATCAAGTATATCTTTGGAAAAAAGTAGAGGAAGTATTATGTCTTTATGTAACACTAATTTCCAAAATTTAAATATTCATTTTGACCATAAATACGTCATTACGAGTTAAAAAAGTTTGAAGTAAACTGTGCTACTAGAAGTTAAATAAATGCCTAATATTTATGTGAAGATAACATTGGTTTTGATTGCAAAATTATCTACAATTGAACACTTCACCCTATTGTATAATGGTTAGAGGAACACTCTTCCAATCAGTGGGTTTATTTTATGTTCCAGATAAAATCTTGGATTTATATATATTTTCTCCCAAATGGAGTAATTTTTGCCGCTGATATAGTGCCCCTACAGTTAAATGATCCCACATAACCATATGACACTATTGAGCTCCCTTAGACAACAAGTATATCTTTGGAAAACTAACGAAAGTATTATGTCTTTACGTAACACTAACTTTCAAAATTTAAATATTCATTTTGACCATAAATACATATAATAATGAAGCTCGTTGCTTAAAATATTTCGGTTTTGGTTTCAAAACTCTATATGTGAATTCTTTTAAAATGGCGGCCTTTTCTGGTTTTGGGAGTTGCACACGGCACTTTGTCAGTGGGATGGGTTTTTAGAATTCTCGAGAACTCTCTATGAGGCATAATTGACTGTCTCTTGACGTGAATAATGACGTTGATTCCGGTTTTGAAATGTTTTTAAATAGGCGAGCACCAATATTCGAAGGGGCTATTCGTAGTTGTTATGATTCTGGTGGTTCGAGTTCTTCGATATGTGTTTTCATTGTGATCATGTGAAATAGGAATGAACGAAGTTAGTCGAAGCTGTTGTTGCTGTTGGTGCTTTTGCATGCCACTCCCAATGGACACGACTAAATTACGTAGGTTTAGATGAAGTGACGGCTACGGTCGTGACATACATATTGACTTGATTCGCCGTAAAATCTTCAAATAAGTACGTATGTATATCCTATAACTAAAATAGGTTGGCCATGAATTGTTAAATATTTCATGATAAATTACTGTGAAGCTTAATCGCTCACTTCAATTTATCATAGCAACCTGTTTTTAACAAAAATTCCATTGTAGTAGATATCAACACTACCGATTGCTTAATATAACAACAAAGAAATGCAAATTAAAACCCAAGAATATAATCATTTTCAGCAGTAAAAATGCATTTAAAAGAATCGAAATATAGCTTTGAAAAACCATTTCTGATATATAGTGATGGTAGTGTTATAAACAGATTATTCATCAATTTATGATAAAATATTTATGTAACGAAAAATCTCAGTATAATGTATATTAAACCTGTAGTTAGCAGGAAGTTGGGAGCAGTAGTTTTCTACACATCATTACCGTTATCATTAGAAACAAATTAAACATTTAATTATACAGGGAAATTGCAGTTATAATAATTCAGGCTGATGAATAAAACATTTAAGTAACTGTGTTACTAGAAGTTAAATGAATGCTTATTTTATACACTTAATATTTATGTGAAGAATACATTGGTTTTGACTGAACAATTATGTACAATTGAACACTTCACCCAAGTTGTCTAATAGAAGAACACTCTTCCAGTCAAAGGGTTTATTTCATGTTCCAGATAAAATCTTGGATGTATTTATATTTTCTCCCAAACAGAGTAATGTTGATCACTGATATATTGCCTCCACAGTAAAATGGTCACAGATCACCAGATGGCACTATTGAGCTCCCTTAGACAACAAGTATATCTTTGGAAAAAAATAGTGGAAGTATTATGTCTTTATGTAATACTAACTTTCAAAATTTAGATACTCATTTTCACCATAAATACAGTATGACTTGATTCACTGTAACATCTTCAAATAAGTACGTGTTTATATCCCATAACTCAAAATATGTTGGCCATAAAATGTGAAACATTTCATGATAAAGTGCTGTGAAGCTTAATTTTTCATTTCATCTTTTAGTGGCAATCTGTTGTCAACAAAACTTCCATTGTAGTGGATATCAGCCTAATATAACAACAAAGAAATTCAAATTAAAACCCAAGAATGTAATCATTTTCAGTAGTAAAAATGCATTTAAAAGAATCGAAATATAGCTTTGAAAAACCATTTCTGATACAGAGTAATGGCAGTATTGCAAATAGAATGTTCAACAATGTATAATAAAATATTTATGTAACGAAAAATCTCAGTATAATGAATATTAAACCTGTAGTTAGCAGCCAGATGGGAGCAGTAGTTTTCTACACAATCATTACCATTACCGTTAGAAACAAATGAATCACTTAATTTTGCTGGGAATATACATTTATAATAATTCTGCTGATGCATAATACTATCAAGACTAAAAAAACGTGTATACATTTATATTTAAACAAGATAGTCATTCAGTTTCTACATAAGCCTTTAATATTAAAAAAATACTGTCATTTTTGTTTATTGTTGTGATTCAACAAAAAGTCCATGTATATTTTAGAATGCTGAAGAAACAAAAAGGTTGAAATTTCAAAGGAATAAAACGGAATCCTAGTCTTCAGATGATGTAACAACAAGAAAGTCGGCTATCTGACACCTATGTTTACCATCAAGCTTATATTTTTATAACATTTCACATGTTATATAAAAGCTTCATGATGCATAGCAAATACTATTGTCTCAAGGTACAAAAACAAAAAGGGAAAGAAAAATTTCTAAATAAGAAAAATTTAAAAAAAAGAGATCGGATGGTTACAAATGTAGGTCAAAGCTACTCCGGATTTCAATGAATGTGCAAGCACACATTTTTATGTTATGAAGAGAAATACCAGAATTTTAACCTTATATAAACTAACCAGACTGTTGTCTGACATTGAAAAACAAGAAAAAAATATATCTATTTAAATATAGAGATAATTAAAGAAAACAACTCGTAGAAAAATGGATTTTATAATGATTAAAATAAAAAAGTTTAAATAATAAAAAAATAATAAAAACTTAAAATTTCAGAAACTTAAAAACTATGTTATTAATACTTACTTAAAAAGAAGCTTACTTAATAAATTACTTTACAACTGGCAAAATTCAAATTTAATGAATATATTTGTTTTTTTAACGCATTTACATGCCATGAAACTATTTAATTATTACTTTCTACTCGATTTAATTAAAAATAAACATACTAAAGTACATTTTAAGTACTTACTGATTAATATATTCTTTTAATTAGGTTTTCAAAAAATTTTCATTCTACCTCTTTTCATATTTTTTCGTAATTTAATTTATTATTTTCAGAGAGTTGGGTATTTTTTTTTATTTTGTGCTTTTTCACTGCAGATTGTATTTTCTTCTTCACATTTTAGATCATGTTAAACTTTAAAATAAGCTTTCACTTTCAGAAAAAGTTTACTTGAGTGGAAGACTCTGAATTACAAGAAGGTTTAAGATAGACTTCATATGTTCAAAATCTGTATTTTTTCCTAATACATCTCTTGAATATAAAATATACTTGAAAGAATCAATATACCGGCATGGATCAGTTATAGTTTTCAAGTTTAAATTTTATTTCAAAATGATATATGAGTGCTCTGTTCCCGAAACTATTGTTTAGGATATAGAAGGAAAATATTAAATTCAAAAGACATGTACTAAAAGATTGAATACACAAATGTGTGAAAAAGAGCTAGGAATTCGACTAGGAAAGATTTATTTATTTTAATATAGACTTATGTCCATTTGATTATATATACCTATAATATTTATATATACATAATTATATATATATATATATATATATATATATATATATATATATATATATAATATATATATATATATATATATATATAATATATATATATATATATATATATATATATATATATATATATATATATATATATATATATATATATTATATATATATATATATATATATATATATATATATATATATATATATATATATATATATATATATATATATATATATATATGTATATATATGTATACATATATATATATGTATATATATATATATATATATATATATATATATATATATATATATATATATATATATATATATATATATATATATATATATATATATATATATATATATATATATATATATATATATATATATATATATATATATATATATATATATATATATATATATTATATATATATATATATATATATATATATATATATATATATATATATATATATATATATATATATATATATATACATAATATAATTATAAAGCCTAACTTTACATGGTTTAAATTAAAAATACTTCGGTTTTACGGTAGTGGAAACCTATGTACAAAAAGCTAATCTCTTCCATTTTGCTAAGAAAAAGAAATATAGAAATAAATAGTATAAAATGCTTTTACTTAATAGATAAATGAATTACATGGTGGAAAATTGTAGTGTTTAGATTTTAAAGAAAATACTCATTTAGATCATGATTTGATTCATTTTAACAAGCGTCAGTTTTACATCTGTGTGTACGTAAGAGAACACGTAAGTTTTAAGTTTTAAATTATCATTTTGAACATCACTGGTGTTTTTGTCGGTTTTGTTTTGACATCTGAGTGTACACATTCATTTTTGATTGAAATTTACACTCTCTAACATGATAAATTGTAATATTGCATATATTGTCTCTGTTAGGCATAACTCAAACAAATTAAGCCATAAAATGTCAAAACTATGTAAGTAGAATTTCTGTAATATGTAGCTGCACACTTACTTTATTTTTTCTGTACTCTGTAAAATGGAAAATTCTTAACCCTCCGAGTGGAACACATCGAAGAAAAAAAGTCTCCAAAAAATACGCTAAAGGTGTACTGTGTCAGTGGCCAAAGTGTTCTATGATTTTTTACTTCACTCTTAGTCGACTAGAATGGAATACGGGAAACCCACCCTCTTTGTTTCCCCTTTACTTCTGGTTATAAATAGATATATAAATAGATATTACAGATTGTTAATTTTTAATAAACATAAAGCTCTCCAACTCTCGAAGATCATCCCATAAGAAATGATGGATTCTAAAAGTACAAATAAAAATATTGAGAGACTTATTTATATTTTTTAACATCCAAGATATTTAAGTGGTGTAATTAGAGATGCATCTTTACAGCAAACGAAATACTTTGAAATAGAGATTTACAAAGCAATGAAAAGCTATCAGCGTCTTTGTGCCCCAGGGGGTAGGGGTGTATCTCTCAAGAAATGTCAGTGAAAGAGGGGTGCAGTTCCTAAACAATCGACCTGACCCTCCTACCGCAAAATTGCATGGGGGAAAGCACTGGTCGAAATGAACATTACATTCATTTTCGAAGAGCTTTTGGAGGTGGAGGTCGAAAGTTGTACATAACACCGGGTTTGAAGACATCATCGATTTGTCGGAATTGTACGTGCGAACCGCTTAGAGGGTTAATATAACGGTCATGGATTCAACTGGTTTATAAGAATGTTATTATAAGATATCGATGTATTTGTATTCCGTTTTGTAAATGTTATTTAACCAGTTGTTGTTGTTGTCTTATGCCACTTGGTAAAACCAAACACAATTGAGACTTATGCTATGCGTTTTAAAGCAAGGGCTGTGCCTTTCGTTTTGACGAACATCTCAAGTGTGAAAGTACGACTTCTTGCTGAAGTGGGTCCTCATAATTTTGAAGAAGTTACCGAGCAGAACGCCCATAGGAATGTCCTGCGATCCACAGATTTATCAATGGAGAACTTGGAGGATATTGTGACCACGGACATTTTTTACGTGGCCCCAGTCACTTTTAACGAACACGGCGGAATCTTAGGCCGGCTCGGGCTCTGAACTCGAAACCTTCCAGTACGAGATCGTTACCTATGCCGAATGATCTACGAAGACTCAACTTAACCGGCTCAAACAATAATTTTAAAGTTAATATTTTAAAACAAAAATGAAATTAAAACTTATATTTAGGGAATAATTCTTAAAGTTTTCTGTGCATTACTAGTTAATACGGAGAAAATGGTTTTTAACGTAAAACAAAAGTATTTCAATCACAAAATTAGTGTAAAATATCTATATAAGAGAAAATATCTATATAAAAAGTAAAAAAAAAATACTAGTTACTGTAAGAAGGCAACATGAAATTTCTACGCAGATAGCACCTTAATTCTTAGATTCTGATTGAAAACCTAGAAAAACAAGGATTGTGTTCGATCTCCGGAACTGTGGTAAATCCATAGCTATATACTGGGAAATAACTGTAGTACTTTTTAAATAAATTCTCAACTTCTAAGAATAGTTTAGATTTTAATGCCCATTTCATTGCACGTGTATTCTTTGCTGATTTCTAAAATAACGGCCATATTGGATATCTTTCTTGCAATTGTGGCGAACATTCTATCGTCCACACATGTTCCCATCTTAAGTCACAATAAGAATAATTACAAATATTGACAACTGTTGAATCATTTACTATATTAAGAGGGAGGAAGTGGTCCCTCCCTTAGTAAGCCCCTTTTGGTCAGTATTCCAATAATTAATGTAATTCTAATGGCCTCTACGAGAAACGTGTTTAAATGGGAGAAGGTACGGATGAAATGTATATGATCCCGTGCAACATAGGTAACTAGAATGTTGCTAGCAAAGCTGAAGCAATTGGGTACAGTGTGTTTTTCCAACCCGCCCTCCCCTTGAGGCGTAGTTACTTTTATAGATTTTCTATGTCCCAAGCCCTCTAATGGACACTAAAAAACTCAAAAGAGCACCACCGATAGGTGGTGTGCAAACTCTGGAAATGATTAAGCTAGAATGCAAGAACTAAGAAGCTGGGGGCAACTAGATACCAAGAAAGTTCGCAACCCACCCACCCTCAAAGGCATCAAAGGTGGTGATGCAACTGGACTCTATGGGCCTAGCCCGTTAATCCAGAGGCTTCTATCAGTAAGCACAAAAATGACAACGAGCGAAAAAATAAACACATAAAAGAGCAAAGAGATAGAAGGGTTGATTCGTGAGTTCATAACACAGAACTAGAGAGTAGAAAGTTTAGGGATAGTAAAACATAAATATTTTTGTGGCCAGTGACATCCGTACAAAATAAGCCGAAAAAATTTGAATAAAAGTGAGTAAAAACAAAATTTTTAAAAAAAATTTTGGAAAAAATAATATATAAATTTTAAAATTAAATAAACTGTTTTAAAAATCAGAAAAAGGCCTAAATAATAATATTTAATTATAGTAGTAATTTTTATTGATTTATTTTTGACGTTATAAATTTTTATTTTTTTAGGAGTAATTATCGGGTACGAAAGTTTTAAAAAAGTGGAAAAAATAAAAATACATGTTTTAAAAATAAATAAATTGGTCTAAAAATCCAAAAAGAGCCTAAATAATATTAAATAATCGCGAGAAATAATTTTTAGCAATTTTGATTTAGATTTGAAAATTTTGACTTCGCCGGGGATAGAACCCGACGACAACCCGATGGAGATGAGCGGTGGGCAAGGCGTTATCTAACCAAGCCACACCTCTGCATGCCGTGAACAGCAAAATAAAGTATTAGAACGGCAGACTTGGCGATGTGCAAATTTAAATTAGTTACTTTTATAGATTTTCTATGTCACGAAGCCCTCTAGCGAACACTAAAAATCCTAAACAACGCCACCTATCGATTATCATAATAAACAAAATTCTAGAAATGGTTATGCATAGAAAGTTAGGAATATTCACCTTGAGAAATAAAACTAACTTCGAACTTTGAAGTTATTTTTCAAATGATGGTTTTGATAATGCATTATAAAAATATTAAAATATTTCTCATTGTAACAATAAGTTACATTCGGTTCAGCTCTTTTTACCCCTTCCCGTAGGTCATCGTCGGGGACATATCCGAGCAGGACTGGTTTGAACTACAAAGAAACTTCGGACTTCTCCCAACAAATTGAAGAGACCGTTGGTTTGACTTTGACTTTTTCTGACCCCTCCGTTCGGGAGTAGACCCCTTTTTTTTTCTCCGCGGTGATTTTTTTGAGCGGACAAGGAAGAGGAGAAGGTGAACGGCTGGCATCCACTGTTTGTGGGAGAACCCATTGGAAAAAAATCTTAGCCATTTTTTAGGACCGACTCCCACTTGAGAGCAATCTTCGATATTTTCAAATGATAAGTTGATTCCAGTTGTATTCTTTAGGCATTTATTTAATTGCATAAAATCATTTAATCAAGATATATTTGTTCATATTTTTATTAATGAGTATAGATTTCTTCTTTCTCAAACACTAGGCAAACCTAACATTATTTTTTACACTCATATAATAAACTTTTCAGGAAATCATGTGTTTGGAATATCATATTATCCTATAAGCTGAAACAATAATCAACAATCCCTGTGAAATATTTTGCGACTAGCATACAAAATGCAAGTAAAAATATAAAATTATAAACATTTTATTAATAATTGGAAGCATACATATAAGAGAGAAAATATTAAACAATAAGAAAATAAATCAGAAAACTTTTCATGTAATGTATTATATAATAAATTCCATAAAAGTTGGGAAATAAATGTTATATCACACAAAGGTAAAACATGAATAATCAATAACTTTAAGTTAGAACGTTATTACAGAAACTATAGAAAAGTATAATTCGAAAATAAATTATTCACACATTAATTACAAGAGATAAAATATGGATTTATATGTTTGCTGTATTCCTCTACACGCCCCAAGACATATTTAATTAAAAGATTACTATATTAAAGAAAAACATATTTGTAAAATGCACTTTATCTATTTTATCATATTATTTTATCACTTTATTAGTTCTTTAAAAACGTTCTACGTTTTTAATTTGAATTTACTATTCATTTTTTTAATTATTTATTTAGCAACGTTTCAAATAATTATTTCTTTTCGTTGTTTCCATTTTTACAAATTGCAATTCTTTCTTCCTACTTCATAGCATAGATTATGTTTAAATTACACTAATGATTTAATATATATTTTGTTCATTTTTAAAAATACATTTTTCTTAATATATCTATATAGATTTCAAGAAAAAATTATGTTTAAATTATACTTACGATTATAGGCTGAATAGAACCGATGTTAATATTTCTTTTATGAGAGAAGATATAACTAATTATTTTCTTGTATCTTCTTTAAAGGAAAGTAAATCAATGAAAAGATTTCCCAAAAATACTGTTAATTCCAAAAGATGTAAACATAGTTTATATACACTCATGTCCATAAATTAAGGATAATAAAGTTCAGGCAATGAAAGAGACAAAATCAAAGCAAATTTGACTTATTTGTAAAGTCTATTTATTAAACAAAAGGTAAAGAGCAAAAAAGATGCTATATGATTGACATAATTAATAAAAATTGCAATTTTTACTCCCTGGAGCAAATTTCAAAAAAGAACCTATTTACAGAAAACAATATAACATGGTTAGTATGATGATTAATACTGAGTATGTATCCCGGACGATGCAATACAAGCGTTACAACGCCTATGCATGCTGAGTATCAGATTATCAATCTGATCTTGGGGAAAATTACACCACTCATCAAGCAATGGCCTCCGAAGTTCTGATAGACAGTTGGGAGGGGGTTGACGGGCTGCAATTCGTCGGCCAAGCGTGTCCCACAAATGCTCTATTGGATTCAAATCCGACGAGTATGCTGCCCAATCCATACGGGTGATATCCTCCGATTGAAGGCATTCGTCTACAATGTTTGCACCGTGAAGTTGGGCGTTGTCATCCATATACAGAAATTCAGGACCCATGGCGCCCCGAAACAAACGTACATGTTGTTCCAGAATGACATCCCGATAGATGTGGCCTGTTATCGTTACACTCTGAACATGCAGGTCAGTTCTGGAACCAAGAATAATTCCTCCCCAAACGAGCCATCCTGCACCACCGTAACGGTGTCGTTCAATGGTGTTCTCTTGGTGGTAACGCGTACCTGGCGCACTCGATATGAAAGTCCGGTGAGAATTAGAATGTAAACTGAACCTGGACTCGTCGGAAAACATCACACAAGACCACTGTTGCGGTGTCCACAATGCATGCTCTCTAGCCCAGCATAATCGCAGGCGACAGTGAGTTGCGGTAAGGGGAACACATCTGACAGGCCTACGAGCATATAGACCAATGTTCCCTAAGCGTCTGTACACGGTCTGCCTTGAAACTGTCGTACCAGTAGCTGAAGAGAGCTAACGAGACAGGTCTGATGCTGTGCACTGTCTGTTTCTTTTGGCAGTAACTGCCAAATACCGGTCATCATTCGGAGTAGTAACTCGGGGGCGACCTGTTCTGTAACATCTACTCACATTACCATCATGTTTGAATCGTTTCCAAAGCCTGGTGATGACACTCTGGGCGATTCCAAGTTCCTCGGATACTTCCAGCTGGGTACGTCCACATTCCAGTCGTCCGATAATTCTACCACGTAAAAAATCATCCAAATGCTTCCTTTGTGCCATAACTATGCGGTTATTGCACTGAAAGTCTTTTAAAGCGCTTGTGAACAATTTTACTTCTTTGCTACCATTCCTTATATACCCCTTTCATACACTCTCGTCATTGTGACGTACTATCCGCGCCATCTGGTGGTTTCCTGCAATTTGCATATTCTTCTTCAAGATGTGTGTGATAATTCTACAGGTGAAATTTTTATTTTAGAGCTCAATTTCTGTGTGATTCTGTATTATCCTTAATTTATGGACATGAGTGTATAAGTAACTAAGAAAGAAAAATTGAAATGTTTCATAAGGTTGGTCAAAAACTAGACGTAGCAGTAGCAAGTAATATTTTGGCACAGATAGATATAATAGTATAAATATTAGAAGAAAATCTGAATAAACTCTGAGTTTAATTAATATTGTTATTCTTCATCACATTAGACTAAAACATTGTTTACAAATTTATGTTCTTAAAACTTGTCATAAATACCAAATCATTCTAGAAAGCGAAATGGAATTGTAATTTTCAACAGATGTTAAGAAAGTACTTTGTATGTTACGAATTAAATCGAATGAAATAAAAATTGTTTTTTTTTTATTAAGACGTGTATGGAGTATGTAATGTAGACGTATATGAGTAGTAAACAATTTTTTAAATACATTTCAGGAAGACTATATTAAGTTTGAATTGCATATAAGATTGAAAAATGAACAAACTATGTTACTTTTCATAGTATAATACAATGATCTAAGTTACCACTGGTAATTTTTATAGTAAAATAATTTTTAAAAGTGATGCGCATAAAAAAAATTGGAGGAAAATTTTAAAAGAAATTCTATAAATTCGAATAAAATCTGCTTAAACCCACTATATTCATATTCATCATTGATATATTTCATGAAAATTAATTTAAAATAAATACTGAAATAATTACATTAAAAATTGCATTATAAATGTAGGTTGCTGAAGATACTTGAAATATAATTCTATATTTTTTTTGCTTTTATTATCAAATGGGGAACAATAAACACTTTACATAATATTTTTCATTTAATTAACTATTTTATTCAATTTTATACTATTTAATTTTATATAACTTCTACAAAATTATTTAATTTTTTATACATTATTTATGTTATCGCAAAATAGTGCAAACTTATATTTTTTTACATTGAAATTAAATATATCATTTTATCTTACAGTTTAACACTTAGAGTTTAACAGTTCACACAATAACCTTCTATAGCCGAGTCTACTGGGTACAAAAATAAACTAATCCTTCTGAGATAATTTTCCCCCTATGGGCGTGGCTGCTAATAGCCGCTTATAATGCTGATAGAGGTGGACAGAGGACTCACTATAAACACGTTAGCATTACAACACGTTGAGAAACACTCCTTATTGCTCGATGCCATGAAACATTTCATTGCTATTACATTCGATTTTTAACTTCTTTCCTTAGATTTACAGGCGAAAAAAATACTGGGGGAAGAAAAACACGCAAAATTTGGGCTATTGGACTGAGAGCTGAAGGACAGTAGAAGTACCAGTGTATATGTATATGTTTTCAGTATTTTACAACTTAGAAAAACACAAATTTCCTACATAATAATAGCTTAAGTTATATGTCTGTCTGTCATGGAATGTATGACCAGCTGGACCTGGAATGGATAGAGCATCCATATTGGATTCTTGATGAGTTAGGGTTGGCAAAATTCAAAGTGAGTAAAGTTTTTCTTTTAAAGTTTATCTTTTACTTAAAGTTAAACTATCTATTCGATTCTAAATTAAATCGGTATAATGCTTCAGATTACAGCAAAAAATACTGTCGTCTTTAAATTTTTCAAAATCCACCACTTTCCTTCTTTTCGAGCGTTTAATGCCAGTATTTCAAGCCCTATTTTCTCAGGTTTAGATCAGATGATTAAACTTATCAATTTATCACATAATTAATACGGTAAAAATAATATTTTTACTAGCATTATGAAGTCATTTCTTTAACCATCTCATTTAATCATTTCTGATTTTAAATTATTTAAATATCGCCTTCATTATTTTCATACGTTTTATCGCTGATCATAGATATCACGAAAATAATTTTCTTTTATAATTGGCTTAAATAATAGATTAGGTACATATGTGATAATTTTACATTTAATCATCGATTATTTTTTGTTGCAATATACATTTTATCATTGCTATTAACAACAAATTATTTTCATAAAAGTCTAGCAGTCTATTTCACGGACATAAATATCTAGCGTTTAAGAAATATATCTTTGAAAATTAAGAAATTTGTTCGCTTGTGTATGTGTTTTTTATACATAACCAAACGGTTTGCAATCAATTCGTTAAATTTTGGACAACCCAAACACAACAAAGAAACCATTTTTTTACCTGCCTCATAGGGCTTGGGGCTTTCCCTATTCATCAGGCTAGATATTTTAATAAACCGATGTTATGTTGGTGCCAAAAGGATGTTGGTACAATTGATCATATAATTTATTATTGTGAATTAGTTAAAGATATAAGAATACGTTATTTTCCTAAAAATTTTGTTTACGTTGATATTATTAATCTTTGTAATTCTCCCAAATCTCGTTCTAGTTTGTGTTCTATAATGGAATTTTTTGTGGAAAAATCCTTGGATTGATATTGTTATTTTTGTGATATGTTTTATTTGGTTTGTTTTTGTTAAATTGTTTAAAATGTTCTTTATCGTAATGGTGTTATTAATGTTTTATTGGATCTGGCTTGTTGTTTTTGTAATTTGCGTACTGTTTTGAATTGTATTTAATCAGAACTATGTTATATTTGGTTCTTTTGTTTATTAATGTTTTATGTAATTGACTATGTAATAATGTTGGTTATTTTTGTGTTATTCATGGTTGTAATAAATAAAAATTAGAAAAAAATAGGAAAAAAAAAGTGAGAATAAGTGTTCAGTTATACTGGAAAGGAAGTTTATTTTTATTATTTTTATTATTCTTTATTTTCGGCGGTTTTGCTTCTGGTGAGGTTTTTGAATTTGTATAAGTAATTGGTTATATTTGATTGGTTTTGTATTACTATTTTGATGACAAGGAATCACTTCCCGTATGGCGTAAGCTGGGTCGGGGGATGAAGTAACTTACCTGCCTCATAGTGTACTTTACAATTCTGGAGAATTGAAAGTTTTAATGGATAGAGCAACAATATTGGATTCTTGATGAGTTAGGGTTAACAAAATTCAAAGCGAGTAAAGTTTATCTTTTAAAGTTTATCTTTTATTTACAGTTAAACTATCTATCCGATTCTAAAATAAATCGGTATAACGGTTCATATCACAGCAAAAAATGCTGTCGTCTTTAAACTTTTCGAAATCCACCCCTATCCCTCTTTTCGAGCGTTTAATGCCATTATTTCAAGCCCTATTTTTCCAGGTTAAGATTAGGCGATAAAACTTATCAATTTATGACATAATAAATGTGGTAAAAATAACATTTTTTCCTAGGATTATAACGTCATTCCTTTAACCATCTCATTTAATCATTTCTAATTTTAAATTATTTAAATATCGTCTGGATTATTTTAATACGTTTTATCAGTGAACTTACATATTAGATAATTAATTTTATTTTATATTTGGATTAAATTATAGATTAGTTACATATGCGATAATTTTACATTTAATCATCGATTATTTTTTGTTGCAATAAAAATTTTATCATTGCTATTAAGAACAAATTATTTTCATAAAAGTCTAGCAGTCTATTTCACGGACATAATTATCTAGAGTTTAAGAAATATATCTGTGAAAATTAAGAAGTTTGTTCGCTTGTATATGTGTTTTTTATACATAACTGCTCGGTTTGCAATCTATTCGTTAAATTTTGGACAACCCAAACACAAGAAAGGAACCATTTTTTTACCTGCCTCATAGGGTACTTTACAATTCTGGAGAATTAAAAGTTTTAATGATCCCTTCATATGGTGGGCTATATTATAGTCTTTTAATATAAATCAATTAATTTTTTAAAGTTATCATTTACTTTTTAAACTAATGATGTTAATTCCAAATCTATAAACAGAATTAGATATAGCAGGCATAAAATTGGCTTTTAAATACTTTATACTTTTAGTAGACCGAATTAACTTATAAAAGATGACATCTGGCACGTAAACTGCATTCACGCCCTGCAGTGTTCATTAAGTATTGATCTGTCAAGGTTTGTAATAAGCCCTGAAAGCGAAGAATTTAATTTATTCCCGTGTCTTCCTAAGACAACCAATAATAAATCATGGAAATTAAGCTTCGCGTAGTCTCCCAATTACACAATAGAATCCTTCCCTTTCGAGGCTAAGTAAGAACTAATTTTTACACCTTCCAAATGCGCTAATCTGAAAATGTTACGTAAAGAATTCTATAGATGTTACGTAAATAATATGTTAAGGTTTGAGACACAGGAATATATTAAGTGACACAGTACTTAAGTTAATGAAATTTCTTTCAGTTACATAAAGTCTGAATTATATTAACATATACCTAAAATTCCATGTTTCAACACAATCTCTACTGCAAATTGTCTTCAGTAATGGAGCATTGTTGACAATGAAATTTAATTAATAACAACGGTTTTGGAAAAATAAAAATTACCTGCTAAAAACCTTAGAAATTTAATAGAGAGAAGTGACATTCAAAAGATGACATTCTGCAGGGAAAATTACATTCGCGTTGTGCAGTTTTTATTAAGCATTGATATATTAAAACTTGTTATAAGCCCTGAAAGCAAAGAATTTATTTTATTTAACTGTAGTATGGCAACTAAGAATAAATCATGGAAATTAAGTTACGCATAGAATTCATATTACCCCTTTAATTTTAACACATTGTTGACCGGTCACGAGTTAACTCGTGTTTTTATGGCCGAACGTTGCTGACCGGCCACGAGTAAACTCGTGATGCGTTTTTTTCCAATCGCTGTTGTTTTCTCTGTCAGCGACCATACAGGGCAATTGTTGGTCAGTATAACACAAGCTGTGTCTCTCGCTTATAAGACCCGCCGAATCTTTTGTTGTAAAAATATTTAATACGCATATAATTCATACTACTCCTTTAATTTTAACACATTTTTGATCGGTCACGAGTTAACTTGTGTTTTTATGGTCGAACGTTGCTGACCGGCCTCGAGAAATTTCGTGATGCGTGTTTTTTTCGCATCGCTGTGGTTTTCTCTGTCAGCGACCATACAGTACAATTGTTGGTCAGTATAAAACAAGCTCTGTCTCTCGCTTATAATACCCGCCAAATATTTTGTTGTAAAAAATATTTAATAATTAAAAAAATTTTAAAAAATGATGACGGAACTTAATGAAGAATCTTTCAATGAATTATACGCGGATGCTTTATCTGATTGCCCGAATGATTATGAATGAAATTGTGGTAACTCTGAAATAATAGCCGGTGACATGATATAAATTTTCAGTAAAATTGCCGGTCAACAATGTGTAAGGTTAGTTTAACAAAGACAGGATTTTTCTTGAGAATCGGAGATTCAAATACCGCTGCAGGCATGGATGGTAGAAATTTTGGATTGAGAAGCCCGTTCTGATCTTAATAGAACCCATGAAGCAAAACAGTAGACTGTATGCCAAGCCTTTCGAGATTAGTAAAAACTAATTTTTACCATTTTATAAAGAGGATAAAAAAACATTATGCTTTAACGATAACTACATCAGAATTTAAACAAAAAAAATTTCTTTCATAATATTAGTGCTTATATCACTTCTATTTAGAAGTGATTGCATTTGATAAAAGGTCCATTTTAAGCAACAATATTAAAAATAAAAACTTTGTATAGTCAGTTAATTTTATAGTAAGACAAATCTAAAATGAATTAATATTAATCATTAATCTCCATATCTGCTTAAAATTGTGTAAAATGTGACCAACGATTGATATCTCTCAAAAGGTGAGTACCGGGATCTTAAAATCAAATTTTTTCAGAGTGATTATTTTCAAAATGTGTCAAACTCAATCTCACCCAATCTAAATTATCTCACCTTCTACTTAAAACATGTGGTTGAAATTTTTACAGATATACTTTAATACATTTAATATTTATTTATTTTAGATTAACAGAAGTATTTTTTCCAAATATTACCCTCAAGAAACAAAAATCACACCAAAAAAATGCCGAACGATGGCAGAATGGTTAGGGTGCTCGAATGGTAAGTCTCGATCTCATTAGCTCTCGTGTTGCAAAAAGTAGACCGTAGCGCTTCAAAACAAACAAACGAACACAACAAAAATATTCATTTCTTCCTTTTTTTAAATTTATGAATTATCCAAAGAAATTAAATTGATAATTTTACACATCTTGAATCCAGATTTATTTATAACATTTTTCTTACATAAAATTAAAATTCAAAATTCAAACAAAATTAATTAAAATACACATTTAAAAAATTAACACGTTTTGTCATATGAACATATAAGCAAATATTTCCACTGATATATGCACATTTTGTATGTATACTATAAACCATAAAAGTACATCAGGCGAAAATATTTACATGTAAAGTGAATGGAATTTTAATAAACAGAATTTTGTTTATAGGACTCTTTACAATGGGCTAATGTAAAGGATTTACAGGGAAAAATGTAACTGAAATAAAAGATTACATCTGGAGTGCAGGAATCTATATACTCAACTTAATGAAATTTATTTATAACACACGCAATGTGAATTATATCATAAATATTACCCTTTACTTCCCGCGTTGCTAAGTAATATTTATTGCAAGTTATTATAAATATAAAATCATTATTTTGAAAGAAGTTTTGCAGATATTGTATTCCGATCGTTATTAGTTAATCTAAACAATTATCTAGAATAAAGTATTTGTACACTCCACGCACTGAAAATTTTCATCGTATTCAATACAGAAAACTACAAATTCCCAGTTCTGAAACTCATTGTTCTGAAACTCAATGTGACTTTTGTTTATTCAATAAAAATCGATTTTAAACTTTCTAAAGATTTCCGAAAGGGAAAATTTAATTTATTTGCTTCTCTCAATAATGTAACTAATTGGGTCTGGAGGTTAGCGGGGTAAATACTTTCGCGTGTTCAAACAAATTGATTTAGTTGGCTACGAGACAGGAAGATAAATTCGTAGCCACAGTATATTTGATACGTTAAATATTTTAATAAACCTATTTATGGACTTGTAATTTTTAAGTTGACAAGGTAACTTGAATATTGGTTTTATATATACTTGGAGATGCAAAAGGTAAGGAAAAAGGATCTATCGACAACAAATAAGATGTGGTTTACACCGAACGTATTCAGATGGAGCTACGTTTTTTGTGTCAAAATTAAAAGGTGCCTGTTTTTCTTCTTATAAACTTCACAGTTGGCTTTCTGTTATAAGATTAAGAATAGAAGTAGACTATTTGACCCATTTTCTTTGAAAATGGTATAAATTCATTTTTGACAAAATCTTGTTGCAATCCACTATGAATAGAATTCTATAAAACATATATATATATATATATATATATATATATATATATATATATATATATATATATATATATATATATATATATATATATATATATATATATATATATATATATATATATATATATATATATATTATATATATATATATATATATATATATATATATATATATATATATATATATATATATATATATATATATATATATATATATTATATATATATATATATATATATATATATATATATATATATATATATATATATATATATATATATATATATTATATATTATATATATATATATATATATATTTTTTTATATATATATATATATATATATTTATATAATATATTATATAATATATATATATATATATATATATATATATATATATATATTTATAAATATATTATATTTATACAAAATATATATATATAATATATATACATATAAAATATATATTTATAAATATATAAATATAATTTGTATATTTGATTCGCTAAATATTTTAATAAACCTATTTATGGACATGTAATTTTTAAGTTGACAAGGTAACTTGAATATTGGTTTTATATATACTTGGTGATGCAAAAGGTAAGGAAAAAGGATTTATCGACAACAAATAAGATGTGGTTTACACCGGACGGATACACGTGGAGCTATGTTTTTTGTGTCAAAACTAAAATGCGCCTCTAGCAGTTTTTCTTCTTATAATTTTCACAGCTGGTTTTCTGTTATAAGATTAAGAATAGCAGTAGACTGACCCATTTCCTTAGAAAATGGTATAAACTCATTTTTGACAAAATCTTGTTGTAATATATATATATATTCTATAAAACATATATATATATATATATATATATATATATATATATATATATATATATATATATATATATATATATATATATATATATATATATATATATATATATATATAATTTGTATATTTGATACGCTAAATATTTTAATATTAATCATTAATCATAAATTATAAGAAGAAAAACTACTAGAGGCTCC
Source organism: Pardosa pseudoannulata (assembly GCA_032207245.1). NCBI lineage: Eukaryota > Metazoa > Arthropoda > Arachnida > Araneae > Lycosidae > Pardosa > Pardosa pseudoannulata. The sequence goes on from CM063511.1 coordinate 109,903,844, forward strand.
TTTTAATTTTGACACAAAAAAAATATTTATGGACGGGCAATTTTTAAGTTGACAAGGGAACTTGAATATTGGTTTTATAATACTTGGCTATCCGAAAGACAAGGAAAGGTGATCTACCGACAACAACTATGAAGAGGTGGTTTCCACCGAACGAATTCAGATGAAGATATGTTTTTTGTGTCAAAATTAAAAGGAGCCTGTAGTAGTTTTTCTTCTTATAATTTTCCCAGCTGGCTTTCTGTTATAAGATTAAGAATAGCAGTAGACTATTTGATCCATTTTCTTTCAAAATGGTATAAATTCATTTTTGACAAAATCTTGTTGCAATCAACTATGGATGGAATTCTATAAAAAATCTTTATTTCTCTATTAAAAAAACTCCTCATAAAATTCTTCATAATTTAAAAAATAACTTCAATAAAAACTTACACAGTTACTGAAGTTTCAACTGTAATTACTTTAGAAATCGTATAGCACTACTTTCCGCAAAGGCTTATTTAGTTTAAAAAGTATACTATATAATTATACTAAATTAACGCTCTAAACACAATTATATAAATATTATATTTTTAAAAAATGTAATATTTAAAGAATTGATTATATTAAGAAACAATGTTTATTAAGAAGCTCTCAGTAAATATATCCATATAATATAACATAAGCTTACACTACTTTGTTTTCTTAACTTATACTATATATATATATATATATATATATATATATATATATATATATATATATATATATATATATATATATATATATATATATATATATATATATATATATATATATATATATATATATATATATGAGGGAAAATTACAATCATATCTATAATTTAAACTAATATTTTAAAATCATTGCATTATAAACTTATTTCAGATAAATATTAAAAGAAACATAAAATAAGCGTATTATCAAATGTTTGTATTCTTCGATATTTTCCAATTTTTTTCTTCCCTAAAAGAATGAAGACCTCTTTCTTAGTGGAATAGAGTTTTTAATTTTAATTATCACTTATTATCAATTTATTTTCTTGAAATTTCCACATAATGCTGCTTTTATAATATAAAAATGAACCAGCTACTTCAATTTGCTTTATACAATGTGACAATAAACTAATTTTCTGTTACATTATTTATAGTTCATTTCTAACTTTACCTCCTGACTCTATAAAAGTCTTACAGATGTGAAAAAATACCTCGTTTTGGCACGTACTTGAAGTTTATCGTGATTTTTTTTAGTATTATAAGATTTGTGACTTGGTGTTGCAAACCTCACTTCATTTGTAACTTTTCCGATAATTCTTGATTAAAGTACATCTGTTTGGTGGCAAAGTTAATATGAAGAGACATTATATTTCTTATTCTGCAAATCATTTTTTTCCCATTAATTATTACATTTTAAAAAGAAATTGTGTCATTTACAAAGTTTGAGATTTATTTTAAATTTCAAAAATAATTATTGCTTAATTCTTTTATCCAAAATCTGCAATATATAATGTCCAAATTAATATTTTTATTCATTTTATTTTACTGCTAGGAAATAATTAAGAAACAAATTGGTACAAATTGGTAATCAATTATTTTTTTTATATATTTCGATTAAAATAATTTTTTATTTAAAATTTTCCACTTCGAGGAAACTCATTTTTTTAGGATTTGATATATTAGAAAAATTAAACATTATTTCTAACTTTTAAAAATGCTTGAAACCAAATTGCCTATTACAGGTGATAGCCAGAAATGGCCGAAGGAGAAAAAAGCAAAATGAATTAGAAGTTTTAATATTAAATAACTATTGCGAGAGATTATTTTCGTATAATTTTCCGCAATTTTTGGAGAGGATATCTGGTAGATTTTACGGTAATTAATGTATAAATATTTTTATAATGACACGTACATTAGTATTTTATTTGCACTCACACCTAGAAATCGATGAATGGTACTATACAAATATATATATATATATATATATGTTTTAATTTATTTCAAACGAATTAGAATACACATTTAAAAAATTAATACAAGTTAATATTTCTACTAATATATGAGCAATTTTATATACAGTATTATCCCATAAATTCACATATTACGAAAAAATTTCCATGTAAAGTGAGTGTAATTTTAAGAAGCAGAATTTCGGGTCTAGAACCCCTTAAAATGTGCTAATTTAAAGAGGTTATATGAAAAAGCAACTTAAATAATATATTTCGTCTGGAGATTCAGGAATCTTTATACTCAATGCAAGTTCTAAATATATAAAGTTCTATATTTATAATCATTTCAATTTATATACTATTTAAGTAAATTTGTTTCTTGTATTAACATATACATAATAAAACAAATTTTTCTGATTAATGTTATTATCATATTTTTTTTTTTTAGATTTTTGTTAACCAGTGTGGCATGCTTTTATTCAGGTTTATTAAAAATATTCTGTAAATTGCGTTTACTTTAACAAAATATTTCAATATTTATTTTTTTATTGTCAATAATTTCAATATAAACTTTATTTCTATTAAATATAAATAGTCTTTTTATTATGAATACAACTGGTTTAAGATGTGTAGTAAAAATTTTTTAAGATGTATATCTTCAGAGTATTTTTAAACATTTTACAAAAGTACTCAAACCATAGGGAGATATACTATAGAAATTGATCAGAGCTTTGTATATTACTAATTTTATAAATACAAAGAATCACTATTATAATCACTAAGAGTCACAATTAATAACGTTAGTTATAATTTCTATTTTAAGTATGGTATAAATAGTAAACAATGCTTAATTAAAATAGTAGTTCTCTACAGAAAATAACAATAAAACTAATTTTGATATTATTACAAACAGGTCTTTAAAACTCAAGAGTTTACTAACATTAATGTTTACAATGCATGTATTCATCTTATAGAAAATTATTCCCTTGTACTGGATTAAAATTGTAAAATTAATGAAAAAGCAAATAAAAAGTGTTGGAGAGACAAACTACTTTGAATTTTGAAATTATGGAAAAGCATTCGGATTTACAAGGTATGAAACCAGGAACTAATGGATTGAAAATGTATAGGGATGAATGATTCTTAGAATCGTTATCAGAAATATCCAGCTGAGCTTCTTTCATTAAATATTGATTCCTCAAAATTTGAAATCAGTCCCAATAGCAATTAATGGCCCTGAAGAGTAATTTACTCGTATATCTATCGATAAGGCTTTGTGATATCGATTACACTGATTTACAGAAATAGCAGAGCAAGAATTTAAAGAATGATGATGCATATTGTTCTTAACATTTTGCAATATTATGAATATGCAGTATTGTTTTATTAAATTGGCTACATCGGAATACAAAAGCTGAGTAAGTTGAGTTTTATGCAGCTATAGTTAGTAAATATAAATTTCAAATCGATGTTTATGTAAATATATGTAATTACATGTAAAAAATTTATTATTTAACAAATATATTTCTAACTTCAGTAGAAATTTTTTTAAATGTGATTTTATTAAAAATTTTTATAAAATATAATTCAAAAATAAACTTATTTTATCACAATAAGGACTTAACAAAATGTTTAAATACAATGATATGGATTTACACATTATACTTTCTATAAAATATAAAATTAGTAATTAATTGAATGACATCATTTTACGATACAAAATTTATTTCTGTATTAATATCGGATTATTTCTTTATTTAAAACCCAGAAATTGTTGAAACGAAATGTACAACAAAATTAAAAAATTATTACTAAAAATTACATTTTACATCGTATATTCTTCACCCATTACTATAACTAGATTCTTAGCTTAAATTTACAAAATTGAAATTGCTACCCATTTTTAACTTAATTTCGATACATAAAAATACAAGAAACATAATATATATTCAGAAATATTGCAATTAGGAATGAAAGCCTTATCAGAGTTATTTATTTATGCATTATAATATTTATATTAAAATGAGTTAGAGTAAATTATATAAAGTTTTATAATATGTAAATTTTGCGGAAGCTTTTTTATCTTTAACCTACTTGTAATTTTAGAGTTTATTGCACTTTTCTTCCGTTTTGCAAAAAAAATATCTGATGTATTGTTTTGATACTATAGGTCATTTCTAAGCGCGTGGAGTTATAACTTTTATATTAACAATTTTTCTTTTCCATTTTATCTTTTAAAACTTAAGGCTAAAGTTAACGGTCATCTAAACAAAATTTCCTTTAAACTTATATATTTTTATTTCATTCAATTGTGAAATATACTTAATAATCAGTATGAAAGAGAGAGTAATATCTATCAATTTCTAATTAATTTAATTATTATCACAACAGACAATTTAATCATTGCTAACAACTACTTTAAACACTTCTTAAAAGAAAGATTTTTGAAACTTATATATTATTGAAACATTTTAGGGGCATTATAATCAACATATTTGCAATTACTCAATAATTAAAGTTGTAGAATATAAAATAAAATTCAGTTATTTGCATTGGAATTACAAATTCTTTTCATAAAATAATATAACGAATAACACATTGGGATTACTAATACATATTAGTAAAAATAAAATAAATTAAATATAAATGTCCACTGCCCCTGTTAAGTTGTTACCAAATTAAATTAAAACTCACGTACAATTTCATGTTGTAGAGTTGTTCTATTCATCTTTTTAGAAATTATAGACGTGTAAATGTATATAGCCATTTGCCTTTACGGCAACAGTGAGTTAGGCTATTTAAAATATTATGATTTAACTGCTCGAAATAAATTTTGCTACGAAGATAACAAAATTACATTGCATATAACAGTTTTATGCCTGACATGGTCCTATGGCATGATGTATATTAAATGGAAGGAATACAAATATAATATTTGTTATAAAATTTCGGATGTTTGCAGAATTCATCTAAAAAAAAGTTAACCTGACAGTTAGGGTAGAAAGATAATTTTTATTTCAATATGCCGAATGAATAAATAAAATTATAAAATAATATGAATTTTAAAAAATGATACTCTAAAAACAGAGGTTATTGTTTCTTAAAAAAGTGCTAAATAAAAAATATTTATAAAGGAATTAAGTTTTAGTCATTGAAAGAAATATGATCACAAAAATAATCATATCGCATTTTCTCTTTTAGACGGTACTTTACAAGAGTATATAATTTTGTGAAAAAATTATACATTGATAAAAATTCAAAAGATGTATGCTTTCTTAAACGTAGCTGTTTGTTTACATTCTATTTTCTCATTAACTCAGGATTAAAGCTTAAAACTCATATATGAATCTTCCCAACCAAAGTGAATCAGTGATAAAGAATTAATTTCAAATGTGTTAATCACAGAATTTTTATATATAACGTAAAATGTGTTTTATTTTTTTATAAACCTAAAAAGAAAAGGTGTATTTACGTTAAAAAGCATATGAACTTTTACGAAATATGGAAATAAAAAATAAAATTGCCATTACCATGCTAGAAAATAATATACATATTTCGTATCAAAATAATTGATGTACATAAAATAAAAAGATAATTAGCTTCTATCTGATAAAAAAAAATGTTTCTAATTTGTAAAATTCAAACTTTATATTTTTCATAAATGGCTGTGTCTACTTTTTTCACTTGGAGGGCATTTTTATATTATTATTTCTACTTACAAAACTGATAAGAAACTTCTTTATGATGGGAAACAATTTGTTTCTAAACAACACTTTTTATTTACATTGAATCGAAAATAGGTTATTGTAATTGAGATTTATATCTATTATATTTTATATATATAAATGTACTACGTATCCTAAACGTTATTGGATATTCAATCTTATTTAATTTTACTAAACAGATTTTATAAATATAAATCCACACCAAAGAAGAAGTTTATTTAATTACCTAGCAATAAATGCTACTTCCATTTACTGATTACTTTCACTCTTAAACCTTTTTAAGCACATTTAGAGCTATTTACGAAATCTACATATAACATGCTATTAAACTGATTTTATTTTAAAAATCTTTTCTGGCAAAATTTACAATATTTCCCCATTTATTAACTACTCAGTGTCTATATATATTTACCTTTATCGACTGTTCATTCTCGCTAACATCGCAACAAAACCAGCTATCCGTAAATGTTCATCTTTGTTACACAAACATAATGTATTTGACATAAAATCAGTGCATACCACCGTTAACGTGTCTTAAATATCCTATTTCTAGACTATAAGATCATTCAGTGCTTACACTTGTTTTACATAAAAGGTAAATTATGTAAGAAGTGCATGAATATACAAAAATGCAGTTTTTAAAGATTTATTAGAAATAATATAACAAGCTTTGTTATTTACAACTACCTAATTAATTTATTCAGTTAAAACTGTTTTGGTTGACAATATGGATATTTATGGCAATAACCAAACAATGGGGTGTGGTTTTGTTTGTTCTGAACAATTAAAGTCAACGGTTTTGTTGCATGAGGTCTAATAAGTCAAGGACCTGCTGATCAAAGCTAATTCTGAACGCGTTTTAAAATTCAAAGCGGAAATCGAATAGCAATCGGAAAGAGCTATTTAGCGTCCAAAAAAGGACAGTTTGTTGTGATAAAATTACTTCCAATTTGGGGAAGTGTCTCAAAAGTTAAAATAAAACTACACTTAAAGTATATTGTATGTAGTCAATGTTTGTTTCTCAAAGTAAAAACGTCTTAGTATTATTGTGTTTATACATAGAGAAAAAAAAAGAGATAATTTGGAAAAGTAAGTATTTGGAATATGTCCACAACTAAACAATGAGATTACTAAAATCTCAATTTTTTATGATTACAATACCAATGATCGCAAATATAAGCGAAAGTAAAAAAGAAAATATTGGGCCAAACAAGATGTAATCCATTTTACGTAGCAGATAATGCTAAACAAAGTATTAAGAAACATTGTAAACTACTATAAAACCAGAAATTAAACAGATATAAACAATTAAATTAGTAGTAAATAGTAAATCGGAATGTACAATAGAATAACGTAAACTGACAATAAAGAGAATTGAGCTTATACATTCGAATGTGAGAAAAACCAACTTGTTTATAAACTATGAAAATTATTTTATGCCAAAGACAGCTGTACTACTGCCTCAATTTAACATTTTAAATCAGTATGTAAAATTCGGTATGGATTTATACTATATAGTTATTTAAATCCACGAATATTGCACACTTAAGATATTTTGAAATAGATTTAATTAACGATGTCTCGAAAAGAATTACATACCTCTCTTTAATAACAGCTTTTTTATTGCGTAAGCAAAAGTCACAAGAAAAACAACACTGTAAAAGTAATAGACGCATTCTCAATCGTGAATAATTGCTCTTATTCCCGAGAAACGGGAAAGGGGAAAAAGAATGGGAAGAAACGTTTCGTAAAACCAAAGTGTGAACAGAAAAAAAGGGGAAAAGAAGGTAAAAGAAAAACTCAAATTCAGTCACGATAAAAACACAAAGATTGGAGTCGGAGGAATTTTTTTATTAAACAGAAGCCGTGAGCTACAGGATAAAAAATATCCCTTGTTTCTTGTTGAAAAACAATTAGAGTAGTTTAAAAGATTTTTACTTGAAATATAAAGTCATTATTTGATACGTGTATTTACTTAAGTGTTATGCTATCTACAATAAAATGTAGCTTACAATATGCTATTAAATTGTTATGTAGAAACACAAAAGATATCTTTTATTTTGTTAAAAAAAAGGATGTATGATGTTTTTTTAATCCTTAGTGTGCAGGTATTTATATAAGAATAGAGATTTTTAAAATCACTCTTTTGATGTTTACTTTGAGAATTATTTAATGAGAATGACTTTGAGAATTTTAAACATTTAATGAATTCACTTTGATTAAAATGATCTATCTAGCTCAAATACAGAAATTTTAAATATTTTTTTTTGCCTTTTGAGTATATAATTGGATAGAACCTGTTCGATCTTTGTTAAAAGTAGAAGTAGTTTAAAAGATTTTTACTTGAAATATAAAGTCATTATTTGATACGTGTATTAACTTAAGTGTTATGCTATCTACAATAAAATGTAGCTTAGAACATGCTATTAAATTGTTATGTAGAAACACAAAAGATATACTTCTTATTTTGTTAATAAAAAATGATATATGACGTTAGTTCTAATCCTTAGTGTGTAGGTATTTATATAAGAATGGAGCCTTTTTAAAATCACTCCTTTGATATTGAGAATTATTTAATGAGAATGACTTTGAGAATTTTAGATATTTAATGAATTCACTTTGATTAAAATGATCTATCTAGCTCAAATACAGAAATTTTAAATACTTTTATTTTTGCTTTTTGAGAATATAATTGGATAGAACCTGTTCAATCTTTGTTAAAACTCGATTTTAATACTCTGCTAGCGCTATACTATTGTAAATATTCTATTTGTGAACGATTAAAGTATTTAATTTCTGTTATATATAATTTGAACACTCTAAGAGCTAGGCATGTATAAAAATACCGATTATGCAACAGATTTAACAGAGATAAAAAGAAAGAGGGTGATTGGTTGGTTGGTTGGTTGAATGGAGTTTTATGGCACTGAGTACTCATGGGATATATTGTGCCAATCACATAGTTAAAACTTAAAACGACAAAGATTGAATCAAAGCAGTTATAAAAGGATAACAAGATATAAAAGCAAACATGTCAAAAATATAAAAACTAGTGTAGAAAAGACACATAAAACCACAAGTGAAGAAAACAGCAATGATGCATAAAATTCAGATGTGAGGATAAAAACCAATGTCTTTCAAAAATAGAAAGAGCTTAGGATGTGGCGAATTATTTAAAATATCTTTCATATTAATAGATAATGATTTAAAATAATGAAGACGATGTTTTATAAACCGAGGACAGTCCATGAGGACATGCTTTACGGAGACGACTGCATCACAGTGACTGAAAACTGGAGCTGATTCTATGAGTAAATGATGACGATGAGTAAAGCGCGTGTGTCCAATCCGGATGCGAGTAAGAATAACACCATGCCTTCTAGATGATACAGAATTCCAATTCTCAATTTTTGGTTTAACGGCACGCAATTTATTATCGGCCTCTTCATCCCAACAATCCTGCCACTTCTTATATAACAGATATTTTATATATTTTTTAACATCACACAGGGGCAAAGACATATCATAGAAATGACTAGCAGTTTTTGCTGCTTTATCAGCCTTCTCGTTTCCCTTAACTCCCACATGTGACGGAACCTAGCTAAATAGAAAGGAAAAACCCACAGGTCAAGGGCCTGAAATATTATGAAAAAGAAAGTAACAATAAATTAGTAGTATAAAAAGAAAGTAGTAAAAAAGTAATTTGCACACCATAATTACGTAAAACACTTTTCATAGCGTAAAATTGCTTTAATACTGCCTCGAGGATATGTTTAAAATAATATTCGGCACGATCCAATTTAGAATTAAATAGAACCTATTTTGTTCTCAATTTTGAGCAAATGTTAAAGAGTAGGTACCCAAACAGCGTCTGCAATTCTAACGAGGACGTAAAATATATAATTACCTCAAAGGAATGTATATTGTGCACTTCAGATTTGCAGTTAAAATGTGTTCATATTACGCTACCAGGTAAGAACTAGTTAACAAGTTTTTTCTACTTTATATTAAAAAATCACTAGAAAAATAACACTACAAAAATAATGGACGAATATTAAAACTCGTATTAATGCTTTTATCTCTGGAAAATGGCAAAAGGCGTAAAGTAGGAAGAAATGTTTCGGCAAAGCAAATATTAATTATGAAAAAAAGAAAAATTGCTAAAAGAAATATTCAGAGAATATAAAAACAAACATTTGAGGTGGTGTAAAAGTTATTCTAAATAATAAACAGAAGCCGTGAGCATTTTATTAAACAAAATTTTTTCATTTATCATTTAAAAGCAATTAGAGTAGTGTAAATTTTTTTTCTTTAATTATATAATTATTATTTCTTACTTGTATTTAATTACGAGTTTGCAATCTACAGTAAAATGTAGCTTAGAACATACTATTAATTTACAAGGCAGAAATACACATTTTTTATGAATCAGAGTCATGTACTATGTTTGTTGTAACCCTTACTATATGGGGATTCTTATAAGAATGGAGAGCTATTAAAATTAATATTGTGTACACTTTAAAAACATATAACTTTTAAATATTTAATGAACTTCACTCCGACAAAAACAAACTATATAGCTTACATTCAGAAATTTTATGTAATATTGAAGTAAATATTTTGAATATATTATTAGTAAACTTTGCTTTTAAAATTCTAAAAACGCTAGCATAGAAAATACTTTATTTATTAACTATTACATTTTTTACATGTATTTTATGTATAATGAAATCTATACGAGCATTGCACGTATAAAATATATATTATGCAACGGATTAAGCAGAAAAGATGAAAGTGTTTTTAAAATATGCTTGTATACTAAGATTAGGTAAACTATTTTGTTTACATAAAACTGCTTTATTATTTCCTTCAGTATAAAATCAAAATAATATCCAGTGCTATCCAAAACGGATTTATAATTCAACGAAACCTATTAATTTATTACTTTTGAGAAAATGCTAAAGAGCAAGTAACCTAGAAGTCTCTTAAATGCTAACTATCAAATTAAAAAAAAATCCGTAAATGCCTTAAAAAAATGAATATTGCACACTTCAGATTTGATGTACCTTTAAATGTGTTCACATTATGCTAGCAGCAAGTAGCTCGCCAATAAGTTTTTTAAATCTATTTTGTATTCAAAAGTCACTATAAAAATAACACTTCAAAAGTAATGGACGTATTCCGTATTTTGAATCAATGCTTTTATTCCTAAAAAACTGTAAAAGACAAAGAAATATGAATAAGTCTTTTGGAAAAGCTTCGCTTAAAAATATGAAAATTGGGAGGGGGGGTAAAAGAATTGTTCTGAAAGAATGAGACTTTGAATATACAAAAATTGGAGACTTTAAATTTTTTACAATAAATGAAAGCAGTGAAATATTTCTAAAAAAATATTTTGCTTTTCGTTTAAAAACACAGTAGAAATATTTTTGCTTTGAATATATAGTCATTGTTTGATACTTGTATTTATTTAAGGGTTTGCAATTTTCAACAGAATGTTTAATACGATATACTATTAATTTCTTATATACATCATTTTTTTTCATTTTGTAAAATAGAGTTATGAATAATGTTTATTGTATTACTTAGCATGTGGGAACTTGTTTGAGAATCGCATGTAGTTTAAACCATGTGGTGTTCATTTTAAGTAATATACGTTTTAAATATTTTTCTCATTTTTATCTAACATTAATGAGTTTAACCACTTGCGCTACAAACACGTGCCAGGCACGTCGAGATGCTTTTGTTACAGAACCGAAAGCGACGTGTATACCACGTCGATAGTCATATAATTATATGATAATAATATAATAATAATTAAATTATATGATATAATTATATATAATAATAATTATATGATATAATTACATGGCCGCGATGATTATCATCATCGCGTCCACCGGCAGTTAAATCGTAGCGCAAGTGGTTAATCTAGATTTAGAAATTTTATAATAAAGAATTATAATTAATAAAGAAATTTTATATATTTTGATCACACGAGGTAGGATTAAAAAGATCCCGGAATAGGCCTATTACAAATTATTAAAAAATGGGACAATACTTTTTACTTTACTGGCCTTCAGTGTACTGCCTCCCTGCATTCAAACACTTGTTCCAGCTTTCGTATAACTGTTGAAAACACTCCTGGAATTTTGAGAGGACCATCAGTTCCTTTGTCGTATTTTCGATCTCCTAATCTGAATCCACAAAACGGTGTTCCTTCAATTTCATTTTCAGCCTTGGAAATAGGTAAAAATTTACTTGTACTAAGTTAGGAAAATAAATAGAGTGTTCATTAGCGGTAACACTGTTTCTAGCATGGTACTTTTTCACAATCAGAAAGTGATGTGAGGGAACATTGTCATGTAAAAGAAACCCATTTTTCAGATGGTTTTCTTCTTATTGAGTCTTCTAGACGCTTAAAGATTTCCATGTAAAGTTCTTCATTGACAAGATGAAGAATCACGAAGATTGCTGTAAAACTCCAATGTGAAATTCCGAGTTCAGAGACAATAGCATCAATGGTTATTCGTCTGTCCACGCTCCCAATTTCTCGAAAATACAGTCTATTACGCTCTCAACATTCTATTGCTGAACGATGGCCGGATGGTTAGGGTGCTGGCCTTTGGACCCGGAGTTCGTGGGTTCGAATCCCACACTGGCATGGATGTTCGTAGCCGTTCGGAATCCGATTTAAGCAGTAGGTCCCAGTCTCATTAGCCTTCGTGTTGCAAAAAGTAGACCGTAGTACACCAAACCAAACCTCAACTTTCTATTATGCAATAGAAGGGAGCCCAGCCTGAATGTCATCTTCGATGTATGTGTGACTTTCACGAAAACTGTTATGCCACTTGTATATAGCAATTTATTTTCATGACATCGTTTTCTTAAGGTTACTTTAGCATCTAGACATCTTAGAAGGTGATTTCTTGAGCAAAATGCAGAATTTAATGTCTACACACTGTCTAAAGACGACATTTCAAAATTTGTCGAATGAAAGGTTCGCTTTGTCAGAAATGATCTGAAAGCTAACATCGATAGTACCGGAAATGAATTCTCAATGGCCATATGTTTTAGCTATTAATGATGTCAACCTCCAAAAGATATATTTTCTTTTCAACGAGCACGTGCATGAATGCAGGAGACAATTCCAGGAACTTCTCGACACTACCACGTACTACTTTTTTTTAACAGGATCGGAAGGTAACTATTCGATCCTTGGTAGAACTTGTTTAATAACACCATCATCGTTTGCAGGTCTTAAATATTCTATTTCTGAACTATTACAGTTTTTTACATTTATTTTACATGAATTAAAAACTATAAGAGTAAGAAATGTTCCGTGCGATTCTGTCTGATTCAGAACTAAATGGAATCAATTTTGTTCTAACTGTTGAGCAAATGTTAAAGAGCAAGGATACTTAAGCACCGTAGAAAATGGTAATCTACATAATCTATGATTTTTCATAACATAAACGATATTGGACGTTAAAAATACGCAGTACGTTGAAATGTGCTTGAATTACAATGTCAGACAGGAATTCGTTGAAAACATTTTTTATCGTCGTATTCAAAAGTCACTAGAAAAAAAACATTTTAAAAATAGAGAGATTTCCGTATCGTGACATACAGTTGTTAAGAAAGAGAAACATGGAAAAGAAATGTTTTCTTTAGCTGAAAAGCGACAAAAATAAAACATTAAAATAATGTAAGAGGAAACTTCAGAGAAAACAAAAACTCAAAGATTGGAAGCTACGGTATTTTTTATTTAACAGATATCATGAGATATTTAATTAAAAAAATCCCTTATTCTAAACATTTAAATCTAAAGTATCTTATTTTCTAGAAATATAAATTAATTGTTTAGTGTTTGTAATTACTTTGAATGCTGTGATTTGGAGTATAGTATAAAATGTTCCATACAACTTACTATTAATTTACAATAAAGAAATACATAATATTTTTATAAAATTTTAAAATAACATACTACATTTTATTTTTCTAACATCGAGTGTGTCGATTTTTGTATGCCCGGTGAATCACTAAAATCAACTTCCTATACTCATTAATTAAATACATGCTCTAATTTTTTTATTGTATTCACTTTTATAAAAATGCATTCTTTAGCGCAAATCTACAAAATTTATATAATTGGAATTGACATTAAATGGATTACGTTATGAAATTGTATTCCATGATATTTAATAATTTTATTTTTATAACTCTACTAATATTTTAACTTGCACGAGTTCGACATTCATTTTTATTTTAGCTTTTTTATATGAATTGAACTAGAAAGAAATATAAAAAACTGATTTTGGATGTATCAGAAGGCATAACAAGAAATAATATAGATTTTAATAATTAATTCTTTTTCTCTCACAGTCAGATGGTTAAATTATGTTTCTAATAAATATATTTCCAGTGCATCCAAAATATAATCAATATAAATTGTTGCACCATCCAATTTAGCTTTAAAATATAAATGAAACAAATATTATTTCCCCACTTTTTCAAAACGTAAAGTGCAATAATAATAACAAATAAATATCAAATGGGGAATGTAAGTGCATAAAAGAAACAATCTGAATATTTAAAAAGACGGATAATGTACACTTTAGATTTGCAGTAAGTTAAAGTAGTTAAGAATTAGGCTAAGAACTAATAATTCGTTAACAAGGTTTAAATACCGTGTCCAAATATCCCTATAAAAACAAGCTTATAAAAGTAATAGGGAAAGTCCGCGGGAAAGTGAAAAAATAAGAAGAATTTCGCAATTCCAAAACGGAAAAAAATAAAACAAATAAAAAATGTTAAAAAAATCTTCAGAGACGACTAAACCTCAAAAATTGGAGGTGGTGGAATTCTTTTTAACTAAACAGAAGCCAGGGGGAAATTTGACAAATAAACATCTTTTGACTCTTGTTTAAAAACAGTTAAAATGGTAGCAAAATTTTTATTACGAATATTTTAAAATTATTATTTGTTATAAAAGAATGCTTTATAGTTTTTTAAATAGAGGTATTTCACAGACCACATTTTTAATTTTCTATACATTAATATGCAAATTTTTTTTTAAATAGGCAGATTTTTTTTTAATTTTATAAATTATATAACGCTAACTGATGTAACACCGAGTGGTTTTCCGTGTAAATTTGTCAATTTCATAAAATCAATTTTGTTATATTTAAAACTAAATAAATATTCTTTTAAGATTTTTGAAGAATTTAATCTCAAATAAATGCTTTCTCTAAATGAATATATATATATATATATATATATATATATATATATATATATATATATATATATATATATATATATATATATATATATATATATATATATATATATATATATATATATATATATATATATATATATATATATATATATATATATATATATATATATACATATACATATATATATATATATATATATATATATATATATATACATATATATATATATATATATATATATATACATATATATATATATATATATATATATATATATATATATATATATATATATATATATATATATATATATATATATATATATACATATATATATATATATATATATATATATATATATATATATATATATATATACATATATATATATATATATATATATATATATATATATATATATATATATATATATATATATACATATATATATATATATATATATATATATATATATATATATATATATATATATATATATATATATATATATATATATATATATATATATATATATATATATATATATATATATATATATATATATAAATTTACTTCCGTTCGAAAATTAAAATATGATTGGTTGGAATACCTTTGCTATTTGATAAAAATTGTTTTTGTAACTGAACCATTGGACGCATGACGCTTCCAGTGTTATGTCCAGTATGTTAAGCGAGCAGAATTACGTTTTTACAATTAATTTAAATATATAGAAGCATATAAGATCAGAACATGCATACACAGATATAGAATATATATAGGATTAAAAAGGTATATAGGATTAAAAATAAAAATTATTTAAAAGATATTTAAATATCAAATTCATATAGGAAATCTTTGTTTACCCAAAACCACTCCGATGCTACTGGATACGATTACAAAATAAAAGACAGTGTGATACGATTAGAATTTTTAATCCCCTGAAGCTAATTTTATTTCCTTTTTTCCGTTAATATAAAATCCTCGGATAGCTAAACGATACTTATAACGGCAAGGGCATTCGTAAACAAAAAAAAAGAGAAAAGAATTGGAGGAACACTTAGAGAAACTAAAACATGAAGAGAAAAAAATTCAAAAATAAGTCAACGGCAAACTTTAAGGCGGATAACGGAAAGATGTAGTCATTCCCTGTATAATTTTTGCTATATTATGCCTTTGCTATCCGATCCCTTAAAGTTTTTAAAGTTTTCTAAAGTTTCTAATAAGATTCTATATTTATTAATAAAAAATATATATATTTAGAATTTCACTTTATTTTTATTATAACTCATTAAATTCTAGAATTACGTTTTTTTACAATTAATTTAATATATACGAAGCAAATAGATCAGAACATGCAAACACAGATAAAGAAAATAGTTAGATTAAAAGATATATAGGATTTAAAAATAAAAATGTATTTAAAAAAATTTAAATTATTGGTTTTTTATACTGTTTTTCTCCCAAGAGATATGCTAGATATATATCCAAATGGAATTAATGTAATGAAAAATTTCTTGCAGTTTCTATCACGTTTCAGCTATAAACATACGAAAACATTAAACTCAAAATATTTAAAAAAATAGCAATAATTCTGCATCGATAATTTATTAGGATGCTAAACACATTTATTTATATTCTTGAGAAATAAAACGATTAAAAACATTTTAGCAGGTAATTTATTTTTAGATGAAATATGTTATAACTTAAAATGAAGAGCGGAGTAAACATTTATTAAACAGGGAAGTCACGTGTTCACTAGAAAAGATTTTTGTGAATATTGTTATGTTCAGAAGAATTTTAGACCATTAATTTCACTTTATCTCTTTTATTTTTATAATAGATAGATACTAATTTCTTTAAAATTGATGTTACATTATTAGAAGATATTATTTTAGATAATTTCCCAATTTCATTTCACATTTATAATACTATATTTTTAGCTATATAATCATATCTTTCTCGATTGTTCATCCACTTAAAATTACTACAAAATTGGTTATTCACCAATGTCAACATTACACATAAAAAGTAATATGTGGGACATAAACCTCATTCTTACCATCATTAACTGGTAGCAAATTCTCTAATTGTGTGCATTTAGATCATTTTATTCATAATTAATCGAAACAAAACAATATGCTAGAGAGATTTTTTTTAAATACGATAATTAAGTAAAAGAAATATTAAAGGAGTATTTTATCTAAGCCATCCACGAATTGTTAATTATGCAATTGTGAGTTACCAGGATCTACTAAATTCAGGATATAACAAAAAGGAAAAACGGTTCGATCTACTTCGGATTTAATTTGAAATGAAGTTTATTTTTTTCTCAGTTTTCTTTAAATGGTTTATTTTGGCTTGGAGTGCTACGGTCTACCTTTTCATAACACGAGGGTTAATAAGATCCGAACGTAAAGCCGATTACTACTAAAAGCCGATTCTGAACAGTGAAGAATCGGATGTGCAGTATGGATATACTACCACGAGACTCGAACCCATGAACGCCAATTCCGAACATCAACGTGCTAATTATTCGGCCATATTTCGGTTTTGTATAAATGTAAATCCATAGAAATATAAGGAAGCAGTACTAAAAGACTTACAAGTGTTCAAAAAGCAAACTGTAATTACATTAAAGAAACGGATGTATAACACTTTAGATACGCATTACTGTAAAAAGGGTTCGAGTAACTGTATCAAGAATATGAATCGTTAACAACCTTTTAAACCTTTTTTAAAATCTTTTTTTAACCACTAGAAATACAATGCTTTAAAAATAATGGGTAGTTCTGCATCGTGAAATAATACAGTTACTTCCGTAAATAAAGAAAGGGAAATACGAAGAAAGCTTTCACAACTTCGTGAAAAGAAGAAACAGGAAAAGAGAAAGTAAAAACAAAGCTTCAGAAACATGTGAAAAATTAGATGCAGTAGTTTTTTAAAACAGAAGCCAATGGTTATTTGTTAAAAAAATTCTCTTGTCTCTCCTTAAGAATAAAAAGACTGACAAAATGCCTTTTATTAGAAATATGAAGTCATTATTCAGTTCTTGTTATCCCTTTGTTATTTTTCAAAGGCACTTCATGCAGCGAAGAATTAATTTGTTACAAAAAATACACATGATTACTTACATTTTGTAAAATAAAATGATCTGAGTGTGTGATTTAATAGTAGATTGTAGTGATTTGAATTTTACGCATTATGTTGAAAATGGTACGATTATCAACACTGTTAAGAAAGGGATGTGGAACTTTTTAACAACTTTTATTCTTACACTCCTTTTTTTTAAACCGCCAGAAATACAACACTATTAAAATAATGGATTAGTTTTCCATCTTGAATTAACATATGGTTACCTCCTATCAACATTCACAAGACTTAGGTACAATTATTGAAGACGATGATGACACAACTGTCGTCAGTAAAAAGGAATTATTGCTTGAACAAAAAGTAGAATTAATGATAACTAAAAAATTTCAACAAACCAAAATACATTACAAAAATCAGTTATATCCAAAACTATCTGAAGAGAAATTGATTTATTTGAAGAAGATGGATGTAGGGGTAAATATTTAGAAAAAGTATACCTCACATTCCTAACAGTACCATCAACTAACGTAGATGCTGAAAGAGTGTTTTCGACAGCTGGTAAGTTTTGCTCAAAATTACGCCCCAGGCTTAATGACAGTATAATTGATAAATATTCTTTTTAAGAGGACATTTCAAAGTCCGTAATAGTACCACATACTGAATAGTGATATTTAAACTGTTTTGGGATTTAAATGCATAAGATATTTCTTGTTCCTGTACTTTTTGTGTGACTCTTTATATATTGTTATAATTCACAAGTTACAAATGATTTTTTGTGATACTTACTTGTTTAGAATAATTTTTTTACATAAATAATAAGAGTTTAAATCAATAAATAATATTTAGTGCTGTCATATGAATCTTAGATTTTTACAAAAAAAAATATATAAGCCAAGTAAAAAGATATAGAAATCAACTTACGGGCAAAATTTCTTTAGAAATTTGTAAATTAAAATAAACCAAAAAAGTGGAAAATCGAGAAGGAATTTTTATGAACTCTAACTTAGCTAAATTTCTCTTAAATAGATATAGCTTTAAAAAGGTTTTAAAGACCTCATTCTTAAAATACTGTTTTTTCTGTTTTAAAATCCAGAAAATTGTGAAACATTTACAAAACAACCTCATTTTCTAAAAATTGTGATCAGCTGAGATTCTTTCAGTAATAGATAAAAATTATATAACTGCTCTTTTTTACTACTGTTGAAAGAATATTTAAGACTAAATTTATTAATTATAAACAGTCAATAATGAATGTACGTAATATTAAAGTAGAATCAAAAACTTTTCCGTGGCACACATTTTGATAACACTGCTCTGCAAAAAAATGTTTTATCGACAGATGACAACATTCTTAGTAATTCTTAGTGTCAACCTTTCTTGTAAGGACTTCAAAATCTCCCCCTCATTTTCCCGTTTTTAGAAAAACTGTTGCTGCATGATTTTTCTTATTTTTGTGTATTTTGGAGAAGGGAAAGGTGAGTTTAAAGCTAGAAAATGGAGAAAATAAATGGAAAAAATTGCAAAAAACCACAGAAAAAAATTATGCTTTTAATATTTTTTTATAGAGAGATAACTCAAGAAGAAAAACCACCTAAATCTTTGCCTTGCTAGCTACACTATGCTTTAGAGCTTTTCACTGGATCTCTAGCTTTAGCTCTTCGGAAGAATTTTTAGGGAAAATAATTCTTCAAATTCATATGCCATTGAACTTTTTAAAAAGTCATTATCATAAAGGAGGGGAAGTCCCATATTAGGACACAGGAGACCAATTTGCACAAAAATCAGTAGTTTTTGAACCTTACATGTAAAATTTGATGTATGGTCGATAATTTTCCTACAAAACAGTGTAATTTTATTATATAAATTTATAGTAAGAAAAAAATTATTAGAGAAGAAATTTCAATTACTTACCATTATGCTAAAAGAAAAAAATGAAATAGAAATATGTTTTATAGTTCCAAATTTAAATGAGTTGTAAAATTTCTCTACTCTTAATAACAGTTATTCTACTCGCAGATAGTCTACTAGAGATTTTATAAATATTATGCACAAATCCTATCGAATGAAAAATGTTTTATGCTTTTGTTAATTCGCAATCCCTAGCGTCCCTTTCTAGGGATATCTAAAATTGATTGTGGAAATTTACTATCTTTTAGGAACAAGATTTCTTTTTGGACGAAGTTAAATACAAAATTCTATAAACAATCTTCCAAATTATAACTTATTTGTAATATTGTCATTTATATCGACAATTTATGAGCTTTGGAGTTTTTACCTCTAGGTACATCGAGGAAAACATGACTCTTAGCTCTTTAAAGCATCACTTTACAGTACTGTGTTTACACGTGATTCTAAATATAGGTTTCATCAAAGTTTTTTTTATTTTTTATAATTGATATACTTCTCTTTAATTGACAGGTAATAGCCAGTAAGGTAAGGTGCAATATTCAGAGATATGTAACTTTTATAATTATGAAATACAGTGTTGTGAAGAATAACTTAATTCTGCGGAATATATATTGATGTATACAATTAAATCTATTGTATTCATCAATATATATTCAGCAGGTATGACTCGGGCATTAATGGTTAAAAGAGGTATAATTAATAAAGTCCGGAGATAAGTGAATATTATCTTTGCTATTGCGAACAGTTTGTGATACATTCAGCCTCCAAAAACATAACATTACAAAACAGTTATTACAAAAGTAACATAAAATAATTTTCCATACTATAAAAGTTAAGAAAACTTGCAATATAGCTCACTTACAATTTAAATATGTAACAAAATATACATGTATATAATTACATGTATTTCATCCCCTAGAGTTAATACGAAATTAACAATTCTACTTGCATAGGTAATGTATTATGTTCCAACTAAAGAAAACATAATTAATAAAGATTTATCACAATAAGAATAATAAGTATCTTCGGATGTAGTTCATAATTTAAATTATTCAAATATGCAATAAACATACCTGTATTTAATTACACATTTCTAGGCCATCTACTAAATTATATACAAAATTATACATAACTTTTCTCACAAAACGTATTATGTCCTAGTTAATCAGAGTATAATTAATAATGTGTTGTCAGAAAAGGAACATATAATAGATTTTGCAGTATAATTCATAATTTAGCATTTAAATATGCAAAATAACATATCTCTATTTAGATACATTTTTTAGATTCTACTCGAGTTCATTGAAAATTATACAGTACACTTCTGGCATAGAAAATGTGCTATTTGTTCTTTAAAAGAGAACGTAATTAATAATCTCTTGACAGAATAGGTATAATCCCTCTACATTCCTAGATAGGTCTTGCATGCAGATATATAAAATTTTCAGTTTCTCAAGATTTAATGACGCTATGTATGAGAAAATAATGTGATCAGTTATCATTTAGATCACATAATCTCTATGTACTTTGTAGGTAAAAAAAAATAGGTAAAGGCCATACGCCTGAACAATGTTACTCAATGGTTTTAATGTAGGACAGTTAAATTGGGATATTATAAGTTACTACGAAAAGGAAAAAAGAATAGAGTGAGTTCTACCTGTCCTTTCTTTTGACAGTCTCCAGAGATCCCATTTTTTGGAATGTATCCAGAAATTCAGAGGAACAATTTTCATATTGCAGTTTTGCAAAGACAGGAAGGTTACCATGGACATACGCTATCGATTTCTCCAAAGGTGGGTTGTTTCAATTTATTTGCTCTCCTTTTTCATACCTCCACCCACAGTCCAGTTTATACTACTCCACCCTTTGCTGCATCCGTTTACATTCAAGGCTGTACCCCGAGACGTTTTGTAAATGTTACGGATGGATAGAAAAAAACTAGAGCAGCTGATAACCATAATTTAAGCATTTTCTTCTTTATATGTAGATGAAAATGGAATACTGCTTTTAATGTACTCTAAAAGATCAGTGTTTAACTATTTAAAAAGCATTTATTCAACAGTGTTGCATTGTTGATCTGAGGTACAAATGTTTCATATAGCGAGAGATTTTTCTATATTTAGAAGTTTAAGATATAAAAGAGGTATATAATTAGAATTTACAACAGGCCTAAACTCAAAATTACAAATTCTATGACAAATGGTGTTAGAAGCATTCGAGATATATAAGTACGTCATAGTGGCGTGCGGTAGGTGTCATGCAGGGTGTGCAGAGAGCAACAACAACAATAATAATAAACCATAAAAATGTATATTAAACACTTCTTTAACGTTTATTATTCATTTGTACACAAAATCCATAACTATCCGTATTACTAATAAAATAACGAAAAGCTTATATTTCCACAAAAAACTTATATTTTCAGCAAACGTAGCACCACACGGCGCCCGCCGGTGCGGTGCCTCATCAGGGTGATCATTGGTGCCGACAAACCGAAAGTCTATTCCACGTGCAGGGGATTTCACTGCACGCTGGCACAATAGAGAGAACTCTTTCTTGTTCGGTCCGTGGATTAAATTATATTTATTAATTGTTTTTAACATCTGGAAATCATATATTCTGCGAAAAACATCTTCATAATTTTTTAAAACAAAACCAGGGATATGGGGTTACAGATATAACTTATATACTGTCTATAAAACACAATGAATGGTAAAATTTGGACTGTTCTGTTTGAATTCGTTTCTTTTTTTGTCTAACAAAACAAAATTATTTTTCAGCGAATTATTTCTATAAATATAATACATCACCGAAATTACTTTACCACACTAAAACATTTCCCTTTATATTGACAAAATACTTCTTTTATATTTTCACGAAAACAAAATCTTACAATATATAAATTTAAACATTAACCGTCTGCAAAATCGTATGGCCAGTTAATCAGTTAAAAAACCAAAAGCGCTTCAGCACGTAAGTCCTCGCTCTAATGCAACGCGTAATAAACCGTATCTTCGGATGATTCTGAATGCCAAGTGCTGGAAAAATAGCTGCACTTGCCTCAGTACTGTAGTATGATGTGCTTCTCCAGTAGCCCATAAATATAAAGCGGGATTTTCTATTATTGCGCAGAGCGTACACATAATAATTTCTTATGTTTGTTTGCTTTTGAACGCGCTACGTGGTGCAGCACTTAGTACCGCACGCACTGCAATAATACAAGCAAGCAAATCAACATAATATTTGAATATATTATAAATAATATTTATTATATACCATTTAAAGATAGGTAGACATAGGTGCAGAAAATTATTATTGCCAGGGTGTGCAGTGCACTCCCTGCACATATGGACCGCACGCAACTAGTACATCCAGATCTTATGATGATATTATTCCAAATAAATTCAGCAATGATGAAATAATTAAAGTTTCAAAACTGAAGTGTCTTTGTACGTAGTACAGACCTTAAAGATGTCAACTAACCTTAAAGAGGTCAAAATTGATTTATGAAGGATCTAAATGAATAATACCGTTAAAATCTAATGATTACACTATCTAATGATTATAATTAAAATCTAATGATTTTCATGAGTACATTACTTCATTTACACCCTACAAAAAAAAAAACCCTCTAAATAACATTCATTAAACGTTTAAGATTTATTAAAATTTTGTCTACCTTACAGCCTATAGAATAATACACTCAAATTTAGTCCATTTCAAAGAATTTTATTTGTCTATCCTCAAAACAGTTTTTTTTTTCAGCTATATAATTTTTCTGAGAGTATCTATGCTTATGATGCACTACTTTTTCAATCCATTAAATTTGTTTAGTACTCACAAGAATTTTTTAAGAGGATAGATTCAAATTCAAAATAACAAGAAAAGTTATTATACACTTTTAAAACTTTACTTCCTTAACTTATATGTTACTTTAAGAAATATATTTCTTGATTTGTTTATCATTTGGTTTCCAATTCTGTTGCAGATAATACAACATAAAATGAAAAATAGAAATTAATAACCAGTTTAGAGAATAATGTTTCAAAAAACAATGTATAAGGAAATACAATTTATTTAAATTTATTAGAAATTTTCTTCTTTTTTAAAATTTTTTACAGAAATTTCATCGCGTCCCATTTACCATTTTAACCTTACATATATAAAATTGTACTGATATAGTCCACACATTTAATTTATAATTCCATCGATTAATATTCAATTGTTCACATTATGCAAGTATTTTTTAAGATTGTTATTCCACTTTTTTTCTTTTTTTACAACTTTAAAACGCTAATTAAATAATTAAAACATCCCATTTAAAATATTACTCTCTATTTCAGTCTTTTTAAAATTATCTTTTACCATGGTATTTTACTTCAGGTACTGTATTCAGGTTGTTTTTTCTAAATCAAAAGAAGTAACGGAATTATTTTTTTCTGTCCTCAGAGCATACGTTTCTTGAGATTTTCATAAAAAAAAAAACTATAATGGAATCCGGCAAAGAAATATATTTCAAAAGTCGCCATGGAAACAGATGGAGAAAAATTTTGACTATCACGTAAAGCATCAGTTCTTTCGTAACTTACATGCACTATTTTATATTAAACATTTGGTAGCAAGTCTTTACGAAAACGATGTTCAACAGAATTGAAAAGTTTTTTTCTACTCGCAGCTGAAATAGGAAACCGGAACTCCCTAAATTCTGTGCGTTTCGTCATTTCGAGAAAGTATTTTTCTCGTCTAGTGAAAATATTCTAAAACTAGAATGTATAGTCTTATATTTTACTATATTTTACTAGTTTTTTTGTGTTGGTAGTTAACAATACCTTAGAGTAAGAATGGTTATATTTCTTAAATATTCGAATTAGATTTTACATTATATTAACACATTGTGTGCGGGTACATTTCTCAGCAGAATTGTACCAGGAGCGGGCGTTTTGGGCTTAAATTTAGTTATTCAGTTAAATCTCAATAGATCGAAAGTTATTTAATTTTTTAACCAACTTTTCGTATTTTATATTGAAATATATAAACAAATGTATAAATAGAAATATATAAATAAGAACCATAAGAATTTTGTAAACAAAAAATATATTTTTTAGTGGATAAATTCATAATAGTATCGTAAATATGAAAAATCAAATAGAAATAGTAGTAGATAGTTTTAATTTTTTTCCTTTTTGGGGTTCCGCATAGACGGATGTGCATAATACTTTTTATTTGTCTAAATTTTTACAGAACCTATGTAGTAGACAAGAACATTCGGCTTCGTTTTCCAGTATATACCGTTATTTTTGTACCCACAAACAAACCATGTTGTTACACTAACCTGTACTAGTACGTGACCCGCGCTCAAGTATCAATCGTCAGGAACCGAACTAGTACTTGTCCCGCATACAATGTGTTAATATAATTTCATAAGTAGTTTCAAATATAATACAACCCATAATCACAAAATGAAATCCCCATTTATTTAGGTATAATTTTCATAATAAGCACATTTTAAAGACTAAAACACATTTTATGAATGTCAAATCAATTAAGTTATTTAAGAGATTTTAATTATTTTATGTAATTAAAAGGAAAATTCATAAAATTCTAGGGAATACAATTGCCAAAACCCTATTTAAACTTTGATGAAATCCCCTATTGTTTAATCATCACAGGTACTTCAAACAATATGACCAGCCTAAAGCCTTGCCAGAGTCAACCTGAATCATCCAAATATCCTTAAGTTCGGTACAGATCTTTCGGAATGCTCAATAAACATACATACACATATCTAAACACATACAAATGATTTTATACGTATAGATTAAAAACATGCATGTATTTAATTAGTCTTCCAAAATAAGTTAAGCAGACTTAATCAAACGAGTTTGCACTTCATCAAAGTTGTTTTATAAATTATTTTAAAAATATATACATATGCTGAGTAATTTGTCTGATCACAAAGAAGAAAATATATATATTGAATGCGATGCAGTCGTGAGGATTTGAAAAGCATAGTTGAAATCAGAGAAATAAAAGACTTTTTGGATGACAAGGAACAGAGTTTATTCTAGCAACTCCTCTCACGAACTTATGGTAGAAAAATAAGTATCTCGATTTTACAATTCTATGTGTCAACCCATCAGAAGTCTCAATTCACCAGTCATGACATTGTGACTTAGTTTAACTTGAAGTCCCGAGTTGTGTAAATCCCTTATGCAATAGGGAGCTTAGCGGCTCGAAGGCACCAAATTGATAAGAAAAACAAAGATATTCACCAAGGGTAACAAAAAAAGGATATAATCGACTGAAAATTATTTTAACCCCTTCCTTTAAAATGACGAGTCTAGCTCGTCATTAATTTTTCATACCATACCGCACAATGACGAGCTACACTCGTCATGCGATTAAAGTTACTGTTAAATATGATAATTAATTTAGTTTAAATTTCTAGTGTACTGAATTTGGCAACACTTTTATCACTTGTGAAAATCACAAATCACTATTGCATATTTTTTATTTAGAATTTCTTGGTACAAATCATTGCCAAATTAATGAGTCAGAATATAAGAAAACCTACTAAGAAATGCCGTGTGTGTTACAAGAATCAAATTAAAAGTGAGACTACTTGGTGGTGTAAACAATTAAGAATTCCTTTGCACTTTGTTTTGAAAAGTACCACTAGCTTGAAGACTATTATCTGTATACCTTATTAATGTTTTGCTTTGATATTTTCTTAATTTTACTGTTTCTGATATTATTTAACACTATGTAAAAAAGTGGATTTTAATTAAGAATATGTAAGAATTGTAAAATGAAACAAATTTTTTAAATAAAAATTAAATGGTTATTTCATACACAGTTTTCCATTATTAAATCATACCGGAAGGGGTTAAGTTAGACAATTATGTTGGTTAGTTACTTAGCTAAAAAAATCATTAAATACATATTTACTTGCATAAAACTCACACACGAAAATTGCATCAAAAAACTCAAAAAAACTGAGCAATTGATTTAAATTTGTATACCTTATCCATGATGTAGACCAATTAACGTAGTATATTCACTAGTCACAATAAAAACAGTCTTGGAAAAAAAATGTACTTGTCGGTTCATAAAAATTACCCAATTCTAATTTTAAAGCGTATATAGAGAAGAGAAATATTCAAAATTTTCATATATTATAAAGCGTCGAACTTACGAACGGAGTAATCCAAATTAATTAATACATTAATACTGTACACAGGTGTTAAATTGTATGTACTTTATACAGGATGAAACAGAATTGAGTAACACACTTCTAGGGATAATAGGCCAGATTGGATCATTCTACTAAAATTTATATTTATTTTTTTTAAGAACATACTGTCGCCATTTCATTGCCAAATAATATGATATATAGATAAATTTGGAGGCATAATTAAGAGGCCGAAAACTGCATGTGCAAGCTAAAAGTAATATCTTCCTAAACTTATTACAACCCCTTATATCGTTTCTTTTTTCATTTGTCATTCTGAATCGCTAGCGATCCCAAGTCGCTTAATGTACCATTTCCCACTATAATTTTGTTCCCATAGTTTTTAATAACCTTATATATAAGAAATGTACTTAAGAGAAATAAAATAAGAAAATTATTTTTTCAATATTTCAAAATTAAATATCATAAAAATTTATTTATTAAAACTATAAAATTCAATATTAGTCATTAATATTTTTTTTTGTTATTTTCATTAAATTTCAACAGATATTGTTAGTTATTCTTTATGTTCATGAATTTTCCGCTATGAACAATATTTACATTTTAGTTTTTGTTCATATATTTTGTACAGTGTGAAGCAGTACATATATCTGTAATTGAAATATACCCGTAAAAGTTTATCAAAACGTCACAAACAGGTTCTTCAAGCTCCGTTACCGAGATTTTTCACATTGTCACTATAGAGACTAATACCTTGTACAAGGGTTCATTTCAGTGGCTGCAGATCAACGACTAACTGTCATATTTAAACAAGACGAACGGAAGTTTGTTACAAAGGAGCTGATTTAGCTCAGTCGGCTAAGGCGGCTATCTCGTAACTGAAAGGTTGTAGGTTCGGAACTCTAGCTAGTTTACCATCTGTACTGTTCATTAACCCTCTAAGCGGTTCGCACGTAAAATTCCGCCAAACCGATGATGTCTTCAAAGCGGTTGTCATGTACAATTTTCGACCTCCAAAAACGTTCCGAAAATGGATGTAATGTACATTTTTGCCAGTGTTTGAGGTATGAGGGTCAGATCGATTGTTTAGAAACTGCATCCCTCTCTGACTGACATTTATTGAGGGATGCAACCCTACTCCCTAAGGCACAAAGACGCTGATAGCTTTTCATGGCTTTGTAAATCTCTATTTCGAAGTATTTCGTTTGTGGTAACAGATGTATCTCTAATTGCACCACTTAAATATCTTGGATAACTTTCGTAAAAAAATATAAATAATTCTCT